>JAQFVV010000002.1:2899780-3499780 GCA_028023455.1 Epiperipatus broadwayi
AAGTTTGGTTAATGTACTCTTTCCCTACAGTTCAGACGTGTGCTCTTCCGAGGAATTCAGCAAAAGTTGTTTCATCAGTTTATCAAAAACATAGCTTTATGAAAATATTTAGGGTATTGTCTGCTCAATGAGCATTAAATTGCCATGGTATTTATGACTATGCTAAGGTAGCATAATCATTTGTCTTATAAATTAAGACTGGAATGAATGGATAAATGGGGCAATTCTTTCTTAGGTTAAAAATTAAAAATAATCTTTTTAGTGAAGAGACTAAAATGAGATTGAGGGACGAGAAGACCCTATTAAGCTTAATATAATTATTATGTTGGGGAAACAAAAGAGTATATTTTCTTTTGAAATATTTTTTGATAAATGTTGATTTATTATTAATAATAATAGAATAAGTTACTATAGGGATAACAGCATAATTTTTTTTAAAAGTTCTTATTTACAAAGAAGATTATGACCTCGATGTTGGATTAGAAATATTATATGGTGAAGTTGTTGTATAAATTAGTCTGTTCGACTATTAAATTTCTACATGATCTGAGTTCAAATCGGTGTAAACCAGATTGGTTTCTATCTTCAGATATTTTGTGTTAGTACGAAAGGACCACATGAAGTTTTTTAATGAGTAGATTGAACTCTTATAGGTGAATATATAGACTTTGGAAGTCTAAGATGAATGATTTTTCAATTAAAAATTTTAATTCCAATTATATTTGTTATTTTTGGTGTTATTACATTTATTATGTATCGGTTACATTTATTATCAATGTTATTAAGATTGGAGTTTATTATATTGAATATTTTTTGAGTCATGATGTCATGACTAGTTTTTTTAGGTAAAGAATTATTTTTAAGTTTAGTTTTTTTAACTTTAACTGCTTGTGAGGCTAGTTTAGGTTTATCATTAATGGTTAGGTTAATTCGTAGTCATGGAAATGATTTATTTAATAGTTTAAGAATTGTTAGATGATAGAAATTTTGATAATATTTATTATGTTAGTTGTTATGTGAGTATTTAAGTTAATACGTTGAGGATTTATGTTAAATGTGATATTAATTATTATAGAGATCGGAAGAGCACACGTTAAATATTTACATGTTTGTATCAAGAATTTCTGGCGTATTTGGTGTTGATATGGTTTCTATACCGTTATCAATATTAAGAATATTGACTTGTGTATTAATGATGTTTGCTAGGATAAAAGTTTTGTTGAAAGATGATTATAAGGATTTTTTTTGTTTATTAATTTTAATCTTGAATGCTGTTTTGTTTTATACTTTTGTTGCTTTAAATATTTTAGTGTTTTATGTTTTGTTTGAGTTTACTTTAATTCCTACAATTCTTTTGATTATAGGTTGAGGTTATCAGCCTGAACGTTTACAGGCCATGTTATACTTATTGTTTTACACTTTATTTGCTTCTTTTCCATTATTAATAGGAGTAATTGGAATGTATTGGTGAATAGGAAGAATGTCTATTATTATGTTGATGAAAAGTTATTTTTATATGAGGGAATTTATGATACTATATTGAGTTATTTGTATGTCAGCTTTTTTGGTTAAATTACCAATTTATGTTGTTCATATTTGGCTTCCTAAGGCTCATGTAGAAGCACCAATTTCTGGTTCAATAATTTTGGCTAGAGTTTTGTTGAAATTAGGAGGTTATGGTGTTATTCGTTTTTCAATGATTTTTAAAATAATTACAGTTAAATTTAGTGAGTTTTTTATTTGTTTAAGGTTGTTTGGAGGAATTATAACTAGAATGATTTGTATTCGACAGGTTGATTTAAAAGCATTAATTGCTTATTCTTCTGTTGGGCATATGGGGTTAATGATTAGATCAGTTTTTGTTATATGTAAATGAAGAGTTAATGCAGCTATTTGAGTCATGGTGGGACATGGTTTTTGTTCTTCCGGTTTGTTTTGTTTATCAAGAATTTCTTATGAGCGATATCATTCTCGTAGGATGATGGTTTCTAAAGGAATGATTAGGTTATTTCCTAGGTTAAGGTTGTTTTGATTTTTGTTTGTTATTGCTAATATTGCAGCTCCACCTTCTTTGAATTTGTTAGGAGAAATTGGTGTTATTAATTCTTTGGTTTTTTGAAATAACATTAGAATTGGTTTGTTAGTTTTTATTTCGTTTTTTGGTGCTGTATATAGAATGTATTTGTACTCATATACTCAGCATGGTCAGATATTTTTTAATTTAAATAGTATGAAATCAATTAGATGTGTTGAGTATCTTTTGTTATTTTTACATTTGTTACCATTGAATTTGTTGTTGTTGAAATCTGAGTTTTTAATAGTTTATTAGAATTTTTAATTGGAAATTAAATGTAATATATACTTATATGTCTTTTGGATTAATTAAAGCTTTGAAGGCTTTTAGTTTTGTTAACTTATTTGGTTATTTTTGAATTATGAATTCAAAAGCTTTTTTAGCTTATTGTGAACTATAATTTAAACTTCAAAAGTTTAAGTGTCAAACACTTATGAATTTTCCATATTTTTTTTTGTTTTATTTTTTGTTAGTATTTAGTTTAATAATTCAGATAAGAATAAGTTCATGAGTTTTTATTTGAGTTGGTTTAGAGATGAATATATTGTGTATTATTCCTATTTTAGTTAGTGGAATTAAAAATATGAATGAGAGGGCAGTTAAGTATTTTATTATTCAAGTATTTGGTTCAATTATTTTATTAATTGGGTTTTTTTTAAGGACTATGTTGTTAATAAGTTATTATTATTATGATGTGATTGGATATGTTTTTTGAATATCTATAATATTAAAAGTAGGTGCTGCACCTTTTCATTTTTGGTATCCTGGTGTTTTGGAAAATTTAAGATGAATAAATATTTTTTTGATAATAACAGTCCAAACTTTTGGACTGTTATTTATTATAAGGTATTTATTAAGGTTTAGTATTTATTTAATATTTAGGGTAATATTAAGAGTGGTTATTGGAGGAGTTGGAGGATTTAATCAAGTAATAATACGTAGTTTGTTTGCATATTCGTCTATTGGTCATGTTGGTTGGATAATTGTCTCTATTATGTTAAGAGATTCTGTTTGGGTTATTTATTATTTGTTTTATTTTATAATAATAATATTATTTAGAATTTTATTTTATTTTAATGGGATTGTTTATATTAATCAAATATTTATTTACTTTTCTAAGTTTGAGAAGTGGGTTATTTTGTTAAGAATACTTTCTTTAGGTGGTTTTCCACCTCTTAGTGGGTTTTTTCCTAAGATTATAGTGTTAAATATTTTGATATTAAAGGGTGAGAAGATTTTGGTGTTAATAATGTTAATGGGGATATTGATTGGATTATATTATTATATTCGTTTGATATATGTTAGAATAATGTTTGAGACATTAAGGTCATTATGTTATTTTAAAGTAAAAAAAAATTTGATATTAGATTGGTGATTACATATTTTGATAATGGTAATATTGTTTATTATTCCTGTTGGAATAATTTGATTTTATTGCGATGAATATTTTCTACAAATCATAAAGATATTGGAACAATATATTTTATTTTTGGGGTTTGATCAGCAATAGTAGGAACTTCCTTAAGTTTATTAATTCGAACGGAATTAATGGTGATGGGAAATTTATTAGGGGATGATCAGTTATTTAATGTTATTGTTACGGCTCATGCATTTGTTATGATTTTTTTTATAGTTATACCTATTATAATTGGAGGTTTTGGAAATTGGTTAGTTCCTTTAATATTAGGTGCTCCTGATATGGCTTTTCCTCGATTAAATAATTTAAGGTTTTGGCTTCTTCCTCCAGATCTTTTTTTTATTGTTAAGATCATCAATAGTTGAAAGAGGAGCTGGAACTGGATGGACAGTTTATCCTCCTTTATCTAGAAATTTAACTCATAGAGGTGGTTCTGTTGATTTAACGATTTTTTCTTTACATTTAGCTGGGGTTTCTTCTATTTTAGGAGCATTAAATTTTATTACAACTGTAATTAATATACGAACATATGGAATAATTTTTGAACGAGTTCCCTTGTTTGTTTGATCTGTAAAAATTACGGCTATTTTATTATTGTTATCATTGCCTGTATTGGCAGGTGCAATTACTATATTGTTAACTGATCGTAATTTAAATACATCATTTTTCGACCCTGCTGGGGGTGGTGATCCAATTTTATATCAACATTTATTTTGATTTTTTGGTCATCCAGAAGTATATATTTTAATTCTTCCTGGGTTTGGAATAGTTTCTCATATTATTAATCATTATAGTGGTAAAAAAGAGTCATTTGGTTCTTTGGGAATGATTTATGCTATATTATCAATTGGATTGTTAGGGTTTATTGTGTGGGCACATCATATATTCACGGTTGGTATGGATGTTGATACTCGTGCTTATTTTACGGCAGCGACAATAATTATTGCTGTTCCTACTGGAATTAAAGTATTTAGTTGGTTGGCAACTATGCACGGAGTAAAGATGATGTTTGAGCCTGCTTTATTGTGGGCTATAGGATTTATTTTTTTATTTACAATTGGAGGAATAACTGGAGTTGTTTTGGCTAATTCTTCTGTTGATATTGTATTGCATGAGACTTATTATGTTGTTGCTCATTTTCATTATGTTTTGTCTATAGGTGCAGTTTTTGCTATTATAGGTGGAATAGTTCATTGATTTCCTTTGTTTTTAGGAGTAAGGATAAATCCTAATTGGTTAAAAATTCATTTTATATCTATATTTTTAGGGGTAAATATAACTTTTTTTCCTCAGCATTTTTTAGTTCGGACGTGTGCTCTTCCGATCTTGATTATCCAGATGTATATCTGTTGTGAAATATTGTTTCTTCAGTTGGAAGAATAATTTCTTTAGTTTGTGTTTTTTTTTTTGTTTATATTGTTTGGGAAAGGTTAGTTAGAAAGCGGTTAATTATTTGAGGAAGTCACATGACTAGGTTTTTAGAGTGAGATCATAGTATTCCTCCTTATGATCATACATATAATGAATTAAGAATGTTGAATAGTTAATATGGCAAGATGAAATGAGTTGATATTTCAGGATGCGTCTTCTCCTTTAATGGAGCAGTTGATTTTTTTTCATGATCATTCTTTATTTGTTTTAATTTTGATTACAATTTTAATTGGGTATAGAATATTAAGTTTAATTTTAAATAAAAATTTAATGCGATATTTGTTGGAAGGTCAATGGATTGAAATGGTTTGAACAGTTTTACCTGTATTTATTTTAGTATTTATTGCTTTTCCATCATTACATTTATTGTATATGTTGGATGAGGTTTCTGATCCATTTTTAAGAATTAAAGTTGTAGGGCATCAATGATACTGAAGGTATGAATATAGAGATTTTATTGATGTTGAGTTTGATTCATATATAATTAGTATAGATGATTTAGAGTTAGGTGATTTTCGGCTCCTTGATGTTGATAATCGGTTGATTTTACCATTTTGTGGTCAAATTCGTTTTTTAATTAGGGCTGCTGATGTATTACATTCTTGAACTGTCCCATCATTAGGAGTTAAGGTTGATGCGGTTCCTGGACGTTTAAATCAGATTGTGTTATATTTAAATCGAGTTGGATTATTTTATGGACAATGTTCTGAAATTTGTGGTGCTAATCATAGTTTTATACCTATTGTTATTGAATCAATTCCAATAAATTTTTTTGTTAAATGGATTATAAGGTAAAAGGTATAATTTATAAAAATATAAATATGTCAAATTTAAAATGAATTCCTCAGATGTATCCGTTAAGTTGAATGTTAATAATACCATTAAGACTTTTTGTTATGTTAATTTATTTAATTTTAGTTTATTATTTGATTAAATATTTAAAGTATCAGGTCAAATTTTTTAGTCAGAAAAAAATTATTTGTTTTTGGGAATGATAATAGGGTTATTTAATGTTTTTGATCCTTCTTCAAGAGTTTATATATTAAGATTAAATTGGATTTCTTTAGTGATTGGAATTTTTTTTATTCCTTTATGGTTTTGATTAATTCCTACTCGTTTAGTAGGGATTATAAATTTTGTGTTAAATTTTTTAAATAATGAATTTAAAATTCTTTTGATAATAAGGAATATTAAAGGAATAACATTAATTTTTATTAGTTTGTTTTTTATGATTATATTGAATAATAGATTAGGTTTGATACCTTATGTGTTTACAAGAACAGCACATTTGTTAGTTACTTTAAGATTAGCTTTTCCTTTATGAATTAGTTTTTTGATTTATGGGTGAGTAAATAAAATAATAATAATGTTTGCTCATTTAGTTCCTTTAGGAACTCCTTCAGTATTAATATCATTTATGGTTTGTATTGAGACAATTAGAAATTTTATTCGTCCCTTAACTTTATCTGTTCGATTAGCGGCAAATATAATTGCTGGGCAGTTGTTATTAAGGTTAGTTGGAGGTCAAGGAAGAATTTTAGGTACAATAATATTATTTGTTTTATTGTTTGGTCAAACATTATTAATAATACTTGAAAGGGCTGTTTCTGTTATTCAATCATATGTTTTTGTTGTTTTAAGAAGTTTATATTCAAGTGAGGTATATTATGATAATACATAATCATCCATATCATATGGTTGAGTTGAGTCCATGACCAATTATTGGGGCGTGTGGGGCGTTATTATTAACAGCTGGATTAGTAAATTGATTTCATAATTATATAATAGGGTTATTATTAATAGGAATATTTATTATTCTTTTAACAATAATTCAATGATGACGTGATGTCATTCGTGAAGGAACATATCGGAACTTCATACTACTAATGTAGTATTTGGTCTTCGATGGGGTATGGTTTTATTTATTTTATCAGAGATTTTATTTTTTTTCAGATTTTTTTGGGCATTTTTTCATAGAAGTCTTGCTCCTACAATAGATTTAGGTTCATATTGACCACCATCAGGTGTAATAGTTTTGAATCCATTTCAAGTTCCTTTGTTAAATACTGCTGTATTATTGGCTTCTGGTGTTACTGTAACTTGAGCTCATCATAGTTTGATGGAAAGAAATTATATTCAGGGGGTTCAGGGATTATTTTTTACTGTTTTATTAGGATTGTATTTTACTTTATTACAAGGGATGGAATATTATGAATCAAGATTTTCTATTTCTGACTCAGTTTATGGAACAACGTTTTTTGTTGCTACTGGATTTCATGGATTACATGTAATTATTGGTAGTAGATTTTTATTAATTTGTTTGATACGGCAATTTAATTATCAGTTTTTCAGAATTGTGATCTTTTGGATTTGAGGCTTCTGCCTGATATTGACATTTTGTTGATGTTGTTTGGTTGTTTTTGTTTATTTCAATTTATTGATGAGGGTCATAAATTATAATGTTAGTGTTAGTGATTATATTTTTTGTTGTATTTTTAATTGTTTTAGTATTGATAATATTTATGTATTTATTTTCTGAGAAAAGGTATAAAGATCGTGAAAAAAATTCTCCTTTTGAATGTGGATTTGATCCTTTTAGATCCAGGCGATTACCTTTTTCTTTACGATTTTTTTTAATTGGAATTATTTTTTTGATTTTTGATATTGAAATTGTTTTAATTTTACCTTATCCTAATAGGATAAGTTAATTCAGGTTAGAAGAATATATTTGGTTGGACAATTATTTTTGTTTATTTTACTCCTTGGTTTAATTCATGAATGAAATCAAGGAGCTCTTGATTGAGCAATTTATTTACCAAAACAAATGTGTTTAGTTTCGACCTTAAGTGTAACTTGAACTTATATATTTTGTTTTCAAAACAAATTCTTTCGTAAGATTAAGAAAAATGTAATGAAATATGATACTGATAATACACCAAAGTATCTCCAAAATAACTGAAAGAAAAAAACAACAAACAAGGAATTGAAATTTAAATTCAAAAATAGCTTCCAATAGTTCTGGTTGCAAAAACAGATTAGTAAACTTTGACCTGAAAGTTTTAATTTCATTTTCTTCACCATATGTGTTTAGAAATCTGTTAATTAAAAAAGAAACTAATTGCAAATAACCAATTGCAATGATTTAAGAACCAACTATCAATAAATTGATAACAGCACTCCTGCTTCTTCCTTTTCATTAAGATTATATTTATTATTATTTGTGTTTTTTTATTTTAGTATTACTCTTCATTATCTTAATTACTATTGTTGATTTTTTTTTTAAAAATTATATTGTCTGACTTCAAGATATCTTATTTTTCTCAACATTTCAATTTATTATATTATGAGTTTAAGTAAAATTATAGATACATATAACAGTACTGGTTTAATACACGTTCTCCACAATTTTGGTTACTAATGGGAGACCCAAACTTCCCACTGACACATCCAAGCAATAAATGAGATCGAACAAACCACAAGGAATTGTGATAGATAGTGTTCCAAATCTTTTGACCATTTTTTAAAAATTAACACACAAATTTTGTACAACTATTCCTGATCAAATCACATGACTAAACATACAAATTAAAAAATAGAAAAATAAAATTGCCAAAAAAAACATTTAACCAATCAAAAGATTGTCCATAAAATGAGCAAAAGCTAAAATAAAATTGCATACAATCAAATAAAAAATATATGTAACCACTGCCAAAAGAGCATTTGTGTACTGAAAAATAAAATTAAAAAATAAAATTGCTCAAACTAAATGTTTAGTTAGTAAATACTAATGCATATGATCAAACAAAAAATGTGTGTACGTGTTAGTCTCTAAAGAAATTTTATTACATGGGCCACACCAATGGTTACAATAGTAAAGCCAAATGAAAATTTGTGATTATGTAGCAATTACAGAATTATATTGAACAAATATGTAAATAAAGGTTTATACCCAGTTCCACATAAAGTAGTAGAATTTTACAGAAATATAGACAAATATAGACATAAAGACTCCATTTCATCAAATATCAGTAAATAAAAAACAGTTCAAATGTACTACTTTTTGAAAACTGTGCAAATGTAATAAATTGTTTTATGATATTTCATTAGTGCCAAGCATTTTCCAGGTGAATATGGGAGTGCTTTTTAGAGCATTGAATGGTATAATTCTCAACCTAGATTACATTTTGATTATTACAACAATGGAAGCAGAATTGGAAAAGTGAATAGATGTAGTCTGCTCAGAGAAATTGAAGACTAAATTAAATACAAATAAATGTGTTTGGTCCATAAAAAAATAAAATTTCTTAGATATTTAATAAATTCAAATGACCAATACCCAAACCCCGACAAGGTAAAGACATTTAAAAATGCTGAGAAGTCTAAAAATATAAAAAAAATGGTGGTTAAACAATTGGAAATGTGGGAAAAGTCTATGACTTCTTGAACTCATATGCAGATTATACTGGACTATTAAATGGAAACAATATTGATGGTAATAGACATATATTAATGGTGTAATGAATATAAAATGATAAAAGTATGAGTACAAAATGTACAATAACAGAACTGAATAAAATATTTGCTTCTCATAGTTATCTGGAGCTAATACTGACAGATAGCAACATAAGTTTTGTGCCACAAAGTTTAAGAATAACTTGCAGTATAAAGGATTAAACATATACTTAATCCAACACTTAAAAAATGTGTTGAAAAAAATAAAAATAAGAATGTACTGGGAGATTTAATGGATATATTTAAACAAAATTTTACTCCTAGTACTGCCACAAACAAGATTCAAGCAGAGGTAATTGTGTCTCTTTTTCCACACTTATTTAAGTAAACTATTACCAAACACTATTTTAAAAAATCAAAATCAAAATTGGGAAAAAATTTCAAATAGAAAAAATGTATGAATACATGATCTATTAAAATGTAAACAGATTCCTGGCATAAAAAGAAAGAATTATCAAATCAAAATGGGAGGGAAATGAGGAGACACATTAATTATCTTTTCCATCATTATGAAGATACTTTACTGGACATTGTTAGAAATAAAGAAGGTAGCAGTGAAAAAAGATATTTTATTAAATGATCCAGATACCTATCTAGATAAAAAAAATAATTGAAGAAAGCATAATGAGGAGATAATTCAGGAAGAACAACAATATTTGCCTACTCCAATAGGTGAAGTGAGAGAGTTATTCCTGCAGGTATGACAAAGTCAGATTTTAAATATTATGTTTGCTAGTAAATCTATTATTTCTAGAATAGGAGGAGTGAAACATCTTAGCTATAAATAAATAGCATTTATTTTGTATATATGTACAGATTATTTTCACTTATAAATATTTTCTCTAATTACTCTTGAAAATCAAAAAAGAAATTGCTACAAGTAGGAAAGTTAAAATAAACAAAATTTGTATGTAAATCAGAACATTGGTAATAATTGAACAAAGATGTGGAGAAATAACTTCTATGCAGTGACAAGATTGAGAGTGCTTGAATCATCATAAATGATAATATGGAAGAAGAAGCATTTGTAGTTTGAATAAAAGGTTTTCCAAAGAAAGTATAAATAAATAAAAATTTACCAAATTGCACATGAGGAATTTAACAACAGTTGCGATGGTGAAGATAAAGTTTAAATTGATTGCACTAAGACGGTGTTTAAATGAGGATCTGTAGGTGATTATTTTAATATGGAAATAGTTATTATTTATTAAAGACTTTTAACTTCTAAAGCTAGTTATATATTAAAATATTATAAGTGCTAAAGATAACTTAAAATCTCATATGCAAATTTGATTTACTCCTGGAAAAAAGATATTATTTCTATTCAAAGTTAAATTGTACTTGTTTAATGTGGATTTTTATTCTTATAGGCTTATGTCATTGTTATTCTTATTAATAAATATTGTTATATATATTCTATGCCTAATTTATGCTGTTTTTTTTTTATTATTATCTGACTGGTCTTAAAGAACCTGAAGACATAGCAGTAACCAGCCAATGTTAGTAAGTGAATATTTTGCTACTCTTAAATGAGGGCTTCAAATGATTTAAAAATTGCCTGGAAATAAAACAATACTGGGAAATAATGCATTTTTCTTCTTTGCTTTTAAGAAATCTGTAAAAGAAACTCTTGCTTTGAGGTGGGATGTTTAAAGACCTTTATCATTCTGTTTTAGTTACTACTTACTTACCTACATTTGTTTATAAAACAATATTAAATCTTTATGTACTATCTATAATATTACTAATCATTACCTCTTGATGACGTGTTCAGAATTCAACCTCTATAGGTTTTTTTCAAAGTGACTAACGATCTACCAACACAATAATACTTTTTTTAAAATATCACCACTATACTGTATTTGATGTCAAAGCTTAAATGTTTAAATTATGTTTATATATGATTAAGCCTTATTTGTAGTATCTTAAGATGTACATAGAAAATAAAACTCTATAAAATTCATTTTTTCACAAAGAATTTTGATACAAATGAATATAAACTATCACTCTTGTCATTCACTTGACTGTTGAAGTAGTATTAAATCTTTACGTATTTTCTAAACTTTTAAACATTACCTATTGATAAAAATGCCATCCCATTACAATGGTATATAAAGGTTTAATATAACTTTACTTAATTACATATTTATAATATTGATTTTCTTTTCACATTAAGATATTTATAAAAAAAATGAATTTTTTGATTTGCTTTGTAGATTAATCAATCTGTTAAAAGTAGGGCTGATTAAATATACTCTTTTTTAATGTTTATGTTTTGACATCAAATAGAACATGGTGATAATATTTAAATAAGAATAACACTGTTATGTCAATAGACTGTCATTTACTTCTAAAAGTCCTAAACACAGGCACGTGGAGATTTTCTGATTTTTTAATCAATAGATAACATTTTGAAGTTTAATAAGAAAAACTGTACAACACAAATACATGCGTGTATATGTGTGGTGAAGCCTTTCTGATTATGATTAGTTTTAATGACTTAATATTAAAATTATAAAAGATAAATAAATCTATTATAAATAGTTTTGTGATAAGTACTTTTCTTAAATAAAAGATGAAATTAATATTTAGACCAAAAAAAAAGTTACCCCCCACCCCACCCCAAAATAAAAATTATTAGAATGAAGATAACCTTTGAATAATTTTTCAAAATAATTTCAATAAAATGAATAAAATAAATATTTCCAAAATTATAAAAAAATATAAACTTGTAGATAAACTTTTGCTAGTTTTCTAGAATCTAGACAATCCTTATAGTCACTTTAAAAAGCAAAATTAATTGCTTACTGAAGCGGTCATATATATACATCATATATATATATATGCTTCATGTATATATTTTGTTATTAAGTTGAAATATTAAGACATTTTTAAAAAATTTAATGTATCAAAAATGTAATTTTATTATTAAATTCGTATGTAATAACTGAAATACAGGCTGCTCATCCCCTACATATGTATTAAATGGATTGTGTCCTGTACATGAGGGGTCAGATTGACTTTAGGTCAATGTGGGTGTGACAAGAATCTCGGCCTCAGGGTGGCCTTTGAGCGTTCCATCATCAGATTTTCAATTGGATGGATGATTGAAGAGTTGGAGGATGGAGAAGATTGAAACCTGTCCATTAAAGTATGAAGATTGTCTATCATTATATATATATATATGAGCACTTATTGCATATATGTGTAGAGATGATAATATGGACCAACTGATGATTTCTGGTTTAGCATAAAATACTGATATTGGTGATTATTTATCTTTTCGACATATATGTGTTCAAGTGTATCCGTGTTATGAGATAGAGTGGAGGATTGGGTGAAAGTCTGTGCTCATACATTCTATATATTAAAGTGATATGTGTAAAAAAAGATGGAGTTTCAAATCAGCAAAGAAAGTTTAACTTTCTAAATTAATTAATTAAAAATCCAATTGATATCAAAAGAATGTATAAATTAAATTCTAATTTTATACTTATTTAGGGAAAGGTGTCAAAACATGAAGAATCAGATAAAACCAAAGACATGCGGAATTTAATTAAGAAATGCAATTAGTAAAATTTCAAAATTAAATTGCATTAAGATTATATATGTAAGATTATTTTTAGATAATAAAGACAAGAATTTTACTTAAGTTTAATTAATTGATTTAGAGAACAGTGGATGGCTTTGTTTTGGGTGTTTTTTTTTAGATATATTGTGCCATTACAATTTGGTTACTAGCCAAATTTATAGTAATGTGCATGTAAGAAAGTGTAAAACAAAATCATCATCACATTTTTATATAACCATAAAGGAAGTTGTAGGGCATCCAAGTTTAAACCCTACAAGGTCCAGTTCTAAAAGCATCAAACAGAGAAAGAGTGGGACAACAATTATATGCTTTACTTGTTTGTGTAGTAATAAATCTCAAAAAGAGCAGTACACACATTTAATATTTAAAATTTTAATTTTTCTTTAAAAAGCAAAGTTATAACGCATACGTATAGGCAATGTATGTGTAAACTATTTAATTGTTTTATATTTCAAATATTCAACATTTTAACTTTCTTTAAAACTAACCTATGCTTGATCAATTTTAATGTCTTGTTCTATGCTTCTATTTTGCTTTTCTTTAATTGTAATTGGGATTTAAAAGTTACAGATTTAATTAAATAATAGGGTTATAATTACTAAGCTAGCAATTATATTATTTAATGTTAGTTTATGAATGATTTGAAAGAATGAAGGATGTGTGTACATTACATACAGAAATTTACATTTACTAAATATTGAAAGAAAAGGAAGGATTAAATCTGTCAAATTATTTTTTTTTGTACAATTTTATGTTAAAAGAGGAAATTGTTTAATCAGATATCTATCTTTGTAGCAATTTTGTCTTTTTTTAAATAATTGTTTGTCACTTTGGGGAGCTTATAGTGGGTGAGAGCTCTAATTTTGAAATTGTCTTATCTTAAGATCTAAAAAAGGAAGCTCAAAGATTGGAAATGTTACCTAAATGTAAAAAAAAAAAAAAGAAAGGAAATAAGGATTAAGTCTATTTTTTTTTAAAACAAAAGTGTCTGGAAAAAGGATTAAACTTTTCAGTTGAAAAATAATTTAGTTGAAAATAAATTAGAGATCTAATTAAAACGAATTTGTCCAAAAATAGCAAGTGACGCTATCTCTGATTGGTTAAGTTAGCTAAAAATTGGATATAAAAAGCTGTCTGGAATTATTATTTTTATGGTGATTATGATTCAGATTATACTATTAAATTGAATGTTGAAAATTTAAGAAATGGCTGGCTAGAAAAATTATATGTATGTCCCATCTTTGCCGGACCATCTGGGGGAAGCTGCACATCACATAGGAAAGAAAAGATGTGTCTAAAATAATATTCTACACCTTTCAACTGACCAGAGAAATAAGATGTTTTTAATAGAAGGAAGAAAGCATTCACCTGTATTCAAAGAAGATGAATTAATCTACTGATAAATATTAATCATCAAGTCCAATTAATTGTTACAACAACTGATTTTAAACTCAAGAAAATTTATAAATGTGAAAACAACCGCTGTATTTCATCCACTAAGAATCATGCTTGACAGGAAAAGAAGAAAAATTAATATAATGATTTCCAAATTATCCATTAAAGCAAATAACCTCAATAGAGTCATCATCATCAAATAGTTATACACCTCAAGAAAGAGATTGTTCCCTCGTAAAACGGAAATGGTAGCTGCAGAAATATAGACATTATACAAGACAAGTTTGAACCCTTGGAAATTTGCCACAAACAAAAGATCGGTAATATGACTTTTTATATCTATTTTCTTTATGATATCAGTCTTAATAAACATTTTAGCAATAAAGTGGTATATTTTATTTAAAGAACTTTTAAAGACTATTCAGATCGATTAAAAACAAGAATGTCTTACTAATAATAACTTTGAGCTTCATAAATGATCTTGAATGTATGAAAATTATTTGTTTATTAATGTTACAGTTATGAAAAATATTAATGTGTAAAACAATTTTTTTTATGGTATTATGATTTTAGTTTTAACTAATATATTATTATTTTGGTTTTAAATAATATTTTTATCATGGGATAAAACACGCACATACATAATGATATTTTATATGTGTATAATTGCGAGTGAATGTGAAGTAACAAGTAGTGTTGGAATATTAGATTAGTTTGTTTCAAGTTAAGTATAGCATCTCAGAGGTAGAAGAGAGGAGGGAGAAAATAATTTAAAACTTGTTTCTAAAACTTGCTCTTTCAATTCTACTAACATTTTTTTTACATTCTATTTACATGTTGGATTTTTAAGGTATGTGTGCTAGTGAGCAGATAATATTTTTTTTCTTGAAATACTTTTCTCATGGAGTGAAAATCATGGTCAATGTGACATCCAACTTAATACAAAATACATTTGAAGGGAAAGGGGGAAGAACTTGAAAATAATCTGAGGATTGTTATATAATCAATTATTATCATTATTATTATTCATGTCAATTTTCATATTTATCTAGAAATTTTTATGTATATGTTAGAAATGTAGTAATAAATATTAGTTTGTTTTATTAAACGAGGCGTATCTATTTCATTAAGTGTAGTCTTTGTTAAGTGTGATTATTCATCATCATCAATGGTTGAATATTAGTTATTTAAGATATAAGTAAGTATGCTAAAATTAAGCAATAATTATGAATTTCTTTATAAAAATTAGTTTTATGTTTAGGCTTAGTCCTAGAGCTGTAGTTGAAACCCTTGTCATTATCATTATTATTATCATCAACATCATCGTCATCAACGTTTTAATTAATGAGCTGTTTAACTGTTTAAAGGCCATAAATAAATATTGATTTTATAATATTTAGTGATTTCTTAGTATTATTATAACCACATCCCGTCATCTATTTCATGCAAGGATGAGTGAATTGCCATCCTAAATTAGTTATATATAATCTGAGCTAGTAAACTTATAAAAACATTGAAACACATTTGTTATGCTAAGATCTGAGAAATGATTTATGTCTAATATACTCCACTTTGGTTTGAAGATGTTTTACTTTTGCCTAAATATTAGTGCGTATAGTGATATGGCTCAAAAAGCAAAATCTCTCATTTTTAATTAGAAATAAAGTACCAAAAGAGGGGATTCAAACCCGGTACATGTGAAAGGTTATTAGATATAACCGTGTCTAGATTCAGATAATCTAGTGGTGCCCTGCTAGACCATATTCACTTAGTATTTGTTTAAACATGCACTTAACATCAAACCAAGAGATGAAAGTGGATAAGATCTACTGCCTGTATACCTGAGTTATATTTTATTGAATTACTAGTGTACTCACTTCACGTGATTTCATATACCTGAGTTATAATACTTGTTATTAATAATTTGCTTATAATTATTGAGATAGTGTTTACTTGAGAAATCCAAGTTATTTTAAATATTATGATCTTATATATTGTAGACTACTCAGGTATGGAAATAGTTATTTGATCAACCTTTAATTTTGTTACAATGAACTCCTTTACTTGGATCTTATTTGAACTACACTTTATTATATTTGGACTCAGATATGGTAATAATATTTTTTGAACTCATTTAATTATGTTACAATGGCGCCCAACGTGGGGCTATGATATATTACCATATACCTGAAAAAGGGAGTCTATAGAATGATAGGAGATGTGTGGTTAAAAATAGAGAAATTTTTTTTTAGTAAAATTTTTTTTTTTTTCAGTAAATTTTTTTTTTTTGTCTTACAAATTTTTTTGGCCATACAGTCTTATTTTAGATTTGTATATGATGATGTTAAATATCATTTAATTTTTCATTGATGATGATAAAATGGGTACAGCCAAAACAGCTTAGTTTTGTTTTATCAATTTTGAAATTAGAGATGAATATCACAACTTAAGACAAAGGTGAAATAAATAATAGAATTTTTTTTGTGGAACATTAAAATGATTTATTGCCAGATAGGATAGGCATAGTAATAGTGATGAATTATGGAATAGTAGTCTCATGTGTGTTTGGGGAGTTCATTTTGTAAAAAGTCTATGATTTTAGAGGTTTGATTGGATGGTTGATCGTTGGAGTTTGGTTGGTTAGATTGCAGTTTTGATGATGAGTGAAGAGTTTTGTCATTGCCTTGAGAATGCTATGTATTTCATGTAACTTATGAATGATCAAACCCATTCACTGCTCCAACCCAATTTATATGTTATCTTTATTTTATCATGAAGCAGTTAACAGTAGTCCTGCCATGATGTCAGCCTATAAGTCTCCAAGACAGAGAGCAAGGCTTAGTTTTCAGTAATCTATAATAAGCAGGGCATTCCTTGATACTTGCCACATAAGACTCCAAGAGAGAGAGAGCAAGGCATAGTTTATCTACTTTAGCCCCTAAGACTTAAAATACATCTTTTATTGCAACAGAGTTTGCTTCATTCAATCAAGGGTTGTGGTAGTTAATAGTGATCGAATTGGGATGATCTTCTGAGTGCTCGTGATGCATTGTGTGATTATAGTGCTGTGAATAAATTCTTTTATTTGTCTCAAGATTGTGAACTGCTAGTCATTCTGTGGACTGTCAATATCTGTCGGATTTCTGGGAGAATGGATGAATGTATAATTTGGGCTATTACAGGCAGACATGCACTATATAGATTATTGTTGTGTAGTTCATTAAATAAGGATATTAAAATTTTTTGTGTTGTATTTGTAATGCATAATAAGGTGAAAATCAAATCAGTCAGTTGGTCAGAATAGGTGTCAGACAGGGAGATGTGTAAATTTTTGATGGTCAGGGAAGTACAGATGGGATATATGTGATTTTAAAACATGAGTGAACTAAATAATAGTATGGAAGAGGTTATGGAAGAGGAAGGTGTTCCAATCCCAGGGATCAGTGATCATTTTATCCTGAAGAAGAGGATAGGGAAATTGCCTTTAAAAAAAGCTCAAGAAAAAGAGGAAATAGAGGGAAATGCCTCTAAAGTCAGTAGCAATAATAAGGCCTCAAGTATAGAAATGGTAGATGAGGAGCCAGAAGTGGGCCAGGCTCAGATAGCAAAGATGGCACCATCAGACATGGACATGATAGTGCAGATGCTCAGAAGTATGAGAGAGGAGAGTAAGAAAAGTATGGAAAGTCTAGGACAAAGGATATGTCAATCCATAGAGAGCATAATAGAAGGTAGTCAAAGATCACTAGTGTTAAAAGATAAGCTAGATTGTCAGACTACCGATAATAGAGAAAGGAGCGAGAGATTAGAGGAAGAAATAGGTAAATCAGATAATATACTGATAGAGGAGAGTAGATCACAAGAAGTGGAAAGGCCAATAGTAGCCATAAAATCTAATCTCTCAGTGAAAAGAATACATGAGGTGATGGACAGAGAGCAGATTGGGATAGATCATGAAGTGAAAAGAAGGAAACGAGAGTTGGAGGAAAAACTTCATGCATCCGATAAGATGATTGATTTAAGAGAGGCAATAAGGGAGATGAAACCAGTTATTTTAGAAAGAGAACAAAAGTTTCAACAGTCTGTAGTTCTCAATCTAGTAACAAACCAGCATGTGTGGTTTCAAAAATCTGTCTTCTTAAATAGATTGGAGATACCTTATATATGGTATAGAGAATCTATCTCTCTGAAAAATTTAAATACTATGAAAAAGTTAAAAATAAATTATACATGGCACAGAGAATCAATCTCTCTGGAAGATGTAATGAATTATATCTGGTACAGAGAGTCAATCTCTCTGAAGAGTTTAAATGTCCATTATATATGGGACAGAGAATATATCTCTCTGAAAAATGTAAATGCTCTGGAAAAGTTAAATGTGCCTTATATATGGTACAAAGAGTCAACCTTTCTAGAGAATTTAAAAATAAATTATACGTGGCCCAGAAAATCAACCTCTCTGGAAGATTTAAGGATGAATTATATATGGTACAGAGAGTCGATCTTTCTGGAAGGTTTAAAAATAAAGTATGTATCATACAGAGAATCAATCTCTCTGAAAAACTTCAAGGCATATTATGTATGGTACCAAGAGTCCATATTTCTAAATGGAGTTTGTAATAGGAGGTTATATAAAATAAATCTTCTGGATATGTTTTATAAATATCCAGTCAAGATGAAAAATGGAAATATAAAAAGGGGACTGAATGTATGTTTGCAATATTATGCAGACTGCAATATGATTTGAAAAGAAAAAGCCCTTCCAAATTACCAAGAAAATAGGAGAGAATGCCTTTATGCTTGCTGCTCTTGGTGAGAATAAGGGAACCTATAATGCTAGGAGTTTGATCCCTTATACTTCAGCAGAGTAGCTTGGCAAAGATCTCCAAATAAATTACTTCAGGTTTTCTAATGAAAAATATGATATTTACCAGTAGTTAGAATTTTATATATATATATTATTAGTGTGTTTATTATTATTAGTGTATTTTATTAATTAGGATTTTCTTTATTAAATATAGTTAAAACAAAGGTGCTGATGATTTTATCCGAAGGGGGAGAAAGTTGTGCCATTACAATTTGGTTACTAGCCAAATTTATAGTAATGTGCATGTAAGAAAGTGTAAAACAAAATCATCATCACATTTTTATATAACCATAAAGGAAGTTGTAGGGCATCCAAGTTTAAACCCTACAAGGTCCAGTTCTAAAAGCATCAAACAGAGAAACAGTGGGACAACAATTATATGCTTCATTTGTTTGTATGGTAATAAATCTCAAAAAGAGCAGTACACACATTTAATATTTAAAATTTTAATTTTTCTTTAAAAAGCAAAGTTATAATGCATACGTATAGGCAATGTATGTGTAAACTATTTAATTGTTTTATATTTCAAATATTCAACATTTTAACTTTCTTTAAAACTAACCTATGATTGATCAATTTTAATGTCTTGTTCTATGCTTCTATTTTGCTTTTCTTTGATTGTAATTGGGATTTAAAAGTTACAGATTTAATTAAATAATAGGGTTATAATTACTAAGCTAGCAATTATATTATTTAATGTTAGTTTATGAATGATTTGAAAGAATGAAGGATGTGTGTACATTACATACAGAAATTTACATTTACTAAATATTGAAAGAAAAGGAAGGATTAAATCTGTCAAATTATTTTTTTTTGTACAATTTTATGTTAAAAGAGGAAATTGTTTAATCAGATATCTATCTTTGTAGCAATTTTGTTTTTTTTAAATAATTGTTTGTCACTTTGGGGAGCTTATAATGGGTGAGAGCTCTAATTTTGAAATTGTCTTATCTTAAGATCTAAAAAAGGAAGCTCAAAGATTGGAAATGTTACCTAAATGTAAAAAAAAAAAAAAAGAAAGGAAATAAGGATTAAGTCTATTTTTTTTTAAAACAAAAGTGTCTGGAAAAAGGATTAAACTTTTCAGTTGAAAAATAATTTAGTTGAAAATAAATTAGAGATCTAATTAAAACGAATTTGTCCAAAAATAGCAAGTGACGCTATCTCTGATTGGTTAAGTTAGCTAAAAATTGGATATAAAAAGCTGTCTGGAATTATTATGATTATGGTGATTATGATTCAGATTATTAAACTATTAAATTGAATGTTGAAAATATAAGAAATGGCTGGCTAGAAAAATTATATGTATGTCCCATCTTTTCCGGACCATCTGGGGGAAGCTGCACATCACATAGGAAAGAAAAGATGTTGTGTCTAAAATAATATTCTACACCTTTCAACTGACCAGAGAAATAAGATGTTTTTAATAGAAGGAAGAAAGCATTCACCTGCATTCAAAGAAGATGAATTAATCTACTGATAAATATTAATCATCAAGTCCAATTAATTGTTACAACAACTGATTTTAAACTCAAGAAAATTTATAAATGTGAAAACAACCGCTGTATTTCATCCATTAAGAATCATGCTTGACAGGAATAGAAGAAAAATTAATATAATGATTTCCAAATTATCCATTAAAGCAAATAACCTCAATAGAGTCATCATCATCAAATAGTTATACACCTCAAGAAAGAGATTGTTCCCACGTAAAACGGAAATGGTAGCTGCAGAAATATAGACATTATACAAGACAAGTTTGAACCCTTGGAAATTTGCCACAAACAAAAGATCGGTAATATGACTTTTTATATCTATTTTCTTTATGATATCAGTCTTAATAAACATTTTAGCAATAAAGTGGTATATTTTATTTAAAGAACTTTTAAAGACTATTCAGATCGATTAAAAACAAGAATGTCTTACTAATAATAACTTTGAGCTTCATAAATGATCTTGAATGTATGAAAATTATTTGTTTATTAATTTTACAGTTATGAAAAATATTAATGTGTAAAACAATTTTTTTTATGGTATTATGATTTTAGTTTTAACTAATATATTATTATTTTGGTTTTAAATAATATTTTGTTATCATGGGATAAAACACGCACATACATAATGATATTTTATATGTGTATAATTGCGAGTGAATGTGAAGTAACAAGTAGTGTTAGAATATTAGATTAGTTTGTTTCAAGTTAAGTATAGCATCTCAGAGGTAGAAGAGAGGAGGGAGAAAATAATTTAAAACTTGTTTCTAAAACTTGCTCTTTCAATTCTACTAACATTTTTTTTTACATTCTATTTACATGTTAGATTTTTAAAGTATGTGTGCTAATGAGCAGATAATTTTTTTTTTCTTGAAATACTTTTCTCATGGAGTGAAAATCATGGTCAATGTGACATCCAACTTAATACAAAATACATTTGAAGGGAAAGGGGGAAGAACTTGAAATTAATCTGAGGATTGTTATATAATCAATTATTATCATTATTATTATTCATGTCAATTTTCATATTTATCTAGAAATTTTTATGTATATGTTAGAAATGTAGTAATAAATATTAGTTTGTTTTATTAAACGAGGCGTATATATTTCATTAAGTGTAGTCTTTGTTAAGTGTGATTATTCATCATCATCAATGGTTGAATATTAGTTATTTAAGATATAAGTAAGTATGCTAAAATTAAGCAATAATTATGAATTTCTTTATAAAAATTAGTTTTATGTTTAGGCTTAGTCCTAGAGCTGTAGTTGAAACCCTTGTCATTATCGTTATTATTATCATCATCATCATCGTCATCAACGTTTTAATTAATGAGCTGTTTAACTGTTTAAAGGCCATAAATAAATATTGATTTTATAATATTTAGTGATTTCTTAGTATTATTATAACCACATCCTGTCATCTATTTCATGCAAGGATGAGTGAATTGCCATCCTAAATTAGTTATATATAATCTGAGCTAGTAAACTTATAAAAATATTGAAACACATTTGTTATGCTAAGATCTGAGAAATGATTTATGTCTAATATACTCCACTTTGGTTTGAAGATGTTTTACTTTTGCCTAAATATTAGTGCGTATAGTGATATGGCTCAAAAAGCAAAATCTCTCATTTTTAATTAGAAATAAAGTACCAAAAGAGGGGATTCAAACCCGGTACATGTGAAAGGTTATTAGATATAACCGTGTCTAGATTCAGATAATCTAGTGGTGCCCTGCTAGACCATATTCACTTAGTATTTGTTTAAACATGCACTTAACATCAAACCAAGAAATGAAAGTGGATAAGATCTACTGCCTGTATACCTGAGTTATATTTTATTGAATTACTAGTGTACTCACTTCACGTGATTTCATATACCTGAGTTATAATACTTGTTATTAATAATTTGCTTATAATTATTGAGATAGTGTTTACTTGAGAAATCCAAGTTATTTTAAATATTATGATCTTATATATTGTAGACTACTCAGGTATGGAAATAGTTATTTGATCAACCTTTAATTTTGTTACAATGAACTCCTTTACTTGGATTTTATTTGAACTACACTTTATTATATTTGGACTCAGATATGGTAATAATATCTTTCGAACTCATTTAATTATGTTACAATATATATATAGGGCAAAAGAAGAAAGAATTATTATTATTATTGTGAACTTCTGGAAGAGGTTGTGAACTTTTTGTAGAATTAGTTACAGCAAAAAAAAAACTTATTGAGAGTTATTGCAAAAATGTCTGGAAGAATTATTGTACACTTCTTGCAGAATTTGTAATTGTAAAGTTCAGAAAGAGTACACTTTTTGTAGAGTTTAGTTACTGTACACCTCTGGAAGAAGTTTTATTGTAAAGTTTTTTTTTTAAAATTGTTAAATTACATCATGCTATGAGTGAGTAGATCGCTGCAATTTCTCTGTCCAGCTAAGGTGCCACTGAGTATGGAGTTTCCTCGTATATAAGATGCCATGCCGATAAAGCTCTTGCCTACATTTAACAACATGTTGCTGACATACTATGCCATTGCCGTCAATACAAAGCCCCAATGTATAATATCACAGAATAACCAGACAATTCTAAGGTTTGCCAACATCCTTCAAAGGTCTGGTAAAATAATAATTTAATTTAATGATAAATTTTAAATGATAAAAGCCTCTCTTTCTTTCCTTTAAACAATTATATATTAATCATTCTATAAAAGATATTTATTATTGTATTATTTAGATATTATATTGCCTTATTTAAATATTTTCTTATTGTGTTATAATGCGCGCTTAATTAATCGTATATATTAAAGAAGATCGACTTTATCTTTTTTTTTTACTCTATCCTTAAATTTTGCTAGACTTATTGTTTAAGAATCAGATGGAGGTAAATTTAGGAAAATCTTTCAATGATTAAAATATTTGACATTATCTGAAGAAAGTCCAATAATAAATAAAAGCAAGATATTTAACCCCCCCCCTTCTAATTTTAATTTATGTTTTTTATTTGCTATTTAAATTTGTCTGTTCAAATCTTACTTCAAATACACAATCTGAGCCATTAACGCAATTACGAATGGTTCATAAACATTGTTTAAAAATAAAACTTAGTTTATAATAGTCAACATCGGCATGACAACAATATTGGCATCAGCATGGAATTTGGAGTTTCCATCATCAGATTTTCAATGGTATGGATGGCTGAAGAGTTGGAGGTTGAAGTAGATTGAAACCTGTCCATTAAAATATGAAGATTTGCTATCTTAATATTAAAAAAAAACTGAGCACTGATTATATATATGTATGTGAGAGATAATAATCTGGACCAACTGATGAGTGCTGGTTTAGCACGAAATACCGTATATTGGTGATTATTGATCTTTTCTACATGTGTGTGATCATGTGAATCAATGATATGAGATAATGTGGATAGTTGAAAGGTGCTTGAAAGTCTGAGTTCAAATCCCCTATATTTATAATCAATAAAGCAAGTCATATATAACATGACATTGTTTTTATAAACTTGTATTTACAAAAATGTAATACAGAGAGCATACCAATAGCTCAAACAAGCTCTTAATTGATAAATGCGGTAAGAGAAATATTTAAAATCTCTGTCCGGAACATTTTTATCCCCAGACCAAGTGGTTTCAAGCTTATGGCTCATCTCAATGAGGAGCTAGATCCAAAATAGTTTAACAAAATAAAAGTTAAAACTTTATTTACTTTTACAAAAGACAAGTATATATGTATAATGCGTATATGTGATTATAAACAACTTTCAGTTTAAAAATAAATTTAATGTTCGAAGTTGAAAGTTAATACTTTGTTTTTTCTTTTGACAAATAAATATGTGTACTGCATAATATGATAGTTGAATTTTTTACATCTTTTACCTCAATTTTAATATTTTATCATCGTAGGCCATCACACTAATAATTTATTTATATCTGTAAGACCTATGGGCATATCTCTAATTAAGCAGGGATTAATTTCTTTATAAAATCTTTTATTATATATCATAACTGTGTAGGCTTTGATTTAGCCTATAGACTAGATATCCGCATATGATAAACTTATAGCATGACCATTTACGTTTTATAGATTTAAATTTAAGTCCACATGTTTGTTATTATATATAAATATAGTGTTACTAGGTTGTCTAATTTTTTTATTATCTTATTGCGTTTTGTTTAGTAGGCGTATATCACTGCTTCAAAAATTTAATTTGACAGATTCATTCTAAATCATGTAAAATGCGGGAGCATTCCTTTTGTTTTCCAGACCCAGTGCAGTGGATCATTTCTGCCGGTTAATGAGAGCTATTAAGGGTCATATGAAGACGCTCATTCCTTCATTCCACAATTCGTTCAACTTCGCAAAAGCGAATATATTCCCTTCATTGCCTGATTATCAGACTTGAATATGACACTGCAAAGGCGATCATGTTCCAGTCTACCTCGTTATTTCATTGTTTCATTACTTTAGCAACTCAGGACTGCCTTCCCTGTCGCCTGTGTATCTTGAAGCCTGAATTACAGCATTTATTGGTCATGATCATGAGAGTTATGCATTTATCTAATTAACTATATTTTCTACAGTTAATAAAGTAAACTTACCTTATTTTAATTATTATCATGTACCTGCTTGCCCTGAGGGACATCTGCTCCAAAGATCAAATGTGTTTATCATCCGAGGTCCACTATTTATATATGTTTTACATTAAAACTTTGATATGTACTCACTAATTCATTTAATTTCCATTACCTTATGAGTACAGAAACCAAATTAAGTGGTAGTCATTTCTTTTGTTTATTTGTTTGTAATTTAATACTAATAAAGTGTATATATACATTGCATTGGATGTTTTGTTTTTTTTTTTGCCACAGGGAAGTCATATAGTTAATAATCTAGTTTTAAGAGTCTCTACCTTTCCCTGATCACCGAGCCTAAAGAAAAATAGGGTAGTGTGTAGGTTGGGATGAGTTGTGGTGGTTTAAATCATCCTGGTGGTGATTTATGTGATTATCGGCTCCTCCTGACCGTTACCTACATATGATTTTTTTGGGAATATGACGATGAATTAAAAAATGTTATTTGTGTTTAGACATAAGGACCTAATATTATTAATAATAAAAAAAACTCATTATAATAATCAAGAAAATAGAAATAGTCACTCTTGAAAAAATAGTAATTCAGTTAAGACGTAGAACCATGATATCCATTATATTTTGCTCCAAGCCTCCCTTGTGTAAATCATACATCAATTATAATAGCTCACATTCGTTGATAAGCATTGATTACAATAAAATATGTACTCTTCAATATATATATATAAAATAGCAGTGATTGAGTGTATATTTATATATTGCAACAGTAAAATCAAGGGTAAATCAACGCTTCAAAGCCTAGCTTGATGCAAAATACTACATTTGATCATTCACCAACAGGTGGTGACTCAAATCTTGGCTTAACATTTTAAAATACTTAACAAAATATAATAAGCAAATCAAATTCCACATCAATAATGACCATTACTGTACTATTATATGTGAACATTAATATTTCTAATGTATTTCAGGGTTTTAAAGCATTTATTATCATGTATATGTTATCAAATACACACTGTTTATCAGAGTTTATATGTGGGACTAGCATAATATTATTTTTCAGGGATTCACTTTCATTTACTATAACACTAATAACAAAGATTTATATTTTTTATGTAGACAAGTTCCATTAGATATGGCGAATACAAATGGGCATTTTGTGATTGTATCCAGCTCATATCTCATAGCACATAAATGTACCTGTGTAATAAGTGCAGATGAGTTCTCACAAAGTGTTTAAACAAATAATATTCACTTAAATAGTTTTACATAAGATATAACAAAAATTCAAGTGTTGGTGGCCTAGCGGTTCACATAGCTGCCTTCCAAGCAGCTGGCCCAGGTTCACCTCCCAGTCAATGCTTTGACATATGAAAAAAAAATTTAGAAATTGTAATAAAAATTATATGACCATGTTATGAATACAACTGATAATAATAATAATAATAATAATAATAATAATAATAATAATAATAATAATAATAATAATAATAATAATAATAATAATAATAATAATAATAATAATAATAATAATAATAATAATAATAATAATAATAATAATAATAATAATAATAATAATAATAATAATAATAATAATAATAATAATAATAATAATAATAATAATAATAATAATAATAATAATAATAATAATAATTTATAAAAACAATTAAATAATTCTATTAACAAAAATATTAATGAATAAATATTAAAATAGAAAGTGTAAAATATAAATAAAATTAATATCATTAATCATGTTTTCTAAAATAAATGAATTTAAATATAAGTGTTGTTATGAAAGGACATCAGATAGGCTAAATGATGTTGAACTTTGTGTGTTGCTAAAACTTACACAAATTTATTAAAGAAGGTTGCTAACAAATAGGATATGAATAAATCATTACCATAGAATAAAAAAATTCATCTACATTTTATAAATCCTAAATATCTTTTTTATAGGAGCACTTTATCCAAAATGGCATCTACTTAGCTTTTAACCCTTTTATTTGGATCTAACACTTAACTCTTTATTAACAATTATAATGTCAATATGGCCCAACATTTCATACAACATTAAGATCATAAATAACACCTTCTAAGGTGATGCTAACACTTAACCAGAAACTTATCAGTATATCACCATTTTCAATTCTTGTTGACAGGAGTGTCTTTAATATTTCACAGCCATACACTGTCACAGAAACAAAACAACTTAAGCCTTCCAAGGTAAGCTTTAGTTATATTCTTAAAACTTAAATAATCATTTCCTCAATGATATTAATGCCTCGTTTAAATCCACCATGATGGATGGAAATCAATTTCCAAACATAAATAATAAAGATGAGAATCATTTTCAAACACATTTAATAAAGATGGTAATTTATATAAAAAATTTCATCAACTATAACCAAAATTAGTTCATTCAAAAATATTACTTCTACTGTTGCTAAAAAATGTTTAAATTTCCCAAATCTCTGAACTAATATCTACATTAATAAAGGCAAATAAATTAAAACAAAAATGTCTGCTTTCTCTTCTATAACTGAATCCACTGAGAATATAATAATTAAAAATAATAATATACACCCACATTACTTCACTCTCAACATGTAAATAATACTTCTAATAAAAATTGTTCATACACTAAAGCATTAAAAGAAAATAATACAGAGCTTGAAGTCAACATAAACTGGTCATATGAAAATATTATTGATCTTTTTAATATAGACCAAGTGCAAAACAATTCATTTTCCTTGATCACTGGATCAACAAATCAACCAAAATCATTAGAGAACAATACAATGAATATTCTGAAAAATTCAATTTGACCATTTCCCCCCTCCCCCCATATGTTGTTAAATTTTTTTAAAAATTTAACAAAAAAAAAAAGTTAATTATTGCAATTACCAATGATAATAATATTTAAATAACTAAATTTTCTAAGGGTGAATTTTATGTTTTTTAACAAAAAAAAAATTATTTAGTCTGATATACAAGATCCTCAATCACCCTGAATTGAATTCCACAATATTTCTCAAAAAGAATTCTTTTTAAAAAAATCACTTTAATCAATGGGAAAATCTTATGCTATATTAATCTAGATAGACCTACTTATTATCAGGTAAAGTAAAAAATTGTTATGTGCATTGGGCTGATGCAGATCTTCACTTTTAGGAAACACATCTAATTTATGTTATCTGCTGGAGAAGAAAGCTGCTGTGCTTTTACTAAGAAACTCAGGATTATTTAATATTACCCCTAATAAAAATATTCCTCCAATACATATTACATTTTATTCCACTGACCCATCACTTTCAATAATACCATTTAAAGTATACTTCCACAATACTTTCTCTGCAAAGCCAGAAACCATATCATTAAAGATTTTCCTAACAGATTCTGTAAACCCTGTGGATTAAAAATGCATAAAACACATCAAAGTGCTAAATTTACACTATTGCAAGCCAGCCAAAGCAATGCCAATATATATAAACCAATTGAGAATATAGACATACAAACTCAATCATCTGCAGATGAAAATCCAAGCAAGATCACTGAATCAACAAATAACACCTAACCAAACCATTATATCTGCAAATCAAGAGTAGAAAGGAAACATCCTCATTGAATCAATGATAATTGACACAAACAGTGAACTAGATATGAAATCTAAGCAAATACCAATCTCTACATATGACAACAAAACATCATCAGATGAAAACTTTTTTCAAACAATTACAAAATTAAGAAAACTCATAAAAATGTAAAGACAACAAAACTATTACATGTAGTCAAAGCACTAAGTTAATAACCCAAATGCCTGCAACTTCAATTAAAACTAGAAGTACAACTTTTTCCTCTGCATCAGCAAAAAAATTAAAAGGCTCAATTAATACTTCAACAATCACAAACTATAACATAACCAAGTATAAACATTCAATTAGGCAAACACTAAATAGTATATCAATCCTATCTCAAGAGCAATTAAATGTTTGCAAGAATGTTGAGACCCAGAAAATTAACCATAATTCTCAACATAGAAAAACAATTCTGTAAACTCAAACTCAGCAAATAACTCTCAAGAACAAAATTACAGTCAAAACAATGAAGTTTAATAACAAATTGCTAAACTTATACTTCTTTGCCACTATTAGTATTAGATTATTAAAAATTGATGTTAATAAAACCAAATTTAAATAATTATATTAGAATAAATCCAGTAGGTTACAATTACAAATCAAAATTCACTTTAGTCACTATACACACATCCCAAAATAAAAATATAATAGACATCAAACAACACACACTTTAACAAACATTCTATATTTATGATTCAATCTTCACCCCTGCCTTCTCTAAGTACTGAAATTTCCCTCAATATCAAGTAAGGGGCATCAACTCATTCTCAATGCTTATTTGCAATTAATAACTGGATTACACAATATTCTCACATTTGCTTCTCTGAAACTAAATACTCAATAAGCAGCAAAATTCTCAAAAATATCTTAGAAAATTTGATACCTACAACTTTCCACCTTCAACATATCTGTTTCAGGGTAGGAATTATCATGCTGTAACCTTCTTATCTTTTAAAAGCTTTTATCTTGATTAAAACATGATTGTCTTTTCCTTCCATCACTCTGCTTTGACCATAAACATTATCAACTTATATCCTTATAACAAATCCTTACTTCACCAAATAATCTCTAAGATAAATGTAACTTATCATCAAATTCCTACCCTACCATACTTATGGAAGACTTCAACAAGTCATACTTTGAATTTATCTCTAAATTTTTGCCTCATCAATAAAAAATTAATGAATGCAAAAGGTTTCTTCCCTAACAATGCCTTTTCATTTTAACCCAAAACCATGCAACTCTTATACATCTAGATCTTCTCTTTTATTCACTAGATCTATATTTCATCATTAATCCTTCATTTCAACATGTCATCTTTTCTGATCACTAGCTCTTACTATTGAACTAAATATTAGCTTAATAATGAGCCAATACTTCAATGCAACAATATGAGTAGACTTTTCATAAAGACTGATTGACTTCCAACAAATTAATATTCTCCCATTACACCCCACTGAGTCTTGGCTTTCTTCAATATTATTAACTCAGTTATTAGGTACTATACATAAACAAAAACAAATCACCCACAACCTTAATCAAAGAGCTTGATATGTTACACCAAAAACTAAAAGCTATTACATGTGATCCTGCATCTATCCATTCTATTATCCATCTTAAACAACAATACAAAAAAAATATTACTTGTTGATTATATCTTAAATTAAAAATGCAAAAATGTTTTTAACTCAACCTTATAACTCGTTCAATGGATATATACACTGGATTCTTTCATACAAAGAGAAATAAGTTATCTTTAATCTTGTAAAAAAATAATCAAAGAGTCTTGTTCCAGCAAATGCTTCCAGTACTATTCTATCATTTCAAAGCCAAATTTCAATCTTTTCTCTTCCCTTATATTGACACCCATCCTTTTGGATTCAATAATTCTAATCACCAAATTACAAAAAATGATCACTCAAGCTTACTTTATTTCCAGATAACATATACCTAGGCCCACATAAAATCCCCAGATTTATACTTACCTAAAATTCTTTACCATCCTCGTAATACTAAAAATACTCAATAATTTTTCAAAGCAGGTTTATCAAATTGAATAACTATATCTCATCTCCTTAGTTCCTTTTTGCAAAAAATAGCTTTTGCCTCATCTTCATGATTCCAATTTTAATCAAAACCATAGAATCAATCATAAAAGGTAAAATACACCTCTCATTCTGCCATTTATCTCAGATTTTTAATTTGCAAAAAAAAAAGATCATCCACCATTGTAGTTCCTCTTTTTAAAACAATTATAGGCCAAGTGAAACACTTGAGAAAAATTGGTTCACTAGCTGTTAAGTTAGACAATACTCCTGCTTTGGATTCTGTTCCAATTGAAAACTTGATCCGGTTCTAACAACACACCTACACTAAGTATTTTCAACAATCTTCTCAGAAATAGGAAAATTCACATTACACTTACTAAAAAAAATCCTCCCTGGCTTGAACTCTCATAAATTCCATTCCTCAAGAACCCCCCCCCCCTTAGTGCATTACTACGTATAACTTATATTAATCATTTATTACTAGAAATTGAAAAAATTCCAATCACAAATAAAAAAATAAAAGCATATTACTTATATGGATGACCGAGTAATCTTTCTTCCTTCCAAAAAATTTTTACCTGCATTAACAACAATTTTTGAAAACTATATAAAACAACACAAACTCCAATTCAATCTTAATAAATCTTCTACAAGGAACATTTTAAATAAAAAAAGTTTACTCTCTAATTTTCACAGCATCTCCTTATAACTTTTTAGATCTTTCTATTTACAAATCTATAAATGCCATGAGAACCTCCATTCAAGTCATGCTACTTATATCTATTAAAACCAAAAATCAATTCCCTATCTAAAGCTTACTTATCTCTATATGCAAAAATCATTCTCATTAATATCCTAATATTCTCAAAAACAGCTTATTACACACGAATAATCAAAATAAATTCCATATGCACCAAACTATATGGGGTGGGGGAGCTGCACAATGAGCATTAGAAACATGCAAAAGTATTCCACTAGCAATATATTATCACTTCATTCCATCCCTATGATCCACCTACAAAGAATAATCAATATAATAGTCAAATTTCTCACTCTTTTTTCTGACTCTCAGAAATTTATTTTCATCACTCCAACAGATACATCACCTCCTGCTAAAAATATCTTCTTAAAAAAACCTTAAAATCCTTGCCACATACTTCATCCTCAAGGAATGTATATATCAACAAAAATTAATTACTGGGAAGCATATAGTCTTGCCCTCAAAACTGAGAATATACCAACACTCAAACCTCTTCATCATCATACAAATAAATAGATCATCCAAAAATATAAATTCTGGTACTTTGAACCCAAATATCTTGACTTCCTCTTAATATTAAATATGAAAGCATTACCATCCTGTAGCTTCTTAGCTAAAAGAATGTTGTACACCAGTATAGAATCAACATGCCCACTCTGCCATAAAAAAATAGAAATTATTCAACATTTTCTCTTTAAATGTTTATCTCTTCAAATTTATAAGACTCTCATTACATATATCACTAAGTCCCAATCAGCCTCACTCATAATGCTCACCAACTCTATAGAGAGAACATTAGAGCAACTGTTTTTATTTTATTCACACTTTGGTGTCTTAGGTGCAATTTCTGATTCAACCCAACATCAAGAAAACTTCAATCACATTTTTAGAATAATAAAATAAAAATTTGAGATCAAAGCCTTTTATCCCCAGATATATATGCAGCCATGTGGAGCTTAATAATTTTATCTATACCACTGTTACCACTGGTCATTAAAGTAGGATATGAATGAAACTTTGCTCTAATAACCAATATCTTTCATTAAACAGAGAGGCTTCATTATTTTAAAATTCATGTATAATTAATCAACTACCCAATTGAACATTAACCCATAAAACTAATTAAATATAACAGCATAAATTAAAATCCTAATTCATTAAAATAATGAATCCTCTCTGTTTAATGAAAGATATTTGTTATATAAGAAAAAACAAAAATTAACAGTAAATACAATATTATAGTCCAAATTATTTTGTAGCATTTTCGAATACGTGGTAATCCTCGTCAGCTTTAACTGAATTTCAAATTTTAAACTTAATGTTGCATATATTTCTATAAGCTGTGTATGGCCGTATTTGCAGTTTGCCTATTAATAACATCGTTCTTATATTTATCAATTAATATTGCCTCTAATTTTTCTCTTTTTATGATTTCTTTCTTCCATTAATATTTTTATTTCATTACTATTAAATGTAAATTTATAATTACAAGTTTTTTCATGGTCAAAAAATATTGAAGCTGTATTAAATTGACTATTTATGTTATTTTTAATTCGATTATATAATAATTGATGCTCCTTCAATCTTTTTTCCACAGAACATCTCGATTCACCGATGTTAAATTTCTGACATCCACATGAAATTTGATAAATTATATATGCAAGCGATAGCAAGTTACGTGATTTATAACTTGTTTTTGTTTTTCATATATATATATCATTAGAAACCACCAATAACCACATAAACATTCACAATAAGGATAGTAATCAATATTTCTCACTGTTGTCAAGGCAACCTTCTCATCTTTTAATAGCAAGAATGGAAATCCATTCTTACTAATGGTCCATTGAATATATATGGACACTTAAAGATTGCAACTTGACTACAGAGTATGAAATATTGCTACAATAAAGTTTAAATAAACCTCTTTAAACATGAAATAAACATATCACTGTAATGCAGACTAATAAATAGTCAATTATAACATTACAAACTGCAATACTTTAAAATTTCTCCTCTATTATTTAAATAATAAGTGAAATAATGTTTAAAGCTAATTGGAATAATTAGTAACCATTAGAAACCACCAGTAACCACATAAACATTCACAATAAGGATAGTAATCAATATCTCTCATTGCTGTCAAGGCAATCTTTTCACTTTTAATAGCAAGAATGGAAATCCATTCTTACTAATGGTCCATTAAATATATATGGACATTTAAAGATTGCAACTTGACTACAGAGTATGAAATATTGCTACAATGAAGTTTAAATAAACCTCTTTAAACATGAAATAAACATGTCACTGTAATGCAGACTAATAAATAGTCAATTATAACATTACAAACTGCAATACTTTAAAATTGCTCTTGTATTATTTAAATAATAAATGAAATATATATAATAATAAATTAAGTTTGATGTCTGTATTTTTTCCAAAATATATGTAATATTCAAATCAATATATATATATATCAAAATACAGTAACATTCACATAAATTATAGTTATTTTTATTCAATGTTATATAATTGATAAAGACTACAAGATGTATAGTCGAAAGTACTTCTAAAAATAACTATAATTTATGTGAATTTTACTGTATTTTGACATATGTATATATTGATTTGAATATTACATATTGTAATGGGATGGGGGGTATTGAAATAAATAATGAGTGAACCTATGGTGATGGAATATCATCAACCCCAATCAATTTAATGGAATACAAATATCAATAACCTTAATTTACAAAGTATATATAAGTAAGATATATTTAAGAGGATCATGAGATTAGAGAATCTCTGAGAGATCATTGAGAAATCAGCCAGCTACTAAAAGCATAATTAACCATATATCAACTAACATTATCAAAAAGTAATTATAAGTAATACTAATACTCAAAATAAATAATCACTCATCATCATGAATGATCCACAATAAAATATAATAAAATCTGTACAATATATTAACAGTCAACCTTTGACTGGATTGGAATTGGGTCTTCTTTAGACCAGACTAACTATTGAGCCTTTGCCACTTTGGGCAATTATTTAAACATAACATGGATGCACCAGCTTAGTGCCCATCCATTAAAATACACAATAATCAGAAATCAAAATAATAATGCCGAGAGATAAAATATGCTGATCATCATCAATGCTCAGGCCATTTGTAGTGGCCAACTATAAACTTAAATTTTTAATAAGACTAAAATAAAATAAAAGATAATAGTGCATGGGCTTTAAAGAGTATTCTCTTTTGTGCCAACCAGGATGATGATTGATCATCTCTGGATGCCCCAAAGCATTAAGTACACATCCCCATTTATATATTCATCCTGTGCACAAATCTAGCTCAGAGAACACAAGCTCTATTACTGTATGTGACCAAGAGATGATGGAAACAATTTTTAACAATTAAATAAGTTTATTAATAACAATTAAAAAAATGGTATTTAAGGTCTTGTAAGGGTTCTGATTTTGAAAAGTATACATAATTATATACACACTAAAATTTTTACATTGATTTACATGATTAATAAATTAGGTTTACTTAAAACCTATTCAGCACACAGGCATGTGGCCTGATACAAAATAAACATGTTTGAATTTACATTTAATTTTTAAAAAATAATCAAAATTTTACATATAAGTGTCTATCTGACACATATTGTTATTTACAATACAATTGACATATATACACACACATATGTGCATGTGCATGAATTTTCTGAACGTATTTGACTTGTTACAAAATAATTATCAAAATCTTAAATTATATAAAATACAATAACTGATTGAATATTCAGTTAAATAAAATACATTTTACATACTAGGTTTATTGAAACATGTATATATAATTTGCACAGACATGCAAAACATTAATTTATATACATAACATTTGTATTTATCACAATAAAATTATGAAAGATTATTTTCGCAATTTAATCTCTTTGCTGAATATAGTCATTTTCTTTAAAATAAAAACTCAAATTTTTGACAGTTAATTGATTTAAAATGTCTTTCTTTTTCCTAGTCTAAAAGATTTTTGGAAATCTTTTTCTTGACTATTAATTATAACTTTGTTTGTACTTTTTTTTTTCTTCTAAATTATAAATATAACTTTAAACAGTTTTTTCTTCTTTAATAAATGATTTTAAACTAATATCATTTTATAGAATAAAAAAAATATATAAATTTTAAGATGTCTTTCTGCTTGATGAGTTAATACTGATGAAGTAGGCAAGGTGAGATAGCAAAAGTGAATACATGAACTGCAACTCTCCATGCCATGATAAGCAGACAGCCAAGCTGGACTATCAGTAAAGCTCCATGATGTCATGAGAAAATATCTCATTTTTAAGTACTGCCCCTTCTAAGTACCTAGACAGATCATCATCAAAGAGTAGTAGCCAGAAAAAAAGGCATTGAGCCAACCCTGAGACTTGGGGGTATAAATGAGGTCTATTCATGAGATCAAGGCCTATTCATGAGGCCTGTATATATTCACCACTGGACTACTCTGGGAGCTCAACATCTAGGTCTAGACAGTGCCTAGCCTATACTTCAGAGCATCATGAACAACCTGCATCCAGACAGCCCTGTTTAATATACACCCACCATAAACATAAAAAGTACAAATTCACACATCATTTTCAAAATGTAATTTTACTAAAGAAATTATTTAAAATTTCATTATCATATATAACTTTACTCACCACAGCTGTATATATTTTTATCTGTTCTTTTCTGCCTTTAGATACATCAGCATATATATATAATTGCTTCCTCAGCAAGCTTGGGTTCCCTGGTAAGTTTGGTTTTAGGGCTCATCATCATCAGGAAAAAGTACAATCTATGTAGAATGTTGGTCCATAGTTGGTCTCCCGTCTGTGTAGAACTGTTCTAGGCAAGCAGCTGTCTTGGTTTAGTAGATTTCAGGCAAGCAACTGTCCTCTCCACATTTAAGGCTATGAATTTCAGCACAAAGAAGTGGGTCATTTTTCTCCATGTAAATTCAAACTCCTGCTAAGGAAAACAGTTTACTATCTTGCCTTCAGCTACATCAGTTTATGGTAGCTATTCTGCAAATTCTATGGTCAGCTAAAACCAATTGCTGCACTTCATCAAGTTGCAACAAAATATTGTAACCAACTCAGCTGACCGTTCTTACAAAAATTATTATCCAGATTGGAGCTAATTTTGTTATCAGTCCTTTTATAGAATCATCTATGGTGATAATAACACATTTATTGAAAACAGAGTTTTTATTTTTTATCTCTCTAATCCCTTTGAAAACATAAGTTTTAATTAATTAAAAAATTTCAAAAACAAGTATTGTGTTTTTACATTTTACAATCAGAATAATAATAATAATAATAATAATAATAATAATAATGATGATGATGCTGATGATGCTGCTACTACTCCTCCTCCTCCTCCTGATCCTCCTCCTACTACTACTACTACTGCTACTACTGCTGCTACTACTACGACTGCTACTGCTACTGCTGCTACTACTACTGCTACTACTACTGATACTACTACTGCTACAACTGCTGCTACTACTGTTGCTACTACTGCTGCTACTACTGCTGCTGCTACTGCTGCTACTGCTTCTGCTGCTATTGCTGCTGCCGCTGCCACTACTACTACTACTAACTATATATTTATTCAGACCTTTTAAAAGTTTAATTTATAAACAATATTTTAAATCAGAGTTATTATTTTTTTATTTCAATGAATGTAGAAAATATCTACTATAATTTTTGTCTGTGTTTATTTCTAGTTTTCCTTTCAACTTTATATATATATTTATGCACACACACTATATTAGCATGTGCTATGTAATCCACCTGGTTACAATATATATATATAATACTAACTTCAATACATATTAATATATAATAAGTAGATATGCAATAAGTATTATATGTGTAAACTAATGTAACCTATATAATCATTTATTTCAACAATAAGGATTATGATAAAAGCAAATAATATATTCTATATTCAACCATTAGACATGGACTTAAATCATTATCTATTATCTTCTAACCTCATTATTAAAAGTACATTTTTAAACATCATTTTATTTGAATAAGCACATTTATAATATGAAAACATTACTATCATATGAATAAATAAGAAAAGTAAAATATAAGATCTATAAAACAAAAGTATAACCAATATAAAAATTTAATAATATTACTATTAATAATTATAACAATAATAATAATTATCTCCAATAACCATAATACATGCAAACATCATATATCAATTAAATATTTAAACTATACTATCTGGTCTTCGGACTAATAAGAATATTGAGAAACATTAAACATGAAATAAGTTATTTATCCATTAAAGTTCATGAATACACTTACTGTAGATTCTGATCATAGAATTCATTTTATGACCACATACATTATTTTTATTCTTTTAAAATTTTACTATATAATGCACTATTCTTTTCACTACAGTCATTTTTCCAAAGTTATTTGACAGGTTAAACAATATTCTTTCAATGATGTAAATCCATTTTATGATACAGTGCTTTATTTTAAAAGAGCAATAACAAGATTGTTAATCACAATTTTAAGTAAATTCCAAGAGTAATAGGTAGCGTGTTCCTGTTGCTGAGAATATTACGAAGTGAGGGATAATATTCCATTTATTAATTTCCAAAAAGTAAAACAAAATCATTGTATTAAATCCAAAACTTACAGTATTTAAGTAAAGATTCAGATGAATTTGGCATAGCAATTTCAATAATTTAAAACTATTTTTAAGGCTCAAACATTTTTGGCTGTATTCTAATTATTTTCAGGTTAAAATGAAAATGTATTCGAATTAAAATTTTATTGGCATGACAAGGCAAGCATTTAGTCATTATGATGTTATTAAATCATATTGGATGATGATGATTACAAAGGATTGCCTCCACCTCTGAAGGTGAATGTTCAATGGTTCTTCTAGCAGAGCATGGTAAGCAATAAAGTAACTGCAAGATTTATAGTTTGCAAAGTTCACTGATCAACCTAGAATTTTTTTGAATACACCTGGGTCTCATTTTATGCAGTAGATAGGTTCCTCAGAAAATGTGCACCAAAGAAATCACACAAAAATAGACTTAACTTACCTTGAAAAATGGGGAACATGTTCCAGTAATTTTCAGAAATTGTACAAAAGCAAAGCAACAAGGAAAAATTACTTTAAAATTCACATTAAAAAAATAAAGTATGACTAAGCGAACTCGCTAACTAGGGACAACTGCATGTAAAGCAACTGTTGCTGACCTCTCTACCACTAATGCTTGACAAATAACAATGTAGTTATTATTATTTGATAAATTATATATGTGCTAAAATAATAACAATGTAGTTATTAATAATAAATTGAGGAAGCATATATATATATATATTTATGGTGTGTGTTCACTCATTCACATTTATTCACAAAATAAAAACAAAAAAAATTACTGACCTATATATTTATTTTTGAAGTCATCATCATCATCAACCATTATCAATCCACTGCAGGATGAAGGTCTCTCCAAGTTGAAACCATCTTCTCTGACCTTTAGCTTCTCTTTTCCACATCACCCCTGCATACTTTCTTATTTCATCTATCCATCTCACATGTGGTCTCTTTCTAGGCCTTTTACAATCTCTTGGAATCCATTTAAGATTTTAATTGTCCATCTATTATCATCTCTTCTAGCAATATGTCCAGCCCAATTCCATTTCAGTTTTTAATTTTTTCAATGAGGTCAATAACATCTGTTTGTTCTCTTACCCATATATTGCATTTTCGATCTCTTCTTGTTATGCATAATATGCATCTTTCCATACTTCTTTGAGTGGTCCAAAGTCTCTGTATTGCTCTTCCATTAAGTGTCCAAGTCACATATCCATAAGGAAGAACTGGTAAAACACATTTATTAAAAACCTTTCTTTTCAAACACATAAGCATATTTCCTTTTAGTATCAAGTTATTTCTACCAAAAGCACTCCAACCAAGTTTAATTCTATGATTAATTTCAACCATTATGTTTCCATCTGTATTAATAATCTGACCAAGATATTTGTAGCTATTAACTTCTTCTAACAAAATCAATCTTTATTTTCATATTTTGAGAAAATCTATAGTCCTACTTTACTACTTTCATCTGATAACTCTTGCAACATTTTCTGCAGCTCTAAAGCATTATTTGCAAAAACAACTACATCATCTGCAAAATCTAAATGACTTAAATAATCTCCATTTACTTTCACTCCTTTAGATTCCCATTTTAATCCACAAAATACTTCTTGCAGCACTGCTGTAAAAAGTTTTGGAGATATCGAGTGACTCTGTCTTACACTCTTCTCAATGTTGACTTTCATAGTATCATTGTGTAATCTAATTGTTGCTGTTACGTTTTTATAAATATTCTTTAAAAATATGGCAATATTCTGGATCTATGTCTTGATGATCCAATGTTTTAATCACTAAAGAAATGTTTATATAATCAAATGCCTGTTCATAATCTATAAATCCAAAACATAATGGCAACTCATATTCATTTGTCCTTTCTATAACTTCTCTCAATACCTGGATATGATCTACTGTACTAAAACCACTTTTAAATCTAGCTTATTCTCTTGGTTGGTGGAAGTCCAATGTTCTCTGTAGACGAGTTGTAATTATATTGGTAAAAATTTTGTATAAAACTGATAAAAGGGTGATAGGTCTGTAATTTCTAATATTTTCTTTATCATTTTTTTTAAATATTAATACTGCATTCCTCCAATCATCTGGTACATCTTTATCATTTAGACATTTGGTATATAACTTTGTTAATTTTCTTTTTATTTCTTCACCTGCTTCTTTTAATATATCAATTATAATTCCATCATTACCTGGAGCCTTTTCTTTTTTCATAAATTTAATTGCATGTCTCACTTTCTCATTTAAAATTCTGGGCAATTCGGAAGATATAATAGATATAGGAGGTACTTGTTCTTTATTACTATATAATTCTTGATAAAAATCTTTTACCCATTTATGATGTCATCTTCCTTTTTAATAATAGTTCCATATTTTTTCCTTATTGCAGATATAAATTTCTTACCAATACCAAAATGTTGTTTTGCACTCTTGAGACTTTTATATATTGCGTTTTCGATCTCTTCTTGTTATTCCCAATATGCATCTTTCTATACTTCTTTGGATGGTACAGATAATTTTTCTGAAAGTTCTTGAACAATTAAATGTAATGCGGCTCTAGATATTGATTTTTACTCTCATTGAAAATGCAAATAAAGGTCAATTTAAGTTCTATATCTATTATAAATACTTAAAATTATTTACTATATAGAAACATTTTTTCATAAAAAAGATTTAATAATACTTGTATATATGAAGTCAGTGGATTATGGCAAATGCATAATATTGAGTTTTCTTCTTCAGCAAGGAAACTTTATTAAAATCATAGACAAAATACCTGTTATTAATAGTATATGTGTAATTGATATTAAAATTTTTCTAAATCAATATAAAGTTTTAATGAAAGGTGTAACATTTGTTTGCATCCAGCCAAGATTGTCTATCACGGAGTCTTACTTCTTATCTAAGGATGTTAATTATAAATTTATTAAACGCATATTGATTACGTAGTAATATTTACTGAGGCTATAACCTCGATAATATGCGTATAAAATGCGATAGTAGGGACCTCTACAGATGTTTTAACCACAAGCCATGTGGTTAAAACATCTGTAGAGGTCCCTACTATCGCATTTTATACGCATATTATCGAAGTTATAGCCTCAGTAAATATTACTAAGGATGTTAAATAAACTGAAATATAGTAAAAATATTAATACAGATAAAATTCTAATTTCCTCCAAATAATGAATTTAATATTACTGATGGAATAATATATCATTAATATTTTTTCTTCAGAAATTGTTAATGATAGAAAAATAGTTGGGAGCATCTAGGATCAACTTTGTTTTAAAACAAATATTTTTCAAATCATGGGGTTTTTTTATTTAAAGATTTTATAATTAAAAGAAGATTTTGTTAAGATAATTTGTTAATTTGTTACTGAATAATGATGTTGCAAAAACTAAGAGTATGATTAATTTAATATTTAAATATAGTCAACATGTTGAATTGTGCTCATTATCATCTATCAAAAAATATACCAAACCAGACTACTACTTCAAGTTGTTTTGCTACTTATAAATTGTTAAATATATCTATTCATTTATTCATTCCCTACAAAGATACATTTCTAAATCTTCCAGTGTTTTTTTCCATCTCTTATAATAATTGTCCATATCTGTTTTTCTCTAAACAAAATATTTAACAAACTTCATTTTAGATCTACGTTTAATAGATCACAGAAAGAAAACTTCCTGCTCATTTTAAAGATGTAATTTATCAATACATTTCTTACTTCCATTATCAGCTAGTTAATTTTCCAAATATTTGAAGACCTGTTCTATAACCATTGTCTAGTGTTTACTACTAAACTTTTTTTCCATCTATTTGTAAAATTGATTTAATTTTATTTATAATTATTTCAACTTCAAACTGTTCACCATCTCTGTAAGCCCTATATAACATTTAATAAATTTCATTTTCATTTGCTGCAAGTATTATCATATCACTAAACATCACATGATCACCATCTCATGCTAGCACATAACTGTTAGTAAACAGGCAAAAAACTCTCCATATAGTAGTGACACCTTGTGCGAACCAGAGTAAATATCATCAGTAAATCTGATACATTATCTCCTATTAGATATTAATTCTATGTTTATCATAATAATACTTATCAAGTAATTTAAATATTACCTTTTTATATAAATATCGTTTTCTTTAAGATGGCCACTTCATAACAAAAATGCCTTTTGATTTATATATAACTTACTTAATAAATATTTCATTTAGTAGAGTGTAATTAGCTTATACATTTTGTGTACTGAATGTTTTCTATATAAGTAAATAGAAGATTTGAACTTAGTATTTTTCAGTCTATATTTGTTCTTCATTCCATTTCAAACAATTGATACACTTGACCATGTATATGTGAAAAAGATAGATCATTCTCAATATACATATATTGGAGATCATCTATCTTTTTCACATGTATGTGGTCATGAATGAAGAACAACTATGGATTGAAAAATCTTGAGTTCAAATCCCTCTAGTTATTTAGTAGAGTGGCAGATTCTGGTTATCAAATTCCTTAGATCAGAGTTCCAGTTAACATTTTCCTTTTCAATTTCTCCATCAAGTTAACTCACTTTATTTTAATTAATAGCTTTGAGAAGTCAGTAGAACAAATATTAATCATTTCTTTTCTTTTTTTCAAATATTAATATTAAATTTCACATCTTCAATTTTATTTATCACTCTCCCTCTCTCCATCTTTTTAAAATTTAAACTCTTTTTTAGACACAAAGTCTATTTTATCTCTTAGAAATATATCTATTTAAATGCCTATTCAAAAGAAAATCTATTCATTTTCATAGATTTTCTTTTAACAGTTGCAACACTACTAAAAATATGCCTAAATTAATGAAGTTTTTATTTTACCCACATTTAAGTTTATAATGCTGATGTTGAAAAATATTTGCTAAAAACAAATACAAGAGTAATCTGTAATGAAGCTGCAGTTTCACTGTTTCAACATTAAAAGTGGTTTTAATTAATGATTTCTTCTTGATATCCCAAATAATTCTTTATAATGGTAAAATGAAAGTCTCAAGAGCTAAATATTTTCAAGCTCAAGTCTATCATTTTCAGTCACATAATTTGTATTAATGTTCTTTGATATATCTTATATTTTATTGGATTTTTATGTGGGTCAATAATCCAATTATACTTGTAAATATTGATTAACATTTTAATTTTTTAGTTATTATTGTCATTAGCTTTTTTTCATAGTGCAATCTAGCTTGTTTATTGTGAAATATGAATGTTTTTTTTTTATATTGTTTTTAGTATGTTATACAAATGCTATATGTTTTTGTTTGTTTTAAAAGGAAACTTTTATCAAATAATTTATATTCAGTGAGTTTCATTTTGAAAATTTGTTTTTATGAAAAGGGAGTTTAATAAAACCTTCTAATTTATTAAAATCTTGAAGCCCATTAAATATGACCTTTTTAATACAGGGAAGCCATGACATATATTGCATTTATAAACACAACTTCAATTATATTATCCAAAAAAAAAATGTAAATAAACAAACATCAAACATTAAAATTCATAAATGTAATAAATTTTACAATGAGTCAGCAGTCATTTTTCCATCTCAAAGTATCGCATACAATCATGTTTATAAATAACAGACCTTGGGGTATGCGAAGCACATATTTTTATTCTTCTCTTTCATGTAATTCAATATTCTCATAATAAAATGTTTTCTAAGAATAAATGTAAAATTTTTACAAAATTTATTAAAATTGATAAACTATCTTTTTAAGTGATAAAATAAAAATTATTGATCTAATATTAGGAAAAAATAGGAAAATGTAAAACATTTTTACTATTGATTGCTTCAGAAAACTTAGCTTTTGAAAGACTTAGCTGAGAATCTAAATTAGCTAATGACAAGTAGGGATGTCTGTATAAATATCAAACTAATATAGAATTAAAAACATTTAAACAATTAGAATTCTATTGTCTGTTAATAATAAGAATGCTATTTACATTTTCATAATGATAAAAAAATTATTAAAGAAAAATATATAATCCAGAATCTGCTAAATGCCAGAAAAAGTCTGACATTTCACTGTTTATTTTATTTTTAAAAAATAAAAATAGAGTGCAGTACATTTATTACTATTTTTATTCTTTGAATGAATGTGAATGAGTGAACACACCTACTAAATATATAGGTAAATGTGCTACCTCAATTTATAATTAATAACTACATTATTATTACTTTTTAATTTTGTTTATACTAGAATCTTAATTGCATATGCAAATTATACACATAAAATGTTTGTGTTATATTTATGTCTACATGTTGAAAAATACTACATGCTTACAGTTTAATAAACTATAAGTCATGCATTGTAATCTTGTATTGTAATTGAAGTATCTCAACTAAATATGAGCTATTATACATAATGTATAATGTAATACAGAGAGTGTACCAATAGCTCAAACAAGCTCTTAATTGATAAGTACAGTATGAGAAAATATTTAAAATCTCTACCTAGAACCTTCCCATCTCCAGACCAACTGGTTTCAAGCTTATGGCTCATGTCAGTTGAGAGCTAGAATATTCAGACACTAGATGTAAAATATCAACTCAAAACCCAGCACTTATTTCATACTTAATATTCAAGTAGAAACTCTGAAACTTTCGAACATGAAAATGTCTTTAAATCCAGCTATCTAACTTAAATAGCTATATGGGACTGAACTAAATTCAGATCTACCATATTTTAATAGCCTCAGCATAGCCAAAACCTTAAAAGGTAAAATTATAATAATCAAAAAAGCAAGTCATATATAACATGACATTACTTTTATAAGCTTGTATTTACAAAAATGTAATACAGAGAGTGTACCAATAGCTCAAACAAGCTCTTAATTGATGTGTGGTATTAAACCAGAAAGCATCACATGATCACATCTCCAATACGGAGACTAGTCTGGGGATATTGGATGAGTAGGCGTTGGATGGGGATTTTATGCACAAGCCTTCTGGCATCCGTTGATTACTCTGTTTAGCACAGGTCTCACTACTATATGGAGTTTTGCTTTGCTTTGTTTATAAGTGTGGTATAAGAAAATATTTAAAATCTCTATCCAGAACCTTCCCATCTCCAGACCAACTGATTTCAAGCTTATGGCTCACTTCAGTGGAGAGCTAGAATATTCGGACACTAGATCTAAAATATCAACTCAAAACCCAGCACTTATTTTATACGTAATACAAGCTTATAAAAGTAATGTCACATTATAGATGACTTGTTTTTTTTATTATTATAATATATAATGTACATAAAAGGAGTTTGGAACAAAATATAGTGGATGTTGCAACTCCACTGTACTAATATTAAAGAACATGGAATGATTTTTTTTATTGATAATTTACAGTATTTTCTAAAAATTTGTTGGTCTTATTTTTTTACATACTTCAATGGCAATTTTATTTATAAAATCATTTATTATACATAAATATTATTTTGTTTACGTATTTATTTATTGCTGATAATAGTGTTAAATGTATCCATTAATCTACTGTTATGTGTCGTGGCAATGAACATTTTTGGTATTATTGATTTTTTTTTTACCAATTTTTTAAGAAATTGTTTAGATTTTTTTAAAAATAAAATGAAATAATTATAATGCTAATGCATTACATTGGACAGCTTTATAAAATAATGATGATTTTTAAAAAAAAAAAATTCTAAAAAAAATATAAAAATATTAAAATCAAAAGAAAATAGAGATAAATATAACAAAAATTTTAACCATATTATTTTTATCATTGACATATACTTTGAGTACATATATAGAAACTATTATTACTACTATTTTTTATTTAAATAAGCTAATAGTACTTTAATGCAAAATAAGTCCTGCTATTAATCAATCCTTATTTCATTTTTTGTAGATATGTAGTTTCAAAGGATAATTGAACAATAAAGTAAAAATTAATACTTATTAAAAATTGGAGAACCAAATATTGATATTTATGGATACATATGAATACTTTATAAAATTACTTATTATTTCTATGATTTTATCTCTCAATTTTAATAATTGCTATTTTAAAATAAATATTTTTAGAGAAATATCAAGTTTCTAATAAAAATATCATGTTTCTAGTAATCGTATTTTGTTTATCCTTCCAGGCATTAGACTGAGACCTCTGGCTTCTCAGCAAGAGAATACGTTGTAAGGACGATCAGTTTTAACTAGTTATCTAATTAACCATTTACACTATATATTTTAAAGGAAAAAGAAAGAATGGTGGAAATTTATATTATAAAGAAATTGGAAATGAAACACATTATTTTAAATATGTTACCAATATATATGTATGAGTTTAGTAAACATCAGTCACATGTCCTATTGATATATAGCTTGCATTACCAATACGTAATATATAAAGAGCCTGCAGGCTCTTTATATATGTATGAATTTGTGTAATACAGTGTACTTCAAAAAGTTATTTCTGCTCATATTTTTTTATATAATGTAATATATATTAATAATTTTTAAAAAAATTCTACATTACTTAATTATTGAGATTTCTGAATTTTACTATTATTATTTTCAAAGAAACTTTATTAGTGAATAAAAAATTGGTTACAAACAGTGACGTTCAGATGAGAACATGTGTCAGCAGGAGCTTCTTATTTGGGAACTAGAACTGTCAGTGTTAATGCCCTTGTCAAATATAGATGAAGAGATAGATTGGGAGAATAGGGAACTTTATTCACTGGGAATCTTGAAAAGTTTCCATGTATTCTCATAGCTAAACTTAGAAGAGAGAATTTTGTCTTTACTTTGGATTTTTCTGAGGGTTCTAAAGAAAATTGCAAGGGGATTACTATTATTATTATTATTGTTTCATTTAACGGGGGGGAAAAACGCCAATACTTTTATTTATTAGAAATAATTTTGTCCAAATGATCAAGTTTTAAGTATCAAAGAACTTTAAATGTAATGTAATGTATAGTTAGTTGCCTTAAACAATTATTTAATTAAGGATGTATACAGTGCAATATATTAAGCAATCAATGAATATTTGTAGTTTTTCTTTTAACGAGTAATTAATATTACATGATTTAAGATTTACTGGATTCTACATTTTAATAAAATATAAAAAGTAATTGTTACTAATAGTTATATGAGTTCCTAGAAATGTTATATAGCTAGTAGAGTTTAGGGTAATGAAAGAATCAGAAACTTAAAACATAAAAATTATTAGACTGAAGTTTATCTAGCCACTTATGATGCTCAAACGTCCCATGTCTCCCAAGAGATCAATTATTTAATTATTATGATTGATGCAATATATATATATAATGTTCAGTAATGTTTAGTAATAACTGTTGTTATAATAATTCTTTATGCTCTCTATTTTTTTGGCTACAAAATTAATTGGTTTTAAAATTATCTCACGCAATAAATCTGTATTGATTAGAACTCATTATTTTGTCTAAGGATATTCATATTAATTTTCTTTATAATCAAAAAAACAATAAAATATGTTCCATTCTTTTATTATATATTGTCAAATGTTAAAGCAAGAGGACATATCAATTAACATAACAATTACTATTCGTGCCCATGATTACTTATAATAATTATATATACATATAACCATTAGAAACCAGTCAACACTTAGACAATCCCAATAAAGATAACAATCAAGAATTTCAAACTGTTGTCGAAGCAACCTCATTTTAGTAGTATGGAATCATATTTCTATTAATGGTGCCATATATTTATATAGACACTAAAGATTGCAACTTGACCACAGAGATTGAAATTATTGATAGAAAGTTGTTTAAATAAACCTCTTTAAACAGGTAAATATAACCTGTTTTGAATGCAGACTAATAAATAATCAATTATAACATTAGAAATTGCAATTAAAAATTTTCAAATTGCATACAAAGTAATAATAATAGCTAGTGGGATCCCATCCATGTTAAGAGTTATGGTTTATTTAATAGATAGTGGCTCTAAAGGTAAGTGACCTTAACTAAATATGACTATTAACCCATCATTCAACACCGATTTTGAGATTGATGATGATGATCAAGCCTGCATTTAACCCAGCTATAAATACTTAAAGCACAGGCTATATTTACTCATCATTATTACTTTTGTGATAATTAACCTGAAGATCATTGTGGGTTATTAATTTTATTTTAGACTTCTTCCAATGACCAGAGTTTTAGGGCAACATCTTTCTTAGAGAAGAGCTATCAGTGCATGCAACCAAATGAGGATAAGACTTCAACATTATAATTCCTTCATCTTACCACCAACATTCTGAGCAATAACTCAGTTCATAGAATGGACTCATACACAGCTCAAATGATGGGATGGTAAAATGTATAAATAATAATAATTTATGGATTGATAAGATATTTTATACAGTCAGACAAATAACAGAAATACTGAACCATTATATATTTTTATTATAATAAAATTAAACTTAACAATGAGAAATCATAAAAGAAATATAATATTCATAATAATAAATTACTCACTAAAATACTTTATCAGATAATATATAAAAAATATATGGTATCAAATAATGAGTGTTATTGGCATTAAAAAAAATAGAAAATAAATAAATTCATATACCAAAATAACCAAGCTGTAAATAAATCTTAAGTACAATAATATCACTCATTCAATACCCACATGATATTAAAATTTATAATTTATTATTATGAATACATGCACATTTTATTCATTTAAACACTATAAATTTTATGACAAAAACATAAGCTTATGTGAGCCAGAAGAACCCAGTAATATCCTTAATTTTTTCTAATTATACGGGAAGAGGGGGTAGTCATGTGCATGTAACATTTTACAAAGAAAGCCCCAAATGCATTCCACAAGAAAGTATTTTTCAAGTTGATATTTTTACTATTAGAACTGACATAAAAAATAATCAAAAGTTGAATAGTAAAATAATTTAGTATACTTGTGAAGGTAGCATTCTTTGGGAAATTTATCATATTATTATTTTAGCCATTATAAATATTATTACTGTAGATACATCTATTAATATTCTTTATAAAAGTAGCAGAGATATGTTGTGCACATTTCATTTTTTAACTTCAAATACTGAGAGGTCTTATTGGCAATAGCAGAGAATTGAAAATAGAACGTACTTCAAACTGGTGCAATTCTTTTAATTACCTTATCTTTTTCCAAGGGATGCACTTAGATGTGCTTGAACAGTTCATTAAAATTTGTGCCATGTTATTAAGATAAACTAAACAAATACACAGGTTTTATATTTATCATGTTGATATTACTTAATTACAGATTCCAATACTCAAAAAATATATTTTTATATCATATACTACTTGTCTGTGCTACACAAATTTAAACAATATTCTCTTTATATCTTAATAATTATCAGCTGACATTACAAATTCTATACACCTTGGCTTAATTAATTTTAAGATTATCATTTTATAAATTATAATAATAGCATTACAATTGCACAATATTGTTTTACAATTAAAAATTTATATTGACCTTTTGCACAAAGAGATTTACACATCAAAATTCAAAATGACATAGCTGAGAAATCATAATTTCAACAGTACTTAATTTTTCATTCATGAGATATCTATAATTAAATTAAATTGATATAATTTACAATAAGTCATAAGCATTCTAAGCTCTTTTTTTTTGATTTTGTCTCTCCTTTGTATATAACTAAAATAAACTTTAAATTAACTTTTAGAATTTTTTAAACTTTAAATTAAATATCGCTTAATGTATATGCAAACAAAGAGAATAAATAACCCTTCCCCAGGCTATAATTTAAAAATCATTCTAAATGTTGAACAAAGGCTCAAGAATTGAATGAATTCACCTATTCCTGGTATCTCTGTAGTTTATAAACATGCCTTTGTCAACACTATGGAAATTTAAAATGAAATTAATTTATTAAGCAGATGGAATATGACATTTAAACTCATAATTAAATATACAAGGCTGGAGACAGCATCTCACTTCTAACATCTTGATGGTAATAATTATCTTTCCAAGATACTTTATTCATTGTTTGACAAAAAAAAATTGATTACATTTGTTTATATTTTTTTCTTTGATGACATATAATATCCAATGTAAAAAAAATACACATAAAAACAACAAAAATATTAAATTATTACACAGGAGTTATAATTTTATATGTACAAGGTAAAGATTACATGAGGTTTACAGCAATTAAATATATACATAAATTCTTTACTTTTTAAATGAAACAAATGTGTCATGTTGGAGTTTTGAATAATGAGTGAGAATTGACCAGGTAGGTTTCTATGTATATTTTGTATTGATCAACTTTTTTATCCCTTTTATTATTTTAAGCTTATCTCTAAATGTGGTTGGGTATATTCTTTGGTTGTTATGATAAACAAATATGCATCTTGTACATAATATTGTATATAGAATAAAAACACTGGCACTTATGTGTGTGAAAAGCCTTTACCAAAGTTTTCAAAGAGATATTTAATATCTATATTTTTATTCCTAAATATAGGAAGTATTTCAGTTCTAACCTTATTAAGATTGGGACAAGAGAAAAAATGTGAGATTATATTTCTGCTTCTTTTTGCAAAGATTACTGTAATATTCATATACTTGGATGTGTCTTTTATATTTGTAAAAATGGTTGATGAGTAAAGCATCCAAGTTCATTTTTACCAAGAAGCCAAGCCAGTATCTAAATTTTGTCATAGTTACTTATTTGTTAAGTTAAGTGAATTTTTCTTGATAATTTGTGATATATTTCCCAATAATCATATTTATTTTCTGGAGAGGAATAAATAAGATTCTGTATTTCATAAAACAAGTTTCTAAGTAATTTCAAATAATCAGTAATTGGCAGTGGTCTGTCTGTTAGTCTTTCAAAATAAGGAAACATCTAGCATATGCTGAGATGATGTTAAGTGTTTTTAAGTTCTAAATAAGTTTACTGAATGCAGGCCAAGGCCATTATGTAATAAAGGGCATTGAAGCCTTCTGATTAAAATTGCTGCAGTTATTGTATGCCAGAGAAGTTTTTAAAGTTATGTATGGATAGAGTTAATAAATTTCTTAGTAAACTTTATTGTAGAAATGTAATACAACTCTCTGGTCAGGATTATCATATGGTATAATGAGGTGATTTCATAGAGAAAGAGATGCTTTTGATAGTGAATTGTTAATGATCGCTGTTTTATTAGTAAGATTATTCTGTATGTTTATTCTCATTTGTGCATGATGAAAATGGAATGGAAAACCTAGAAAAGGGCTAGGTGTTCCCTTAAAATGCTCTTTATTACAGGATCCTGTGTAAATTTGATTGGAATAATTAAACAGAATTTAATATGTAAACTTTAAATTAAACATAGTTCGATGCATATGTAAACAAAAGGAGTATATCACTCTCGCCCATGCTATGACATAAAAAACTCTAAATATTAAACAAATGATCAAGAATAGAATGAATCCACCAATCCTGATATCTCTGATATATACAAGCATACTTTTATCAACATTGTTGGTAATTTAGAGTGAAATTAATTTTTCAACCAGATAGAATATGGCATTTCAGAGTTATTAAATTCATAATTAATTATGCAAGATGGAGACAGTGTCTCACTTTTAATACCTTGCTTGTAATAATTAAACAAGATTTAATATGTAAATTGTAAAATAAACATAGCTCACTGTATATGTAAACAAAAAGAGTAAATCACACTCCCCAGGATATGATTTAAAATCACTCTAAATGTTAAACAAAGGATCAAAAATAGAATTAATCCATCTATTCCTGGTAGCTCTGGTACTTATAAACATATCTTTGTCAATATTGTTTGTAATTCAGAATAAAATTAATTTATTAACCAGATGGAATATGGTACTTATGTGTTATTTAACTCATAATTTATAGTCAAATTCTAAAAAAATTACAGATTGATGTGAAAAATGGTTTTAAAAAATATTCTTTTATTAATTAATAAAAAAAAGTATTAATCACTGTAAAAACAATATTTTTTTATTGTACCTTTATCACAATAATATTTATATTCTTTTAAATTTAAGAGCTAAAATAAAAGATACTGAAACTAATATTTACAGTTACATATCCATCAAAAACATCTTGTATAAATAAAATAAAAAAAATTTTTGTTAAAAAGTTAGATTTTTGTCATTACCAGAAATAAATTAAATAATTTATCTGTAGAAAAGTTATATATTTTTGTTTAATTTTAAATTGTTTATTTCTAAATGTGAAAACTACTATTGTTCAATTACTATTTAATTTATTTTAGATTTTATTTTAATATTTATATAAATAACTTCTTTATATGTTTATTTCTCTTTTTTTCTTTATAAACTTTAAATATATGTGCACACATTATTAAGATTTCTCACCACTGTAATATGGATGTGAGACAATTTATCTAATGTTTATGTATGTGTGTCTGTGTGGGTTCATAAGCTCAGGGCTTGTGTTACCAACTAGATAATTGATAATAATAAAAAGACCTTTAGATATCAATTTAATTGTGAATAATTAATAAAGTATGTTCAAAAAATAACATCCCTTTCTGTAGTGTAAAATAAAATATGACTTACTAGCATGGCCAAGTTCTATTCTGATATAAATGGATTTTTTCTACTACTTTTGTGAAACCTTTCTGTCATTCTTCCCTATTCTTTTCTTTCCTATTTTTAATTACATAAGCTACTATAAAACCATGTTTTTTGTGAGCTGTTTATTCAACTGATTATTTCTATATGTTAACTATAAAAATACAAATGAGAGTTCTTTTTATTTTCTTTTGGATATTAAAAGATGCAAATATTTAAAGTTTTTAGTAATAAGCAATCAATAGTAGGGAATGGAAATTATTCTTAGATATGATGTTTCCCAAGAAATGTAACCAAAATGAATCATATTGGAATTACATTTCAGATAGTTTTTTTTTTATTTGACAAATAATTAAATGTAATTAATACACAAATTTGTGCTAGCACATTGTCAAACTGTAATTCTAATATGAAGGTAATCCACCTTCAAATATGCACTAATTGAATATTAAAGTCAATAAACATCATACGATCACCATATCTTATGCTTTCTTATAACTGTTATTAAAACAGGCAAAACTCACCCACTACAAACTAAAGTAATTAATGGATGCCAGAAAGTTTGTGCATAAAATCCCCATCTAGTGCCTACTCATCCAATATCACCAGACTAAGATGGGGATCCATTGATTACTCTAGTTTGCAGTGAGTGGCAATATGTATAGTGAGTTTTTTTCTGTTTGAATATTAAAGTATGGTAAATGTTTGAAAGATGATTAGCTTCATATTAAAATTGATAAATAATTGTCAGTTTTAAAGTTTATGTAGAGAATTCCTGCATACCATAAATATGAAAAATCCTAGAAAATGTTGTCTAAAAATAATACCTTTTGTAAAATCTGTTAAATTATCACATTTGATAGATCACTTGTTTAAGCAGCAAAAATAGATTGTAAAGCAGGAGTTAATGGCAATATAAAGGTAAATTGTATTTTTATATTGGACTATTTTTATCATCTAATATGTGTGCTGAATGTCTTTAGAAGAATTTTTTTTTTATTTAAATATTCCAAATACATTGAACTGTTAGTAATATTACAGCAAACAGATTAGTATATGCACTAACTGTTAGCTCTTAGTATTACTAACAGTTAGTACATATACTAACCTGTTTGCTGAGATATTACTAACAGTTGGTGCATATACTCACTGTTTGCTGTGATATTACTAACAGTTGGTGCATACTCACCTGTTTGCTGTGATATTACTAACAGTTGGTGCATATACTAACCTGTTTGCTATGATATTAATAACGGTTGAATATATTTGGAGTATTTAAATAAAAATTAAATTCTTCTCAAGACATTCAACACACATATTAGATGATGGAAATAGTCCAATATAAAAATACAACTAGAACACTATCATCACAAACCTTCAGGAAAACATAAAATTAAATTATTTTAATTTTTCTAAATATAGTTACATGGCATGTATATCACACCTTTTCAAGACCCAATCAGAACATAGCACTTGTTACTAATGAACTGTCAAAATTTAAGATTAATATAATTGTTAGTTGGTGAATTTTGGAAAAAAAAATCAATTGAATAAAAATAGGATTGCAATTCTTTTTCAACCTACAGATCATGATAGAAAAGGTTGCATTACTGTAGGATTCACTGTAATAGGTAGTCAATGATTTTAAAAATTATTTTAAAACAGGCAAAACTCCCCATATAGTAATGCCATTCAGGGCAAGCCAGAGTAATCAATGTATGGAGAGTTTTGCCTCTTTTTAATAACAGTTATGAGCAAGCATAAGTAATGGTGATCATGTGATGTTTAGTGGTTTTTAAAAAATATTTTATGAAATGAAACCTGTGCTCATTTATTAACATAAAAGTATTATGTTGATTGTAAATTAATGAATAAATAAATAATTGAATTATGCAAATGTGGCTATAATTATTTTAAATTTATAATTATGTCAATTATTCCAAAATGATATCATAATTGTTAAAGTTAATTTTATCTCATGTGCAATTAATTTTATTTTGATCATGCATTGGTGAAGATCATTGTTACTTTTGCAGGTAAATGCAACTCTGAAATCGTAATTTATAGTTTAAATTTAGGTATTATAGAGTTATAATTTTAATATGGTATATGAAAATAATTTAGTGCTATTTGTTGTATTCTGTAGATTGTTGTAGGAAGTTGTTAAGTGTAGAGTGAAAAAAGCTGATAGAGAATTCTTTTCATAAAATATCGATATAAAATTTATTAAATGTTGTCTATATTATAAGTATTGATTGGTGAATTTATTAAAATTAGTAATTTTGAAAAAGATTTTGATACAGAAATGTCTGATTTTCTACATGAAGCTAATGTGGCTGAAATGAAGAAGGAAGATTAAAACGTAGTGAAAATAGTAACTCCTGAAGTAGTTGTTAATAATCCTCAAAATTAGGATATGAAGCAATTGTTTGCATATTTAGGTAGTAGATTTGAAGCTGTTGAAGCAAATAGTAAATCTCTTAAAGAGGATATTAAATCTTCTAAAGAAGATATTGATAAATCTTTAGATAATAAATTAGATATCATGAAAAATGGATGAAAATATTAAATCTTTTAAGGAGAATATCAGTAGTAAATTAGAATCATTGAATAATAGACTTGCATCTATGGATAATAGGTTTGAATGTAACCAACAAACTATTGATTTAATGAGTAACAAAATAGAAGAGAACTGTAAAACAATAGAACTTTTTAAAGAAGAGGTAGACAATAAATTTGATTATCTTAATCAGAATTTAATAAGAATACAGAGGCAGTAAAATCTTTGAGAACAGAAGTTAATCAAGTAGATTGTAGACACCAAGAGATTTTGAATCAGATATTGCAAGAGTTTACAGATAATACAATCAGAGAAATTCAGAATAAGATTAAGGAGGCTATTAGTCAGTGTCAACTTAATAATGAATATAAATCAAAAGATTGAGAGTTCTCATTTGACATTCACTAGTGAGATTCTTGAAGTAAAGACTCATGTTCTGATATATGATGGAAGAAATTTAGGTTATGAAAGGTGATGATATTCAGAATAAAGTAAATTTAAAGGATGAGATAGAAAAGAAATTAGCTGAGAAGTTAAAAGGATTGGAGATACCAAAGTTAAAACAGCAAAAATATCAGTCTAAGATAGGTGAAAATAATATTGAACTCTAAATTATATCATAAATAAATAAAATGTATAGTACTGATGTATATTTATCAAAATCATTTGTCCATGAAAGCTTTTAAAAAACATCTTGAAATGAATTTAGATCTTTGTTGTTTCTTTAATATTGTGTTGTGGAATTTATTCTAGAATGCTTTTTGGATATTTTATGATGTTGAGTGAGTTATTCAGTGTGGAAGATATAGGATAGTGATCACGAAAGTAATATTCATAGAATATCCTAGGGGTTAGGGATATGTTGAAAACTGTTGTATGTGAATTATATTTTCATATTTTGAAGTTATTAAAATATACAGCTAACATAGGACTGTATACCTTTTTCCATGGACAGTTGCATTTCCTTATCATCAATAAGTGCTATAATAGAGCCATGACCTGAAACTTAGATGCCCGATTAGTACAGAACTATTATTATGAGTTGTGCTGTATCCATGATGATATTGTCTTACTTTTTTGAGACATTCTTGTTATTGTTCCATACCATATACTTTAATCATTATCTATCACCACAGAAATTATTGTAGAAGATTGTTTTACAAGATGATAAAGTAATGACCAAACCGTTTGAAGTAGATAATTTTGTGAGGGGGCAAAATGTAGTATATAGACATTTCTTTCACAGATGATGTTGAGATATTTGATAATTGTCATAGTATAAATATAAGAAAGGAATAATTGATACTTATATAAATATTAGAGATCACTTAGCTCAAACAGATGCATATTCAAACCAGAATGAAAGTGAGAATAGTGAAAATGATTTTGAATGATATGAATGAATGTAAGAGTACAAAAGCAAACAGAAATCCAAACATCAAGCAATATAATTTATTGATAGTTCTTTAAATTTTATTATAAATAATTTAAACCCCTTTAAGTTACAAAAATTTATGAAATTATCTCTTAAATGTTTTGCATAATAATTAATTTTATCGAGGGAGATATTCATATTTTTTTTTATTTAAAATTTTCTGATATTCAAATATCAAGATGTTACTTTGATAAACTGCAAAAAAATCTTTAATTTTTTTTTTTTAATATTTTATTTGTTGGACTTTAGTAAGTGTTTTTTAAAACATAAACTTACATTGATGTGTTTACATCATAAGAAATATATTTTATAGTAATATAAGTATATTAAGTTTTCTCAGAAATTGGGAAATTTATTGTAATCATCTCCAATACAAATAATAGAATACTATTTTACTGAATGAATATTACATATTATCATAATTGTTGTAAGTTTCATTTTATTTTATCTTGAAATGGCTGGAGTGAAGGCTATTCTTATTATATTTCTTGTATTTATTGGTAAGATTTATTATAAATATATTTTTTTGTTAAATAATGTTAATTCTTATTTTACTCTTGTAAATATATATTTTTTATGTTATGTTGGTATTATATTGTAATAGTATGATGTTGTTAGTTTATAAATAAATTTTTAATCTGTTTTTTAAAACATTCTAATCGAGTCATGATTTATCTGTGTGTTGCGTATTTGATTTTTCGTTCTATATGCATGATCCACAGAAATTAATAATTTGAAATATTACTTATTTGCCACATGAGCCATAAAGATTACTTAGATATTATTTCTATTATAATTGATTAAGTAACAAAGTATATTATTATTATCACAGGCAAAACTCACTATATATATTGCCACACACAGCAAGCTAGAGTAATCAATGGATGCCAGAAGACTTTTGCATAAAATCCCCATCTAATGCCTACTCATCCAATATCCCCAGACTAGTCTCTGGCTTATGGCCTTCATCAGTGAGGAGCCTTGGATCTGAGAGCACTGCATCTAGTTCTTAAAATCTAATGCAATCCTCCAGCAACCACCTTTTATTTCCATTTAACTACAAAACTATGAGTCTTAAACTGAAAACACCTTAATGTTTTCAATCCAAGCCCATTAGCTTATATAGTCATATGGGTTTGAACTTAGTTCAGTACCCATACACTGACAAAGGCCATAAGCCAGAAACTAGTCTGGGGATATTGGATGAGTAGGCACTAGATGGTGATTTTATGCACATGCCTTCTGGCATCGATTGATTATTCTAGCTTGCTGTGTGTGGCAATATATATAGTGAGTTTTGCCTGCTTTAACAACAGTTATACACAAGCATAAGAGGAGGTTGTCATGTGATATTATTATTATCATAGAAGATATGATCATTAGTAATTATTTTCAAACTGATATAACACCAATGACTAATACTTGATATTGCCACAATATTAGAATATATTACATTTTTAAGAATGCCACATTAAACAAAGAGATTTTGCAATGTTTATTTTATATCTTATTGTATTATTTATATTTTATTTCTAAACTTTAATCATTAAGTAGATTTAATGATGAAAGTCATTAAATTATGTTAGTTGCTTATTGATTTTATTATTTTGTAAGAGTTGTTTGATACTGTGTAAAATCCCTCATCATATTTTACTACAGGATGTTAATTAATTTATTTATTTTGTTATTAGTTTGTTTAAAAATGAATCCGAGACTATTATGATTATTATTTTTAAGAATTATAAAATTTTTATTGAAAGATGATGAGTAAAATTATTAGTTAATGTTACATGTCCAATTATTTATTGTTAGTTCTGTAATAAATTTATAAATTATATTTTAGGATTACTAGATCTGTGTTTTAAGACATGAGATTATTATGTGGTAGTTTGGTTATATGAATTTGGTTGGGTAATATTCTTATGCCATTGGGAATGTATCTTTTGGGATGTATTCTCAATGTTTAAGCCAGTGTTCCTTACTGAATGTCTCATATAGAAAGTTTCATAATTATTTTGATAGAATCTTGTTTATAATATTGAGTTAGTTATAAATTACATTTATTATTGAAATGAATAGATTCAGTATTATAGCTGGAACTCTAATTATTTATTATTAATCTAGGTATTATGATATTTTAATTCAATAGGTTTTTTTATATTTAATTATTGCAAAATATTGTTTTATTAGATACTTTATGTTAGCATAGTATCTTGAGCTAGTCTTAATATATATTGTTTTAATAGTCATTGTTTATGCAACTTAATTGTAATATATTATTATCTCAGTTGGCCAGATTCTCTTTTGTTCAGTAGTTTTTCCATTAAAAAAAGGTGCAATATATATATACATACAAAACAATCTAAAAATATATTTTAAATTATATCTCTAAAGTTTCCAATAAACTAACAATGCCCACAGTGTCACACCTTTGTTTAAATTTTTTTGAATATACAGTTTCATAACATTTTTGTTTTTTGTAATTTTTTTTTTTGTTTCAATAATATACTTTATACTTTATTGTACGAATTAGATTACATGAATTTGTTGTTAACCAAAGTTACATTGTTGAAAATACATGGTTTAAACTACCTGAATATTTTTTACATAATCCATTTTCTGTCAATTATCCAAAAAAAATATGGTATAAAAAGTAATCACGTAGCAAAGTATGTTAAAAATTACAAGAAAAAAAAATGTTATGAAATTTTGTATATTAAGAAAGTTTAAACAAATGTTTAATTGTCAAAGGTCCAGCACAATTTGGGGGGAAATGGGCATTATTAGATTATTTGGAAACTTTAGAAATATAATATAAAATATTTTTTATATTCTTTTGTAAATATACATATATTTAAAAAAAGGAGTGTAATAATTTTAATCATTTTTATGTACATTTATGTATTTTATGAATTATATTTATTGTAATCTCTACTCAGTGGAACTGCAGTGGAATAGCTATTATATGATTGTGGGAAAAAAACATCTTGACAAGATTTCAATAAAGAATGAAAGCCAAGCTGATATATTAAACACATTTTTTTTTGTTTGAGTTGTCTGTTGCAATTTTGTTTTAAATTGGTTATTTAAAATTTTATATATAAAAGGCAGCATTATAGTAACATTGAAATTTGATCATTTAAAGTAATATACAAGCAAAATCAAAAACCTTGTTTTATATGTATATAAATTTATATTATAATAGCTTAATAACAAAAAAGATTTACATTCCTCAAGTATTACAATTCGCAACAGAAGACTGTTTTAATTGGTCAAGCGTTGGTGGCTGAGTGGTTAGTACAGCTGCCTTACAAGCAGTTGTCCCGGGTTAGCGGGTTCGCTTCCCAGCCGATGCTATGACACATGGAAAAAAAGATTGTTTTAATTGATTGATTATTATTTATATACATATGTGTGTGTTTGTATTAAGGGTTTATATGCGCATTCATATGCAAAATTATGTAATAATTTATTCTTTCTACACAAAAAAAAAAATTCTTTAGAAATAATTATTAAACATTTGCAAATATAATTTAATTAAATATTTAATTTCAAAAATGAAAGAGTCTGGCTCATCAATAAAAAAACTAATAAATAGAATTTCAATTAATTTCATAATTTTATTAAGTTTTCTGCTCATTGATAAAATTATAGTTCACTGCTAAATAAATAAGGGTTGTTCAGGTATTTAATTATTATTTATGCAAGTTTATGCCATCTGTCTATTCCCCGAATGAGTACTTTTGTTGCAATTTTAATTTTGTAATTGCTTATGCAGATTTAATTTTCCAATTTTCATCCTTCCTATCTCACCCCCACCAATTATTTTTATCATGGGAAGCTTGATAATATGATATTTAATAATTTTGCTTTATATTTTAAAATTTAACGTAATTTTTGCAAAACATTCTTTGTTTTATTTAACTAAATGTAAATGTTAACTGCAAACATTAATAGGCAGTAATCGCAAAAATTTAAGCAAAATTAAGTCTTTTAAAAATGCAGGACATAATATATACATAGTCAAAATAAGAGTCATAGATCAATTCATAGATCACATGACCCTATCTCTTAAACCTGTAAGTTATAAACAGTGAGGATTGCCAATTCCTCTACAAGCTTTACGATAAATGCTTAGCCAGAGCCAGCACTTAAAATACCTCTGTCAGGAACCCCTCCCCAAACCCCTGACCATGGTTTCGTGCTTTGGCACTGCTCAGAGAGGTGGCAGGGTAGGTTCAGACACTAGATCTAAAAATACCAACCCAAAGCTAAGCACTCAGCTAAGAGTTATCTATTGAGTGGAAAATCTGAAATTTTCAGACATCTACATGTCTTCAAACCCAGCTATCCAACTCAAATAGCTATATGGGGCTGATAGATCTTCAGCCATACCATATATTAGTAGTCGTAGCAATATAAAATTGTATAAGACTTATTGGCAGAGACTATAAATAGTCAAAATAAGAGTCATAGATCAATTCATAGATCATCTTAAGTCTGTAAGTTATAAACAGTGAGGATTGCCAATTCCTCTACAAGCTTTATGATAAATGCTTAGCCAGAGCCAGCACTTAAAATATCTCTATCAGGAACCCCTCCCCAAACCCCTGACCATGGTTTCGTGCTTTGGCACTCCTCAGAGAGGTGGCAGGGTAGGTTCACACACTAGATCTAAAAATACCAACCCAAAGCTAAGCACATAGCTAAAAGTTATCTATTGAGTGGGAAATCTGAAAATTTCAGACATCTACATGTCTTCAAACCCAGCTATCCAACTCAAATAGCTATATGGGGCTGATAGATTTTCAGCCATACCATATATTAGTAGTCGTAGCAATATAAAATTGCATAAGACTTATTGGCAGAGACTATAAATAGTCAAAATAAGAGTCATAGATCAATTCATACATCATATGACCCTATCCCTTAAGCCTGTAAGTTATAAACAGTGAGGATTGCCAATTCCTCTACAAGCTTTATGATAAATGCTTAGCCAGAGCCAGCACTTAAAATATCTCTGTCAGGAACCCCATCCCCAAACCCCTGACCATGGTTTCATGTTTTGGCACTCCTCAGAGAGGTGGCAGGGTAGGTTCAGACACTAGATCTAAAAATACCAACCCAAAGCTAAGCACTTAGCTAAAAGTTATCTATTGAGTGGAAAATCTGAAACTTGCAAATTTCAGATTTTCCACTCAATAGATAACTTTTAGCTAAGTGCTTAGCTTTGGGTTCAGATTTTCCACTCAATAGATAACTTTTAGCTAAGTGCTTAGCTTTGGGTTGGTATTTTTAGATCTAGTGTCTGAACCTACCCTGCCACCTCTCTGAGGAGTGCCAAAGCACAAAACCATGGTCAGGGGTTTGGGGAGGGGTCTCTGACAGAGATATTTTAAGTGCTGGCTCTGAATAAGCATTTATCATAAAGCTTGTAGAGGAATTGGCAATCCTCACTGTTTATAATATATACATGTACTGAATACAGTAATGGATATATCTATTCATGCGCAATTCCGATATTTTTTTTCTTTTTGTATGATAATAAAATATGATTATCATTTTCCCAAAAAGTTCTCTTTTTAATTATTTTGTACAGTAAACTTGATTATTTCAAATATCTTGTTAATAAAACTCATAATTGGGCCTCCCCAAAATAAATACAATCTAAAAAAAAAAAAACTGTCGTCTTAAAATATTGAGTTAGCTTGAATTATATTTTTGTTTATTTGTGACTCTCGTGAATGTATTTTTTCTTCTTCTTGTATATATAAATGCATGTACTGTTATACACAAAGAATTTATGCAGTAGTGGTTAATCCATTCATCTGATATGCGTACAGTATATAATTTAAGTCTAATAGAAATTGGGAATTTTGTTAGAGTATAAAACATTGCTAACAAATTTAAAATTTGTCAAGTATTAGACCTAAAATAATTACTTATTAATAGGAAAATAGCTAAATAAAAAGCATAAAAACCATGTTGTGTTAGAATTATCTTCATTAGTTTCCTGCATCCTAAAGTTGGTTATTTAAAATTGTATGAAATGAAAAATATCATTCTTAATATATTGTTGTTTATAATGTCAAATGTAAAATTTTCATTTATTATGGGAGAATTATATACATTGTGTATCCAATATTATATATACTGAGAAATATTAAGTCATTTTACATAATATCATTAAATTCTCTAACAGATATAAATAAAGTGAATAGCCTTTTAATCATATAAATTGTGTAATAACTGAACCAAAAGATCCATGTTATGAAAATCTAAATGAGGACAGTTACACAGTCATATCTTACAATTATTAGAAGACACTCTGACTGATGTAATTAATTTACTGATCATCAGACACAAGACTTTTTATTTATGAATTGATATAAGTATTTTGAGAAATATTTTTTACTCTATTTTTATAGATCCGTTTGTTGAAATTTATTGGAACAAATATATATTTTCATTTCTGTGCTATATAGAAAAATGTGGTCTTAATTAAAGTTTATAAAATATCTTTAAATATTAAAATACTATAAGAAAAATTTATTTAAACAAATGGTAATCAGTGCTAAACTACTACTGATGATATCCAAATTTTATCCTTTAGTATAGTGCTCAAATATCTAGAAAACTTAACCTTACAGCTGAAATCAAAAATAGTGCTAATATAAAATATTTTTGGCAAAAATTGTCATATTAGTAAAACTGGTATATATTATAATAATAATAATAATAACCACAATAATAATAATAATAACAATAATAATAATAATAATAATAATAACAATAATAATAACAACAACAACAATAATAATAATAATAACAACAATAATAATAATAATAATATACTGACCATCAGAGGTCGTCTCTAGCTTACTACTCGTTAAGATCGTGCTCCTCAATTTATTAAAATATCATAAAATATACCGATTACAGGTAAGATTTTTATATCTCTAATAACTATAAAATAGAAAACTAATAGATTTATTAAAAAAAGAAGAGAAATACAAAAAGGCAACACAGATTGATTCCATAATGGACTTAGATGTCCAACATCCAGCCATGATGTCCGCCAGTTCAGACATGTATAAGAGTTCTTATGCACAAGTTGCAAAATCACCATCAATGGTTACAAAAAAAAGTGAAAATAATCCGCGATTGTTTTTCTCAAGGAAAACGCAGCTAGTGCCTAGATTTCACTGGTCTACAGCAGGAGATCTGATGAAACTAGATCTTACCCCAAAAACTACTGAAACCTACATTAACGCAATAAAAGAGCCTTGGTCTAATGATAGCCTTAAAAAAATATCTGAAATATTTAACCAAACCATCCCTAGGGAGCTTTTCAATTCATTTAAACGTTTTTTCACTGAATGTTCTGCTGTCATAGCAATCATGGATAGAAACTGTTCAATTTATAGATTCCCTAAGGAGCTTCTATTCAAAGAGATAAATAATAAAAAACTATGGAATTTGATAGATCGTGTGGGAGATCATCCGAATCCACGTTATCTAGCTATTGAATTTGTAAACAAAGAAAGCAAAGAATTGTTCCGACAAGAAATGAAAACTTTGGGGCAATACACAGTAGTTGTAGTCAATTCCAACAGAGAAAACTTTATTACTGGCTTAATTAAAAAAACTTACCTAGGTTACTCAGAAACAGATTTCATTAAACTTATGAAACCGTTCGGGAAGGTGATAGATTTTCAGCCTTTACAGATTAAAAATACACCCATCCCAATATTTAGTAACAATTATAGATTTAAAGTAAAACTGGGAGAGAACATTAATCCCGAAAATATTCCAGCACAAGTTGCAGGTGAAGAAGTGGCATTATTTCTTGTTATAAACGGTCTAAAACCGCAATGCTTTCATTGCAAAGAATGTGGTCATCTTATTAGCAACTGTCCGGCTTTATATTGTAATAATTGTAATATGAGCGCATCCCCCTTACATCAATTCCCAAAAGAAGACTTCCATAGTAATCAAGAAGTGACTGTAGATGAAGATGTGCATTCGACAGACCATAATATTGAGGGAAAAAATGATATTGACATTAGCAATAGTGGAAAGATGATTCTACATACTACAGGGTCTGATAGCATTGAAGTTTCCTCCTCTCCTAATCTGGAAATCTCACCCCCTCTTTTTTAAACATCTCTCGAAATAATGGAATCACATGCAGTGTTGCCATCCCAACAAATTCTAGAAACTTCACAAATCACTAGAAAACCAAGTCGGCCACCTAAAAAAAAATCCAGTAATAATCCTGAGAAACTCATGGCTCTAGAATGTGAAAGTAGTGATAATGATTCCCCTCCTCCAGTTTCTAGAAAAAAAGCTAACATCACGCAAAGTTACAATGCCTCTCTAATTGCCACATACTCATCAGAAAATAGTCCAATGGAAGAGGAAACTGATTGTATTACAAACATAAATAAAGTTTCACTTGAAAACCCATTCACAGATAGGAAAACGAGATCCAATGATATTTCTCTTAAATCTACAGACAATAATTGAACAATGCATATTTATTGATTCATTAAAATATACTACAGATTCCCTTATTAAAATATTTAACTTTATTTTAGAATAAGACTTTCCTATGCTAGCCTCAGATTCTGATATATACATGCACACACATACAAATAATGGATATTAAAATAGGAGTCTTTAATGTTAGAGGGTTAAACTTCCCACAAAAAATTGACCTCCTTGCTAAATGGTACGACATTGTTAAACCGCAGATAATGGGCATTATCGAAACAAAAATCTACAGTGGCTCACTAATCAACCCTACAGACAAGCTAAATTCTAAGGGCTTTACAGCCTTTTCAAACATATCTGACACTCCATCAGTGGGTACAGGCATTATCATTGATAAAGCCTGCCCATTTGGTTCTTTCAAAATCCTACATATTGATGCCCACTTGCTGATAATTACATTTACTCATAAAGCCATTACCTTAAACATAGCAATTGTTTATATTCCTCCAGGTCCCACTATTATAAATAGAATTATACAAACACTTATCTCCAGGTTCACAAATGCTATGTATCCGACGATTATTTTGGGAGATTTCAACATGACATATCAGACCTTCACCGGCAAATGGTTACATCAGCTGTCTTTTCTGATAATGAGTGGAAGAGGCTTTCTGCCGGAGAAGGCTGTGTCATTTAACAATGGTAGACATTCATCACTTATAGATCTGGTTTTCTATTCACCATCATTACATAATATGATATGCATTCAATTAAAGAATCCCCCCCTCTCTGATCATGCAGCTGTTTTAGTGTCACTGGAAATTAATTTTGGTAATAGAACAACAATTAATACAGGAAGAACCATCAGAGTTCTACTACCATCACGCACACCAGAATATCTTTTTTCAGAAGTAAATATATATATATATCTTCACAAGTTGAAGAATATTACAATGGATCCAGTCCAAGAATGGTGTGTTTACTAACCTGCTTTCATTTAACATTGATCATCTTACCAGGACAACAACATCCCCAACAAAACTACTAAAGCTTATGGATGATACCTATAAAAAAATTATTGGCACTTCTCAATCAAATCTCGATCGTCCCTGTCTGATGGCTTTAAAGAAGACATATCAAGAGTTAACAAACCAGCTTAAAGAATATATCTCCATTAAAAAGAAAAGGTTATATTTAAATAAGCCACACATGTATACCAGAAACTTCATTAGATGGGCACTAGGCCATCCCTCCCAGGTGCATATCCCAGCAGCTATTAAAGTTCAAACTGAAATTGTCTATGGAGATTTTATGTTGGAGCGGCTTTACATATTGTATAGAGAAAAATTCCAGAGGGTATCCTCACCAAGTCTAATGGCCTTTTCACAAGATAGATCAGAAAATGAATTTAAAATTATTTAAAAGATTTCATTAAAAAAATAGAAGCGTTGCCAGATTCATGTCATGCTGGCATAGATGGAATTCCCAAGTTTGTATACAAACATATTGATAAAATTGCTGCACAATATATGCTTAACCTAGTCTCCTACCTCACTAAAGACATCTATAAAATACAGGGCTTAAATCAAATTATGCTTCTGCCATTCATGAAAAAGAAACAATTAATCTCAAACACCACTAACCTACGTCCAATTTCAATGTGCTCCCTTGGCATAAAGATAATAGAATCAGTGATAAAATATAAAATAGAGCCATTCATTTTGCAAAACCTATCAAAAATGCAATTTTCCAAAAAAGAATCCTCAACAGGACAGGCAGCCTTTCTATTCAAGTCAACTATAGAAACTGTTAGAGATAATAAAAAATACAGTCCAGTTGTTATTCAACTAGATATTGAAGCCGCTTTTGACATGATTTCCATTAGTACTCTTCTTAAAACTCTGCAAAAATACTCAGTTCCGAACGCCTATCTAAACTTGCTTGCTAACTTGCTTTTAAACCGTGAGATTTATGTTTCCCTAAATGGGAAAACTTCACCACCAATAGTGCCACATCAGTCCATTCCTTAGGGTTCACCTCTCAGTGCCTTACTGTTCACTGCCTATATCAATCCTCTTATAAAAATAATAGAAAATGAATTTTCAGGAGTCTACGTGCTTACCATCAATGACAACATCTCATGTATCACATATATGGATGATATAGCAATATTTCTATCATCCCAAAAACAAATTCCCAAACTTCTTAAGATACTTAATAATTTTACAAAAGAATATAAGCTAACATTTAATATAGAGAAATCATGTGCATGGCAGATCTTCACCAGTAATAGCATTACTAAAGTTTTCAAAGATAGACCAAGTGCATTTCTTGGGTTCAACTTTTATTTATGACATTCACCTATGAGATCGCTCATACTGAAAAATTTGATAGAGAAAGTGGAAAAACCTGTCAATTCACTCTCCAAAGCCTACCTCTCTCTATATACAAAAATGGCCATGCTTAACATGCTAGTGATTACAAAAATATCTTATTTTACTCCAACAATCATTTATACCAAGGCATTTACAAATAAGATAGACTCCTTATGCAGGAAATTATTCTGGGGAAAAAAGATTATCTCAATATCAATAAAATTCCTAAGAAAACCCCTTTCACAAAATGGCCTTGGCCTTCACTCAATACATGTCTTCAGGATACAAAAAAACATTGAACATAATATCTACATGTGCACAAAAATTTCCATATTTAGACATTTCTGCCAAGATTACCCCTACAGATAGACCACCTCTTCTCCAAGGATATCTTAACACACTACTTACACCATTATTAACAATCCACACTCTTAACTTTAAACCACCACAAGCCAAATATAAATATTGGGAAATTTATCACATCCAAATTAAGATGATGTACAAACACCACTTCATATTATTACAATTATGTCGCAAATTCAAACTATGGTCACTTGAACCAAAATATTTTGACTTTCTCCTAAAGATAAATCTGGACTTGCTACCTACACAATACTTTTAGAAATATCAAAGAAACTATAAAGATATAGATGATATATGTAATCTTTGCCATAGGGACTCAGAGACACAAAACCACCTTTTTTTCTCATGCTCAAGTCTAGAAAACATTCATGAAATTATTAGCACTTCACTCAAAGATAAAAAAATCAATATGAAAACCCTTTTTGACTCTTTTAAAAGGGGTATCTTTGCTGAAATAAGAATCTGCACATTTTTACTCTATGCCTTATGGTGTACAAGGTGTAATTTCATATACAATTATAACCCCAGAAGACATCCAAACATGTTCAGAAATAAGCTGCAAACCTTACGTGAAAGAGACATGAAGATTACAGATCAATCTAAGTACATTGACACCTGGAATATACAAGAACTTATATAAAAGCACTAACAAAAAAACTATATCTAACATGGATCCTTGTGCCAATTCTAAAATCAACTGACACAAACTAGATGCATTCCTGCTTTAATTTAATTGAAGTATATCTAATTGAATATAATCGTATGATTGAGTGATCATCATTGACTTTGTTGAACTGTTTTTTTTCTTAGATACTTCTAGTTTGATAATGCATACAGGTACTGATCAAATCATTGTACATATGCAGTTTTGTGAAAACAATTTATATATAAGAACTATGTTGTCAAATGTAACTTCTGTAACCTTTTAGAATACTAATAAAGTTTATTCTTTGAAACATAATAATAATAATAATAATTATAATAATAATAATAATAATAATAATAATAATAATAATAATAATAATAATAATAATAATAATAATAATAATAATAATAATAATAATAATAATAATAATAATAATAATAATAATAATAATAATAATAATAATAATTCAATTCAATTCATTTAATTAAGTGCTAAACAACAGCATAAAGCCAATTACAATTTGCACATTACAATAAAAATGAAGATAATACATATGACATAAAATGAAAATATAAATGTTTACACAATAAAACGAAGATAATACATATGACATAAAATGAAAATATAAATGTTTACATAATAAAACAATATTTAAAATTAAAAACTATTACAAATTAAAAATATCACAAAAATTAATCTTACTACCAATCTGATTATATAGAGAGAGTAACCTTAAATATTTGACAAAGTAATTGTTTTTTCCTTCACAAATGTCTTTAGATCTACTAAAAATATGTCAATATCACTAAAATACATATTATAAAAATTTGGTAATCTATATAATGCTGCTAAATATAAAGTTTCACATTTATATTTATCGATACTAAATAAATCCTTATTCCTTGTATATACATGAGGAACTCTTATTAATACCTTTGAAATACAATTATGTAAGTAAATTTTTCCATGAATGATTAAATAAAAAAATTTCATATCACGAATCACTCTTCTATGAAACAAATTTATACAAACATCTTTTGCATTAATTATATTACTGAATTTATTGTATATTGATTGCAATTTATCTATATGAGATAACTTATTTGAATTCCATATTATTGAGCCATATTCCATTATAGGAAGTACAAGTGTTTTAAACAAATGTATTTTAATAAAAATATTAAAATAACGTCCATTACAAAGAATAAGACCCATTATTTTATTGGCATAAAAATAATAATAATAATATAATAATAATAATAATAATAATAATAATAATAATAATAATAATAATAATAATAATAATAATAATAATAATAATAATATATATATATATATATATATATATATATATATAATAATAATAATAATATATATATATATATAATAATAATAATAATAATAATAATAATAATAATAATAATAATAATAATAATAATAATAATAATAATAATAATAATATAAACATTACAAGCATAAAGCTAAACTAGTCTATATATAATCAAAACTATTCCAAATCCAAAATTCAACCAGACCAACATAAAAATAATATTAAAACACTACCAAAGGTTTCACTGCTACAAGCAGACTTCTCAAGTGCAAAGAACTACAAAAACTACACAATATATATAATATTAAACATTACCCACAAATCCATTCACTTTCCATCCACCCTTAATATTAAAAGAACTCTTAAATAAATTAATTGCTTCAGAATAATAAAATTTCAATAATAAAGATTCTTTAATTCTTCTTTTGATTTCATTTTATTTCTCCTTTAGTATGTTCAGTTTATATTAATTATATGGAAGAGGAAATTATTATTAAAAAGAATTGTTTATATGTAAAGTTATTTGTCAGATATGTTGATGATTGTTTATTTGTAATTGAGAATGATAAATTGAAGGAATTTGTAAATGAGTTTAATTGTTTTGATCCTTCTATAAAATTTGTGTTAGAAGGAGGAAGGTTTGATTTTAGTAAGTTCAAATTTTTAGATCTTTTGGTGATTAGAAATGTAGAGACTAATTGTTTACTGTGCAGTCATTTTGTTAAAAGTAAAGAATTAAGATCTATAATTAAACCTGATAGCTATCAGTCTGTATCTCATAAAGTAGCTGCTTTAAGGAATTATTATCATAGAAATAATAAATTAAATAATTCTAGTGGGGTAGCTTTGTTTCAGAAATATCAATTTTATAAAGATTACTTGAGGATTGGGTACTCTGATAAATTTGTTAAAAGTATTTTATTTAATAGTAATGTTTGTAAGGATGTAAAGGTTAAAGAAAAATATGATTTTATTTCTTTGCCATTTAAATTGTCTTCTTATGAAATTGTATGTAGAAATAGTAAATTGTTTGAAAATAAGAAAATTGCTTGGAAAAGGGGTGTTACATTGAACAATTTATTAAATAATACAAAAGAAATTTTTGATAGAAAGACTATTCCTGATGTAGTATATTTTATCCCTTGTTTATTTTGTAAGAAGGTTTACATAGGTCAGAGTAGTTTGAGCTTAAATGAAAGAATAAAGGTTCATAAAAGTAGAGTTAAAAATAGATATCTTAGTTCTGCCTTGTATGTCCATGAAAAAGATATAGGCCACACTATTGACTTTGATGAAGCTAAGGTTGTCTTCTTTGAGAGAAATGAAATCAAAAGAAGAATTAAAAAATTTTATTATTGAAAATTTATTATTCTGAAGCAATTAATTTATTTAAGAGTTCTTTTAATATTAAGGGTGGATGGGAAGTGAATGGATTTGTGGGTAATGTTTAATATTATATATATTGTGTAGTTTTTGTAGTTCTTTACACTTGAGAAGTCTGCTTGTAGCAGTGAAACCTTTGGTAGTGTTTTAATATTATTTTTATGCTGGTCTGGTTGAATTTTGGATTTGGGGTAGTTTTGATTAATAATAATAATAATGATGATGATGATAATATAAAACATAATTGCATAGATAGATAAACATGACCTAAGATATTAAACTGTTTTTTAAGACTTAAATGATTAAACTTGATATCCATCTCTGTATCAAAACTAGTCACAGCATTTGTAAAAAATATACCTTGAAACCTGATTGCACCTGTAACCCTTACAATCAATGTTATGTAATGCCATGTAACCCAAAAGTTTAATAAAGATTATAATCACAATAATAATATTAATAATAATATTTATTTATTTATTTATTTTATTATGAAACAATAAATGTATAATACAGTGATATAAATTCCTTACAAGAAAAATCTTGAGTGAAGAATTTAAATATAAACAGCAAAAATACTAATAAAATACATAAAGTATGAATATAACATAAAATATTAAAATCTTACAAATATTGCATTTGGCAATTCAACCACTGTAGTAAATAATTACAACATAAATAACAAATAAAAACTAATGTTTAGTATAATATAACAAATGCCATAAATGTTTTTAAAGATCAAATAACTAGTGTTCATTAAATTTGCAGAACAATCTTGTATAAACAAATTAAATAATTTGGGACCATTATAACTAAATTGCTTTCTACTGGAAGTCTTAAGAATATTAGATAAAACCAGTTGATATTTAGTAGATAAACGAGTATTTACAATAGAAGATGTAGTATTCAAGTGAATTTTCCTACAATAAATATAAAGAATTACTCTATATTGATATAAATGAAAAGCAACTAGTATATTATAAGTTCCATAAATATCTCTAACAGATGTGGCATGTGATCTCTCATATACATTGTATAATTCTATAAAATAGACAAAGTAGTCATTGCAAAAGTAGAACAGTTCCCCCAAACTGATATATTATAATGTAATAAGCTTTGATAACAAGAAATATATAAAGTCGTCAAAGCTGACCAAGGAAAAAATTTAAATAAGTAGAAAAACATATCATTTAATTTACATAAACAAGAGCAAAGAAAGTCAATATGATTTGACCAGGATAATCTAGAGTCAATAAAACACCTAGAAAACAAATATTATCAATACATGAAATATTAGTGCAAGAGCTATTACAATGCTAAAAATATTTATTACAAATAGTAATGTTAAGTGAATTAATATTTGACTTATAAGAAAAATTAATAGCTTTTAAATAGTCAAAATAAGAGTCATAGATCAATTCATAGATCACATGACCCTATCTCTTAAGCTTGTAAGTTATAAACAGTGAGGATTGCCAATTCCTCTACAAGCTTTATGATAAATGCTTAGCCAGAGCCAGCACTTAAAATATCTCTGTCAGGAACCCCTCCCCAAACCCCTGACCATGGTTTCATGCTTTGGCACTCCTCAGAGAGGTGTCAGGGTAGGTTCAGACACTAGATCTAAAAATACCAACCCAAAGCTAAGCACTTAGCTAAAAGTTATCTATTGAATGGAAAATCTGAAATTTTCAGACATCTACATGTCTTCAAACCCAGCTATCCAACTCAAATAGCTATATGGGGCTGATAGATCTTCAACCATACCATATATTAGTAGTCATAGCAATATAAAATTTGCATAAGACTTTTGACAGAGACTATAAATAGTCAAAATAAGAGTCATAGATCAATTCATAGATCACATGACCCTATCTCTTAAGCTTGTAAGTTATAAACAGTGAGGATTGCCAATTCCTCTACAAGCTTTATGATAAATGCTTAACCAGAGTCAGCACTTAAAATATCTCTGTCAGGAACTCCTCCCCAAACCCCTGACCATGGTTTGGTGCTTTGGCACTCCTCAGAGAGGTGTCAGGGTAGGTTCAGACACTAGATCTAAAAATACCAACCCAAAGCTAAGCACTTAGCTAAAAGTTATCTATTGAGTGAAAAATCTGAAATTTTCAGACATCTACATGTCTTCAAACCCAGCTACCCAACTCAAATAGCTATATGGAGCTGATAGATCATCAGTGATATCATATATTAGTAGTCATAGCAATATAAAATTGCATAAGACTTTTGGAAGAGACTATATATAGTCAAAATAAGAGTCAGATCAATTCATAGATCACATGACCCTATCTCTTAAGCTTGTAAGTTATAAACAGTGAGGATTGCCAATTCCTCTACAAGCTTTATGATAAATGCTTAGATAGAGCCAGCACTTAAAATATCTCTGTCAGGAACCCCTCCCCAGGATTGCCAATTCCTCTACAAGCTTTATGATAAATGCTTAGCCAGAGCCAGCACTTAAAATATCTGTCAGGAACTCCTCCCCAAACCCCTGACCATGGTTTTGTGCTTTGGCACTCCTCAGAGCGGTGTCAGGGTAGGTTCAGACACTAGATTAAATTGATAACCCATTAAAGGCCAACCATTTACTAATTAGAATTAAATCATCATTAATTATTTTTTCAAGAAAATTATAGGAAACTGCAACATAAGATAAAACAATATCATCTGCAAAAACATAAATCTTAGATTCTCAATGTAAAGAAAATAATATCATTTACATAAATTATAAATAAAATAGGACCCAGAACTGAATCTTGTGAAAACACCATGGTTAATTATTATAAAAGAGCTTACAATACCAGAAAAGCTTGTTGCTTGTTTTCTCTCTTAAGTAACTTGCAAACCATGAAATATGGGGCTGATAGATCTTCAGCCATACCATATATTAGTAGTCATAGCAATATAAAATTGCATAAGACTTTTGGCAGAGACTATATATAGTCAAAATAAGAGTCAGATCAATTCATAGATCACATGACCCTATCTCTTAAGCTTGTAAGTTATAAGCAGTGAGGATTGCCAATTCCTCTACAAGCTTTATGATAAATGCTTAGACAGAGCCAGCACTTAAAATATCTCTGTCAGGAACCCCTCCCCAGGATTGCCAATTCCTCTACAAGCTTTATGATAAATGCTTAGCCAGAGCCAGCACTTAAAATATCTGTCAGGAACTCCTCCCCAAACCCCTGACCATGGTTTTGTGCTTTGGCACTCCTCAGAGCGGTGTCAGGGTAGGTTCAGACACTAGATTAAATTGATAACCCATTAAAGGCCAACCATTTACTAATTAGAATTAAATCATCATTAATTATTTTTTCAAGAAAATTATAGGAAACTGCAACATAAGATAAAACAATATCATCTGCAAAAACATAAATCTTAGATTCTCAATGTAAAGAAAATAATATCATTTACATAAATTATAAATAAAATAGGACCCAGAACTGAATCTTGTGAAAACACCATGGTTAATTATTATAAAAGAGCTTACAATACCAGAAAAGCTTGTTGCTTGTTTTCTCTCTTAAGTAACTTGCAAACCATGAAATATGGGGCTGATAGATCTTCAGCCATACCATATATTAGTAGTCATAGCAATATAAAATTGCATAAGACTTTTTGGCAGAGACTATATATAGTCAAAATAAAAGTCATAGATCAATTCATAGATCACATGACCCTATCTCTTAAGCTTGTAAGTTATAAACAGTGAGGATTGCCAATTCCTCTACAAGCTTTATGATAAATGCTTAGACAGAGCCAGCACTTAAAATATCTCTGTCAGGAACCCCTCCCCAGGATTGCCAATTCCTCTACAAGCTTTATGATAAATGCTTAGCCAGAGCCAGCACTTAAAATATCTGTCAGGAACTCCTCCCCAAACCCCTGACCATGGTTTTGTGCTTTGGCACTCCTCAGAGAGGTGTCAGGGTAGGTTCAGACCTAGATTAAATTGATAACCCATTAAAGACCAACCATTTACTAATTAGAATTAAATCATCATTAATTATTTTTTCAAGAAAATTATAGGAAACTGCAACATAAGATAAAACAATATCATCTGCAAAAACATAAATCTTAGATTCTCAATGTAAAGAAAATAATATCATTTACATAAATTATAAATAAAATAGGACCCAGAACTGAATCTTGTGAAAACACCATGGTTAATTATTATAAAAGAGCTTACAATACCAGAAAAGCTTGTTGCTTGTTTTCTCTCTTAAGTAACTTGCAAACCATGAAATAAACCCATGACTAAAACCATATGAATATAAATGCTTAAGTAAAATTTTATGAGATACAGAATCAAATGCCTTAGGTAAGTCTAAATAAATAGCAACAGTTTTATGATCCTTATCTAAAGAAGTTGTCAAATTATTTTCATGATTATAGAAAGTGTCCAACGCACTTCTACCAGAAATAAATCCACACTGATGTTCAGATAAAATATTGTTCTTAAATAAAAATAACATCTTTTACTCTTTAACCACCATCTCTAACAATTTAGATATCATAGATATAATAAAAATTGGTCTATAATTGTCAAGATGTACAGGATCACCCTTTTTAAAAGTAGATATAATAATACCAATTTTAAAACAAGTAGGAAATAAACCAGCACATAATGAAAGATTAAATAAATAAACAAGAACAATTATGAAGGCTGATTAATTTTCTTTAAGAATTTTCAGTGTTAATCCATATAGACCAGCTAAATGAACATTCTTTAAGGGATCAATTATATTAGTCAAATACAAATCAGTAACATGTGTACATAAAAAAGAACTTTAACAAGAATCAGCAAAAGACAAATCTTGTACTGATATTCTATCTATTGACAAATCTGAAAAAGAAAATATTAAACAAATCAACAATTTTTCATTATTTTCTACTTCAATCAAATTATCATTGTATTTTATAAATTTAAATTGATTTGACTAAGGTTTCATTATAAGAGAATTTATCAATTTCCATTTCAAAAAAATATTTTTATCATTAAAATATTTTTGATAATATTGAAATTTTAAAGTCCGGATATCAGATTTAATATCAGTATTTAATTTCTTCAAATTCACCTAATCTCAACGCAAAGATTTTAAATTTCTTTGATTAATTTTTTTAAATCAAATCATTGGTTATCCATACTAAACGTTTTCTCTTTTAAAACTAACCATAGCTTTTGTAATTAAAGATTTACAAATGTCTTGAAATTTTAAAAATGCTGAATCAACATTATGCAAAGCAAAAACATAATCCCAATTCTGATTAGATAATAACATTTTTAGTTTATTATGTGATAATTTGTTAACGTGCAAACAAGTATTTACTCCCTGTCTACAATTTAATAATTTCAACACAGTTGCAAAGTAGTCGGAAATAAAAATATTAAATACAGCTGATTCATAACTTTGATACTGGTTTAACCTGCTAAATATATGATCCAAAATAGAATTACAACATTCAGTAACACGAGTAGGTGAAAAAAAATAGCTTGATTAAAACCATAACTATAAAGTAAATTCAAATAACGTCTAGTAGACCCATGTAAATTATTACATAAATCTATATTCATATCCCCCCCAAGAACTGCTGAAGTAGCATGTAAATCAGATAATAACACATCAAGTTCAGTTATAAAATTCAAAATAACATTCCACATGATCTATATAAAACAATAATATTTAAGATAAAACAAGGTAAATTCAAATGAATCAAAACACATTCTGCAGAAGCAAAAAATGGAGTATGATACATAAATTTAATGTTTTCTTTTACAAAAAATATTCAATTTTTATTTAATGAGCCAAATGCCAATTACAGATTGCATATAAAGAAAGATATATATTATATATTTGAAAGGAATAATAAAAATAATAATAATAAAAAAAAAAAAAATCACGAATTATACATTATATATATATTTTAACAACCTTTGAAAAATCATTAATATTGAATTGAAAATATTAGGTAAACGAAAGAGGGGGGGGGGGATTTAAAGTATCACTTCTACAAGTTTCAATTAAGAAATAATTATGGGCACAAATTCCATATTTACAATAATTCAAATGAAGTTTTGAGATCATGTTATAAAAAATATTTTTTTCAGTAATGACTTTGTATAAAAAGTTCATATCTTTGATACAAAAGATATTTTACAATCACTTTTCAGTTGACAAAACCTAGAAAATTTTTTTGAAAACCAAGTGTATTTATGTCTCATTTCAAATGAGGATTCCATTAAACAGATCCAAATTCCTAAAATATGAAGAACCAAAGCCAGAAAAAGTCTATATTTAGTAGAGTATTCAAAAGCACTATTATGTCTACAAATAGCTCCCACGCTTAAAGATAAAAATTTCTTCAGCAATTTTTAGAGATGTGGGGAAAGTAGAGCTTGTTATAGAACAATTGAGAATGTGATAAAGCAATGGAGAGATATAATCAGCACAGCCTTTATAAATGAAAATGAGAATATTATCTGGACCCAAACTAGAATATAACTTAAGTTGTTTAATAGCTGTTTCAATATCACATTCTAATACATTGTACAGGCTTAAACCTGCATTTATATATGTAATATATGCGGGATTCGAACTCAGACTTTTACACGACCCACTACTCTCAGTGCCATGTCATATTGCTGACCCACCTGATCACACACATGTTGAAAAGATAAATAATCACCAGTATACATATTTCATGCTAAACCAGCAATCATCAGTTGATCTAGATTACTATCCTCATACATATATACAATAAGTGCTCAAATGTATATTAAGATAGCCAATCTTCATACTTTAATGGACAGGCTTCAAACTACTCCAACTCACAACTCTTCAGCCTCCCATTTCATTGAAAATCCGATGATGGAGAACGTTCAAAGCCCTTGTTAGTGCCAAGGTTGTCATCCTATTCATGTTGACATATTAGTCATTCTGACCCATCATGTATGGGAGAATAATCCATTCACTAATTGTATATATGTGTGAGGATAGTAATCTAGACCAACTGCCAATTGCTGGTTTAGCATGAAATACGTATATTGGTGATTATTTATCTTTTCAACATGTGTGTGATCAGGTGGGTCAGAAATAGGAGATGGCACTGAGAGTAGTGGGTCATGTGAAAGTCTGAGTTTGAATCCTGAATATCACATTCTGTAAATTTATTTAGTAAAATATCTTTCCTTACATTTTTGTTGAATAAAGTATGATTATTATAATGTTATGGTTTTACAGAGAATTCTGAAAAAAAATTAGAAAAATCATCAGCTGTTAAAAAAGAAATATTATCCTATTGTATTTTCCTTTTAGTAATACTGAAATCCTCAATTAATGACCAAAATTTTTTAGGATTATTCAAAATTTTATTTTCCATATCTTTCATAAATTTTTGATAGTCTCTTCTATTATAAATGATCTTAGATAATTTTCTATAATTAATAAAATTTTTATAAAAAGTCAAATTTTTGGTTTTCATATAATGCCTATGATGAAATTATTTCCTTCTAATAATAGTTTTAAGAAATTTAGAAAACCATAAAAAAAAAGATTATTAGTAATACTTTTTTCAGGTATAAATAAATCAATAACATGATTAAAAACATTACCAAAATACTCTAAAGAGTAAAGAGAACCCCAATTAAAATTTGTAAACTCAGTGCAAATACTTAGATAATCACTTTTTTTATAATTTCTTCCAATAATATACATAAATGAATTTTTATAATATTAAATGTTAATTATAAAGTCCAATGGATGATGATAAATATCAATTAGAACAGACATAGAAGATACAAGGAAACATTGAATATTAGAAAAATTGCTAAGGATATAATCTAGAATATGATTATTTACATTAATACATAAATTATGTTGTTTAAGATTTAAATAAATTACAAAATGGAAGCACCTTGTATGCCTTAGAAGATAAAGAGTTATAGTTTAAGAGAATAATGCCTAAATATAGATTAGTGGTATTAAAATCGCCTGCAATGATAATGTAAGATTTAAATGTAATCAAATATTCTTCAAGAGAGCAAAGCAATTAATTCATTTAAATCAGAAAAAAGTAATGTTGATCTAAGATAAATAGTACACAGTAGAACTTTACAATCACCATTCAAATAAATTCACACCATGTTGATTAAAAAAAACGAAATTGATAAAAACAGATTTATATCTAAATTTCTTTATTAAGGTAATGAATGTACCTCCACCTCTCAAAGCAATTTTAAAAGGTTTGCCAGTATGAATAAATCTATATCTATCATTTATAAACAAATGGTCTTGGATATAATTTGAAAGCCAGGTTTCAGTCAAAAAAATAAAATCAAAATTCTTAGAATTAAAGAATTCTTTTATAAGATTTAACTTAGTTCTTATCCCCTTTATATTAGAATAGAAATAATTAATACCATTCATATCAAAATAGAAATAAAGAAAATAAAATTGAATCAATAAATTGAAAAAATTAAAACAAACTAAAATCATATAAAAAAACTATATGGAAATATTTTACGAAATGGCCAAAATACCAAGAAAAAACAATTATGGGTACTTACGGATAATTTGCCTGATGACGTATTACCCTGAAGGCATACCGGTCTAATGTTGCGATTTTTAAGATAATGTCTCCAAGTGATCTGCAGACACATCTACTCGATAAGATGTGTCCGCATATCACGTGAACACGTCACGTTAAAAAGCGCAACATTAAATCGGTATGCCTTCAGGGTAATACGTCATCGGTTGACCATGTGATAAAAAACAAAAGGAATGTCACGTGATACACACCGACTGAACACCAGCATGTTTCTTGGTCCTGAAAAAAAAATACAAAAAAAAAAAATTAGTGAAAATTTAATACTGTGAATACAAAATATAGTACCCACAAAATTATTTAAAATGTACATGCATGAAAACTATTCAAAAATCTTAAAAATGTGGCCAATTATAACAGCGCGTAGCGCTGTAGTTGTTGGGGGGGGGGGCCCTGGGTGTTTTTGACAAGCGAAGCTTGTAGTACAAGATATAGCCAATGAATTTACGAAAAAATTAGTGAAAATTTAATACTGTGAATACAAAATATAGTACCCACAAAATTATTTAAAATGTACATGCATGAAAACTATTCAAAAATCTTAAAAATGTGGCCAATTATAACAGCGCGTAGCGCTGTAGTTGTTGGGGGGGGGCCCTGGGTGTTTTTGACAAGCGAAGCTTGTAGTACAAGATATAAAATACAAAATATAGCCAATGAATTTACGAAAAATAATTTGATATTTGTAGGAAAAAACCCAACAAATTAGTGAAAATTTACATGCATGAAATACAAAATAAGGTCAATACAAAATATAAAAACAAAAAATTATTGAAAATGTGCCGTTAATGGCGATCACATTGGCTAATTTTAAAACCGTACTGTATAGCCAATGAATTTACGAAAAATAATTTGATATTTGTAGAAATATTAACCCAAAAATACAAAAAAAACCCCAACAAATTAGTGAAAATTTACATGCATGAAATACAAAATAAGGTCAATACAAAATATAAAAACAAAAAATTATGGAAAATGTGCCATTAATGGCGATCACATTGGCTAATTTTAAAACCGTACTGTATAGTCAATGAATTTACGAAAAATAATTTGATATTTGTAGAAATATTAACCCAAAAATACAAAAAAAAACCCAACAAATTAGTGAAAATTTACATGCATGAAATACAAAATAATGTCAATACAAAATATAAAAACAAAAAATTATGGAAAATGTGCCGTTAATGGCGATCACATAAAAATGTGCCATTAATCGCGATCACATGCCCTACTTTTACATACATTGGCTAATGAATTTACGAAAAATAATTTGATATTTGTAGAAATATTAACCCAAAAATTATTTACAAATTAAATGTAATTAAGTGGAAGTTTGATAATTGAAGAAATATAAAAAAAAATTTTTTTTTGTAAATTTTAAAAAAAAAAAGTTAATGCGAATCTACCATTAATCGCCATCTTGTATAAAATGTGGTGTAAGACGCCGTAGTTTCTACAAGCATTTGGTAATTTTAAAAACGGACTGTATATTGGTAATTTTATTAAAAAAATTATTGAAAATTAATTACAAATTAATTGAAGAAATATTAACAAAAATTGTTTGTACATTTAAAATAAAGATTTAATGCGAATATGGCATTAATGGTGACGTTACTTTTACATGCATTTGGATTACTTATTGTCTATATTCAATAATATAATTAATTCTAAAATTATAATTATTATAAAAAAAATTAAAATTACTTACAAATAGCGTTCACTGTGGAGGACTGAATTGGGATATATGTTCTAAAATTGCAGCGAAAGGATCAGCTTTGTACGACTGCCTCCACATAAACTCGCTCAAATATGAGTCCAGGTGCTGACGTGCTGAAAAAAATCACTGTGATCAAGTGGATAGCAAAATCACAATAGATAGAAAAATCAAAAAATTTCCCAAATCTCTCTCCAAATTTTAAATCTCGCTGTTAAAAAAAAAAAAAAAATTGACTCTCTGATGGATTAATCACGCCAGTCACTTCGTTGCCATGACAACGTTGTCATACAAAGATCGTCGATGCCTACCGGAAGGGAAACCGGTGGGTCAAATACGTCATCAGGCAAATTATCCGTAAGTACCCAATTATGGAAACAAATTGATCAATAAGCTAAGACTGAAAACGATCTGGTTTGATGTGCAACCATTCCTCATATCCACGGAACAATAATCAAAGGAATTCCTATGGCTTCCATCTATAACAAGAACGATGTCTGTATAATCATAGTATTTAGTAAATAAATGTTTATTGAAATGAAAAAGTTAAAGAAATATCACGAGGCTATAAATAAGAAAATGTAATCTCATAATGTTTATGTTTGGGAATGGAAACATAAAAGCAAGCTGGTTTAGAATTAAACATATTGATTTTAAAAAACAAAACTTTAACCTGTAACTTTCTTTTAAGAAAACTTTTAATATCATAAGAAGTCATGTTTATACGGATATTTGAAAGAAAATAATTATAATAATTTACTTCAGATTTATTAACACCTATTATCTGACCTTTATGACAATCAATCTCTTTCAACAAATTCTTAGAATAATATTTATTCTGATTATTTACACCAATCAGTTTAATAGACTTGTTCTTTATCAATGGATTTGAATTATTATAAAATATAGTATTACCAATAAAGTTTCTATGAGAATAATTATAATGAAAATCAGAATTTTTTACCTTGTAATGAATGTCAGGATTTTCTTTATTATGCTGGAATAAACTTTTTGACTTTTTATGATTATTTTTATAATATGAAAGTATATGAGAAAACTGGAAAAACTTAGATCATCTAAATATTGTAGTTTTAAAAAATTTAGGAGAGTATAAATTACTGAAATCATCATTCATTACTATTTTTTCCCTATCATAAAATATCTTTTGCTTTATTTGATCATTATTATAATTAAATGTAATTTGTCTACAAATTATGTTATCAAAATGTTTTTTATCAGTTAACGAGGATGGTACATCAGATTTATCATCATGTGAAACTGATTTAGTATGACAATTATTACCGACCTTAAAAGGAAAATTTTATTATTCTACTATAATCAAATCTAACTTGTCTCCAACTTATGCTATCATAATATTTTTTATCAGTTAATGACTTGACATTGAATTTAACACCATGTGAAACTGATTTAATATCACAATTATTACCAATCCCATCATCAGCAAAAAGGATAATTTGATTTATTTATTATAATTTCAGCAATTATGGGAGATGTATCAATATCATCTGTGACTCCATTAGCAATTTCACTTCCACTTCTAGAGACATTTTGAGAATTATTATCATATTTTCCTATTATAACATCAGCATGTATAGAAGTTATATCAATATCATCTATTACTTCATTAGAAATTCCAATTCCACTTCTAAAGATATTATTAGTCTCTGAATCATTCCTTTCTGATGTAATAGAAATATCATCAAGATGAAAATTTACTTTAGCATTTGAATCACAAAGAGAAGAAGGTGAGTAATTATCATGAGATAATTCATAATCATATCAAAGAACACATTGTGCACTTACATTTGTGGTGGAACTAGAACTATTGTAATATTGATGTGACATCTTAATAATTAATGAATAAATTTGTTTTAAGGATAATGCTTATAGAACCTCCCTTGTAAAATCTTCAATTTTAGAAGCAAGGGTAACAACAAATCCATCAATATATTGTACCGGTCCATACTCCCTGCGGAATTCTTTTCCTAATCTTGCACTGAGCATGAAGTGATCAAGATTCAACAGGTAAAGAAATGGATATCAATTTAGCCGATTGTCTGTACTCATGTGTATTGGTACTTCTAGCTAAATTGATAGAAAGAGTGGATTGACAGGACTCTTCCAGTTAAAAAACACCCTTTAGTTGATATCTTATTTGAATGCCCGAATATTGAGAAAAATGGCAAGTACACACCTTTGAAAAATCTATTTACAAAATAGACCTTTGCGTGCCACTTCTAGAAAAGAATCTAAAAAATGAATTTTTCACCCTCCTAGAAGGGTGTGCAATACCATATGTTCAGCGGAGCATAAGAATAAGATATAACACCCCGGTAGAGCGATATCCCTTTGTGGCTAGCTCAGTCACTCTACATCTAGGGTCTTCAAATGGGTAAGTTAAATGATTATTACAGGTATGTGGTTGATAAGGAAAGAACACATTTTATCGATATAACTAATACTATAAAAACGAAACAAGTTTAATAATGTGATTAAATATTTATTTAGTCCCAAATACCCATTACCGTTTCATATAAATGATGATATAATAACAAAATACTAAATAATTAATTATCCCAAATATATATAGATTTTCAAGGCGTTTAAATAGATAAAATCCAAATTTAAATAAAAACAATAATAATTCCCTAGAACTATTGACAATGTTTATAAGTAATGGAAGTGGTCTGAGCTCCTTTTACCCAATAGAAATAAATTTTAATTTGTGTGATTTGATATACAGATATGAGATTTTCGGTCATACAGGCATACGCTTTTACTGATAACTTTAAAACCTTGTTATTGATAGGAAATATAATAATAAAAACTATGCATATTTGCACAATGAAATATATCACTAATTTTATATTTTCAACAAGTCAATGTGTTGCGTTGGCTCAGATACCCTATCGTACTCACCATAAGGTACTGTATCTATTTCTGTTTTGCCAAAGATAAATTTCTATACATGTATATACGTGCAGCCCAATTATACTCTTACTATTATTTAAATATAAAGTTATTAGAGTACTTGCTTGCAGGGAATCTATAATATATCAATCCCTTCTTACACTCATCGTGAGGTGTAGCAGTCACAAAAAAAAAAAATAACTTAAAAAGGATATCCGGTTAAATACATTTTTAGATATTCAGCATGAGATATCGTATTTACCGAATATAATAAGCGAATGTACGCATACACATATATATACATGCATCTTTGTTGAAAATACTAATTTGAAATAGAAAAATTCACTCAAAGGATTTAAGTAAAAGCTTTACCATTTATGACCGCAATAACCGTAAATTTATACATATGCGAGAGACTCTCATTTTTAAATGATAAATAATAATAACAAAAAAATATATATATATCCAATCGGAAATAGAAAAGTTAATGATTTCAATGTTAATAAATATCTTAAAATAAACTTATATCTGCGTCTTCATTCTTCTCCTCTGGGCTGAGTGGGCTTCAAGTTAACTGGCTGTGTGGTGACGATTTCTTCCATTTAGTAAGGCGGCACTGGTCATCCTCCTGGGCGGTTGGAATTGGCGTGGTCACATCTGGGCAGCTTAGGACAGAGAAAGGGCGGTGCACTGACTAGTTGTCTACCCCACGGTCATTTTGCCGGAATCTCTAGTATATTGCTTCATATCCTCTTTTTTTATATATCTAAATAGTAACGAGGATTATTTAATAAATTTTCATAGGCTGTCTCCAATAGTTATTCGAATCCACAAAGACAAGAGTTCTTAAAAGAACTGTATAAAAGATTTGTTCTAACGAATGTCACTAATAGTACTATTCATAAATGACTCTCTAAGTAGCTGATCGCTTGGAGAATTCTGGAGCAACGAACAGAATGACTTGCCCAGAATGGCTGCCAACGAAAGACTGAATCTCACTGCCCTGATCAAACTATATCAATCCCACTAGCCCCCTGAGAAGCATGAATCAGCCAATCCTTTCAATTTATCTTATCATTTAGATTATAACATTCCTTATTGATTACTCAGACCACTTGCTCACAAAATCAATTCAAAAGAATTTTTAAAAAGATAACAGTTTAATTAAAGCATTATCAAACATTTTGCTTTTGATCAGATTTTTGCACAAGCAATTAACATTCTTAGTTTACAGAATAAAATTAGTTTTTAGAAAAGTAATTAAAAAAAAAAAAATATGTACAATTATATTGGAACAATTGCTTTTCTCTATTTGAATTTTTCAGAGAAAGCCAAATACATAAAATAACATATCATAAGACGTATACAAAAAGGAAATATAAAACCAAAAAAATACATGAGTTTACTACAATATTTTCTATGTCAATTTCATATTATTTAAATTGGTGTGTGTGGGTATTTTAATGCTCGGACCACTCCATTACTAAAATAGCACATTTATATATTTGTTGTGCTTAATATCTACAAATTCATAAATGTATCTGCTGTAATATTCTTTACAGCAGATTTTGTGCATGGACATTTGATAATGCCTGGCACAATACCCCCCTCTCCAATGAGACTTTTAAATGGGTATGACCATTTAAAGTCTTAAGATTTTATTATGAACTATACATGTGAGATGATCTCTAAAGCATCCTGGATGCTATGGTATGGGTTTTAGTGCCCGAGCATTGTATGTGCCCTTTATTCCCTGTTCTGTTTTAATCCAAAAAGCATTATTCCCACTGCAGTCCACAATTTCAAAAGGGCCTTCATAAAGGTTAAAAAATTTTTTACACTGGAACTTTTCTGGAATGCTCACATGAGGCGTTCTGACCATCACTCTATCCCCTACCTTGAATTGGTAGTTTTGCGTGCTGTGTTTCCTTTTGTTTCTTCTGAGACTCATCTTATGCATCTGGGCTTGAGCCTTTTTTTTATCTAATTCCATGTCAATTGTTTTGTCTCTGCTCCCTGGGAAATTTGCCTTGAAGAGTTTTGGTACGAATTTTCCAAAATGTAGCTGTGTTGGAGGGAATCCAGTGGATTCATGTACAGACCAATTTATATAATTTAGTATCTGAGGTAGCTGTTTTACCCATCCCTTGTGGTTTGTTGGTAAGTATGTACGAAACAGCCTTCCCAACTCTCGCATAACTCTTTCACAAGGATTACTTTGGGGGTTACGGATCGATGTAAGTACGTGTTTAACTTGCTGCTTAGTAACCCATTTGTTCCATTCTTCGGATACAAATGGGGTTCCATGGTCTGTCAGGATCGTTTCTGGTTTCCCAACTGTGTTAAAATGTGAGGACTCTAGAACTTTTATAGTTTCACGTGTTGTAGTTCTTGCTAAAGGGTAGGCTGCCACAAATTTGGAGAAAAGGTCATATACAACGAGTAAATATCTTTTTCTATTGAAGGGTGGCAGAGGACCATAAAAATCCATGGCCATTATTTCCTTTGAGTTGTTAGGGATGATTGATTTCATTGGAGTTGTGTATGCTCTATTCAGTGGTTTTGCATGCTGGCATATTTCACATTTGTTCAAAATCTTTATTATGTCCCGGTGCATTCCAGGCCAATAGAACCAGCGCTTGAGGCAATATTCAGTTTTTGGGGTTCCATAATGTCCATATAATCGGTGAATGTAATCAGTGAGAAGGCCCCGAATGGCTGGTGGTACCATCACTCTCCATTCATCAATGTCTTCTTGAATTTGGTAATATAAAACCTCCTTTTCTATCTTGTATCGGCACTTCTTACCTGGCAAGCTGTCATCCTTCTGAGGAGGTTGTGTATACAGTGTTATGATCCGGTTTAAGTCCTTATCTTCATGCTGTCTCTTTGACATTTGTTTTAGATGTTCCTCTATGTCTTTGTCCTTACATGATATGCTCATCATGTATGCATGATCTATCTTCAGGTGTTGTTGTTGTTGAGTTTGAATGGGATGACGACTGAGGATGTCAGCCACCACATTCTCAGCTCCTTTGCAATGTTTCACCGTATAATTAAACTCTTGGAGAAACAAACTCCAGCGAACTAGTCGGCTATTAGTGAGATAGCTGTGATTTAGAAATTGAAGACTCTTGTGGTCCGTAATTACTATCACTTCAGAGCCTAGTAGCATAGGGCGAAATTTTTCAAATGCCCATACAATTGCAAGGGCTTCTTTTTCTGTAACTGTGTAATTACGTTCAGGTCCTTTCAACAACCTGCTTATGAAGTACAGGACCCCTATCTGTCCATCTTGCTGAACTTGGGATAGTGTGACACCCAATCCATATGCACTGCTATCAGTTTGGAGTATAAAGGGTTTGTCGAAGTCTGGGTATGCCAGCACTACTTGTTTTATGAAACTCCTCTTAATCTCAGCAAATGCTTCCTCTTGTTCACTGGTCCAGTTCCAACGGGTATCTTTCCTGAGTAATCTTAATAAAGGTTCCATTCGGTCAGCAAATTTTTCACAGAATCTGTTGTAAAAGTTGCATAGTCCTAAAAAGGACCGAATGTGCTTTCGAGTTTTAGGTACAGGGAAGTCATTTATTGCACTGATTTTATCAGGGTGAGGTTTGATTCCTGTTTGTCCCACCAAATGACCCAAAAATTCTATCTCCTCAGAGATCAATATACTCTTTTTCAGATTGATTTTGATTCCTTTAGCTTCACATTCTGCAAAAAATATTTGTAAGTGTTGGAAGTGTTCTTCCAGAGATGTGGATGCTACTACGACGTCGTCCACATATATTGTTAAAATTTTCTTGATTTCCTGAGACAAAACTTGGTCCAGACATCGTAATAAACCTGCACCGCTATTAACTAAGCCAAAAGGCATTCGATTAAATTGATATGTGTGGCTTCCATATCTAAAAGCTGTGTATTTGCGATCTGTGTGATGTAATTCTATCTGCCAGTAGCTGGCAGTTAAGTCAAATGTGGAAAATATTATTTTGTCTTTAAATTTCATGAGTAATTCTTGCATACGAGGTGGAATAGTACAATCTGGTATTGTCGCCCTGTTAAGTTGGCGTGCATCAAGGCATAACCGCACGGATCCATTTTTCTTTCTGACCACCACTAGGGGGTTACAGTATGGGGAAAAGCATTTATCAATGATGCCCCATTCCAACATTTGTTCCAGCTGTTTCTCCACCTCCTTCTTAAATTTGTGTGGTATGGGGTAGGATCGCGCTTGGAACGGTTCTCCTGGTTTCAATCTGATTCTTTGTTTATATCCTTTAATGAGCCCAGGACTATCAGAAAATATGTTTTTATAAGTATAAAGCATAGATTTGAGTTTTTCTGTCTCAGTGGCAGAAGTCAGTTTTGCTCCATTTGCCTTTTCTTCCATCAGCTCCATGTCCAGTTGTGTCATACAACATGCCTCAGTATCATCATGTAAGTGAGGTGTTAGCATTTCAATTTGTTTGTCATTGCACACTACCAGCTGATGTTCATAATCCAAAATGCATCTGTTTTTGTGTAGGAAATCTGAACCCAACACAACTTCATGGATAAGACTGGTCATTATTAAGAACACTTGGTATACCATCTTATGCTGTATGTGCATCTGTACCCAAATTTGCTTAGGCAGAAGTTTTGCTTTCCGGTTGTTTGCTAATGTTATTTGTGCTGTCTTCAAAGGTAAGATTTCTATGCTTGGGTTTTTTGCTACAATGCGGTGGTATAGATCTTCTGATATTACAGATATTTGACTGCCCGAATCCAGCATGGCCGTGACTTCAAGTCCCTCCATTGTCAGACTGATCTCAGGACAACTTTGAGGAGCATATTCAGGCACTCTATCTTCCCATGAACATATCAAGTTTGATATTTCTTTGTCCATATTAGCCCATGGTTTTATGATGTGGCCACAGAACTCTTCATTTTTGTTCCTGTTTGTGTGATTGGTATGTTTATCTTCCCAAACATTTGCTGATAGCCTATATTGTTGGCTCATGTCTATGTCATTTAATAATTCATCCATTTGTTGCACTGAATTTGTGCTTGTGGTGAGCACCATTTGTTCAACATGAAGTGGCAAATTATGGCGGATTATCCTGACTATTCGCCCCTCTGATATGTGGTATGCTTTCAGTGTCTGAAGTCTAGCTGCCTGTCTTCTGAAAAATTTCGAATAATTTTCGCCAGTATTCTCTTTATATTTTTCCTGCATGACTTGTTGCAGGATCATATCTTGGCACTGCTCACTCCAAAAACTTTTTAACAATACCTTTTTATAATCCTCAAATGTTTTGGGATGGTGGAACAAGGACTGCCACCATGTTAGAGCATCGCCATGGAGGTGATTGTAGGCAATTGCCAGTTTACCAAAGTCATTAATTTGATTCACTTGGAAATATGTTTCTAAGCTTTTAATATGCTCGATAGGGGCTTCATCTGTTTGTCCCTCAAATATCTTTATTTTTAAAAATTGGTTTATATTGCAAGAGTAAGATTGTCCCTTTTCTCTTTCGTGTATCTCATTTTTAAAGCTATAAAATCTTGTTTCGATTTCCTTTGACATTTCACGTTTGAACTCCTCCATTCTTTGGTTCGTGTATGCAGTGTTTTCCGAGAGTTGTTGAGTCAGTTCATTTATCTTTTGTGGTATTCTGGCCATTTCTTGTTTTATATACACTAACGTTTCTTCCATTATGTTTTATTTTTAAACACGCAGTACACCGCGCACCTAACTCTGCCTTATTCCAATCGCCGATTATGTGTCTTTTCTACGCCCTGTTCCAACCACTCCGCCCATGTCCACCTACGTCTATCTAACCTTATTTATAGATAGTAAAAAAAAAATCAAGTTTAACGTACGAAACTCTATTTCGCTATGCTAGTATAAAACGCATTTTATTATACCCATTCTTTTTAAAAAAAAAACAAAACAAAAACATCTTCAAGTATAAGTTATTTTAAATATTACACAATTTTGAAAAACGGATCTTATACTTATATCTAAAATGTCTATTTTCTCTCTCTTTCAAAACAAAACAAGAAAACAACAAATTCAACTGTAAGTTATTCTAAAAATATTACGCTATAATAACCTATTACATTTATTTGTAAAACCTCCGACCATTTATATACGCATATCTACAGCGTGTGACCTACTTTCCTCCACTCATTCGTTTAATAATTTTAATATAGTTTATTTCTATTTTAATTACACATGAGACGTCAGTTTTTACTCAGTTTAAAACGGCAACTTTATTTATCTAATAAAATGTTAGCGACTCTGTTTAAAGTGAAAATTGTTAAGCAATTATTAAGATGAAAGAATCAATACTCTATATAACAAAATATCAACGTCAATATATTACATGTATACTTATTTAAAATAACTTCGAAGTCTATTTTATTTATCCGGTATATTTATAGAATAGAGTGTGAGCATTTGATTTATTGCTAACAATTTGAATCATAAATATATATTAAATATCCGTCGCTACAAAGAATAAACTATCATTTTGGAACTGCAACTTTCTGAGTAAAATATTTTTAATTAACTAAGAATATCTTCAAAAAAATATATATATCAAACTAAGCGTGTTCATTTGTACGGCCTATTAATTACACTATATATTTAGAAAAAAAAAAAAAACAACTAACGATCAAACTTTATATAACTTCTCATATTTAACATTTTATTTCACCTAGATAGAGTTTATATATACCTACGGCACGTAAATTATTTTTACCGTTATTTACACATTTCTATAATTTAACTTGTTCTTTCCTTAATTGTACCATTTTTACATTTAAAACACGTTGTGCGCCAGTTTTACTGTACCGGGCCATACTCCCTGCGGAATTCTTTTCCTAATCTTGCACTGAGCATGAAGTGATCAAGATTCAACAGGTAAAGAAATGGATATCAATTTAGCCGATTGTCTGTACTCATGTGTATTGGTACTTCTAGCTAAATTGATAGAAAGAGTGGATTGACAGGACTCTTCCAGTTAAAAAAACACCCTTTAGTTGATATCTTATTTGAATGCCCGAATATTGAGAACAATGGCAAGTACACACCTTTGAAAAATCTATTTACAAAATAGACCTTTGCGCGCCACTTCTAGAAAAGAATCTAAAAAATGAATTTTTCACCCTCCTAGAAGGGTGTGCAATACCATATGTTCAGCGGAGCATAAGAATAAGATATAACACCCCGGTAGAGCGATATCCCTTTGTGGCTAGCTCAGTCACTCTACATCTAGGGTCTTCAAATGGGTAAGTTAAATGATTATTACAGGTATGTGGTTGATAAGGAAAGAACACATTTTATCGATATAACTAATACTATAAAAACGAAACAAGTTTAATAATGTGATTAAATATTTATTTAGTCCCAAATACCCATTACCGTTTCATATAAATGATGATATAATAACAAAATACTAAATAATTAATTATCCCAAATATATATAGATTTTCAAGGCGTTTAAATAGATAAAATCCAAATTTAAATAAAAACAATAATAATTCCCTAGAACTATTGACAATGTTTATAAGTAATGGAAGTGGTCTGAGCTCCTTTTACCCAATAGAAATAAATTTTAATTTGTGTGATTTGATATACAGATATGAGATTTTCGGTCATACAGGCATACGCTTTTACTGATAACTTTAAAACCTTGTTATTGATAGGAAATATAATAATAAAAACTATGCATATTTGCACAATGAAATATATCACTAATTTTATATTTTCAACAAGTCAATGTGTTGCGTTGGCTCAGATACCCTATCGTACTCACCATAAGGTACTGTATCTATTTCTGTTTTGCCAAAGATAAATTTCTATACATGTATATACGTGCAGCCCAATTATACTCTTACTATTATTTAAATATAAAGTTATTAGAGTACTTGCTTGCAGGGAATCTATAATATATCAATCCCTTCTTACACTCATCGTGAGGTGTAGCAGTCACAAAAAAAAAAATAACTTAAAAAGGATATCCGGTTAAATACATTTTTAGATATTCAGCATGAGATATCGTATTTACCGAATATAATAAGCGAATGTACGCATACACATATATATACATGCATCTTTGTTGAAAATACTAATTTGAAATAGAAAAATTCACTCAAAGGATTTAAGTAAAAGCTTTACCATTTATGACCGCAATAACCGTAAATTTATACATATGCGAGAGACTCTCATTTTTAAATGATAAATAATAATAACAAAAAAAATATATATATCCAATCGGAAATAGAAAAGTTAATGATTTCAATGTTAATAAATATCTTAAAATAAACTTATATCTGCGTCTTCATTCTTCTCCTCTGGGCTGAGTGGGCTTCAAGTTAACTGGCTGTGTGGTGACGATTTCTTCCATTTAGTAAGGCGGCACTGGTCATCCTCCTGGGCGGTTGGAATTGGCGTGGTCACATCTGGGCAGCTTAGGACAGAGAAAGGGCGGTGCACTGACTAGTTGTCTACCCCACGGTCATTTTGCCGGAATCTCTAGTATATTGCTTCATATCCTCTTTTTTTATATATCTAAATAGTAACGAGGATTATTTAATAAATTTTCATAGGCTGTCTCCAATAGTTATTCGAATCCACAAAGACAAGAGTTCTTAAAAGAACTGTATAAAAGATTTGTTCTAACGAATGTCACTAATAGTACTATTCATAAATGACTCTCTAAGTAGCTGATCGCTTGGAGAATTCTGGAGCAACGAACAGAATGACTTGCCCAGAATGGCTGCCAACGAAAGACTGAATCTCACTGCCCTGATCAAACTATATCAATCCCACTAGCCCCCTGAGAAGCATGAATCAGCCAATCCTTTCAATTTATCTTATCATTTAGATTATAACATTCCTTATTGATTACTCAGACCACTTGCTCACAAAATCAATTCAAAAGAATTTTTAAAAAGATAACAGTTTAATTAAAGCATTATCAAACATTTTGCTTTTGATCAGATTTTTGCACAAGCAATTAACATTCTTAGTTTACAGAATAAAATTAGTTTTTAGAAAAGTAATCAAAAAAAAAAAATATGTACAATTATATTGGAACAATTGCTTTTCTCTATTTGAATTTTTCAGAGAAAGCCAAATACATAAAATAACATATCATAAGACGTATACAAAAAGGAAATATAAAACCAAAAAAATACATGAGTTTACTACAATATTTTCTATGTCAATTTCATATTATTTAAATTGGTGTGTGTGGGTATTTTAATGCTCGGACCACTCCATTACTAAAATAGCACATTTATATATTTGTTGTGCTTAATATCTACAAATTCATAAATGTATCTGCTGTAATATTCTTTACAGCAGATTTTGTGCATGGACATTTGATAATGCCTGGCACAATATATATCCTTATTCAAAATAAAAACATTACTATTCTTTTTGAAAAATCTGATATCATTATCACTATTATTATCAATGAAACTGAACCCAAACCTAAACTTGTATTTGACTCAATTAATGCATTGGATTCATCAAACTCATATGGACTAGCTGACATTATATGTTGAATATTCTTACATGCATCTCAGATTATATCTAGGGTAGCAGTATATTCCCAATAATATGTGGAGAGATAGAGTAAGGGAACAAACTATGGAAGGCATCAAAATGGGTTAATATCCCCATTATTCATCAATGAAATTGAATCTAAGTTGGTATTAGGCTCAACTAATGTATTTGACGCATTAAAGTCATATGGATTAGTAAAAAATATATTATATTTATTCTTACTAGCATCATTGACTATATTTAAGGAAGCAGTGTAAGTGCAAGGAAACAAACTAAGCCATCAGAACTATTTACTGTAAGAGGATTAAAAAAATTGAAAGCATAATGTCTGAGAGCACATCAGACTCAGCACCCAGAAACTCTTTCTCAAATGGAATATTATTGCAATCATAACAGTAATAAAAACCAGATCCTATATCCAAACAATGGCAGCATCAATTTTAGATAATGTTAGACATGATAAATGGAAATATCTCTTTTATTGCCCTGCACAAATAATTTCAACAGATGTATCAGGAATAATTTTGGAATAAATGATACCAAGAGATGACATCATACCATCCAAACAAAAGGTATTTTGACAATAACATGCTTTACAATATTCACACACAAAGTCACCATCAAAATGTTATTTATCAGCAATCATAATAGATCCATCCAATGACTGATCTTATGCTAATTTATAACAATGCAAATGATATTTCAAACAACAGAATCCATTACATTGCAAAACTTTTGGTCAACCATATATCTTACATAAACATAATGGGCAAGATATAGAGTAAGGTGCCATATTAAAATGTTGAAATTAAAAATAAAACCAATTAATATGCATTAATACTATAACTACAAAGAAAAGATGGAATAATATTTAAATCAATAATAAATGAGTGTTTAGTATTTAGAAAAATATGTGCAAAGGAATAGAAATTAAAATGCATATACATACATAAAAATATATATCGCTATAACTTATTAAATAATAAATTAAAAACAATACAAATACACAATTTTACATATGGTATGTTGAACTATTTTCATTATCTATGAATGAATATAGAAAATTTTAAACTTTATTTAAACTTTCCAAATACAAACAATTTGTTAGTAATAACACACAAATAAACAACACAGGTTAGTAATTACACAAATAAATAATGTTTCAAGTAGTATTATTCTCTGCTCTTCTTCAGATGTTGCTGGCCTGATATGCACAGTGACAGTATTTGCATAAAAGTTGAATTTAAATCTTTACATTCTTGAATATCGAATTTAAGGCAAATGCTCTAATCAACTGAGGGTTGGTTCAAATTCTTTTGAGTCCTTCAATTTTTTTTTCAAGAGTAAGGTTAATTAGTTTTTATATTTTTATTAATATTAATTTTTCCTAAGAGCAAGATTAATTAGAGGTTTCCATACATTGTATATTGCCACACTGGGTTGACTTATAGGACTATTTACCATTGTCATATGAGCAGCTTCCTTGAATTTTCTTCTATGCATTTTTTCTCTTTATCCAATATTTTTGTATTTTTCCAATTAAACATGCCATCATTAATATATACATGGTCTGCTATGATAGACATGTTTTTTTCCTCTTTTAACCATTAGTTTAAGTTCTTTCAATCACTGTTCAACAGGGCAACAGGTCACACCAATATATTCCACATTTACATGGTATTTCACAGATTCAGTTTTTATTCTTCAACATTTCCAGTTTAGACTTAGTAGAAGCAAGAATTCCTCAAAGTATGGTATGGCTTTGCAAAGCTGTTATAATGTTATATTGACTGCAGATTTTCTTTCATTTGTCTGGTATGTATGGATCCACTAAAGTACCAATACTTGTTTTTACTTTTGTTATCTTTATGTTGTCTATTAAAGGTTTTATTGATGACTGCTGATGCATAACCATTCTTCATAAGCATTTGTTCTATGTGAATCTTCTCTTTTTCCAAATCACTAGTTTCTGAATAAACCTTCTTTGTTCTGTTCCATAATGATAATATAATTTCATGTTTAGTGCTTTTGGTATGATTGGATGTATATGCCAAGTATTTGTCAATGTGTGTTAGTTTCCTATACACTGTTGTTATATTTTTTATACATTCAGCATTCACTCATAGATGATAGAAATAATCCAACATATCACATCTAATAATATACCTTCAGGCAAATACACAATTTTACATACGCAAAAAATTGAAACTACAATGTATATACGTAAAAAACAAATTATACCTCTAAGAGTAACGTCTATAACTTATTAAATAAAATGACAATAACATTATAAAGAATTCTGGAACAATTTTAAAATAATTAAATGAATTTTAAATATAAATGCATTATCAATTATTTCAGTTTTTCTATTCCAAAAAAGTTTAAAAAAACAATAAACATTTCAAGATAAAATAACTTGAAAAAGCCTTGATTGCAAGAAGATAAGGAATCAATAAGTAACTGAGAACAATAACTTCCATTAAGATTTAAAAGCTGTACACATTAGATTACTCCAACATCACTGGATAAAATTATACAGTTTATATAAATTTTGTATTATCCCGAAAACAAAAGCATCAAATTCCTTATAAATAATAGAATTTTAAATAAAAGCAGTGGAGAAATACTTTTAAAAGTAATTTTAAAAAAAGCATTCGTTCTATCTATATAACAAAGTAAATGAATTTCAACAATCCAATAGAAAGCAATACTTTAAAATAAAAATATTAATTATAAAAATATTTAACATACTCAAATATATAGTAATAAATGTTCCAAAAATACAGTCCCTAAAGAGAACTTGTCAAGCGCTATCTATAGATATAAAAATTAAAAAAATATTCCAAGTAAACGTGATGTCTGTCATAAAGGTCAATGATAACTTGAAAAAAATTTCTATACTTGTTAATAATACATTCAGGATTGTGTCACAAAGAACAGCAGCAAATAATAATAATAATATTAAGAAGATGATTGTAATATCCGCACTTACGACTGCTCCAAGGTTATAACTGCAAGTCATACTGTGCGGTCAGCAAATAACGTTTTACAATTCCCATGCTGTTCTTTCTTAACGAAGCTCTCCAACGCATTGGTCTGCCACGAAGCTCTCCAAAAGAATTGGTCTGCAACGAATCTCTCCAATGAATTGGTCTGTAATGCTCAGCCACGGAATTGAGTAAGCAGTATTGGAGAGACGTCTGTTTAACATCAGCAAAGATATCTCGAGTCAGTGCTGGCGGTAAATGACTAGCACACCCAGTGAAAATGTAGTTCACAGGTGTAGCTGAAAGATACCGCAGCAGAGAAGAGCATTAGTTGCAAGAAGAGCATTAGTTGCAAGAAGAGCATTAGTTGCAAGAAGAGCATTAGTTGCAGAGAAGGGCATTAGTTGTGGAGAGAAGCATTCATTGCCCGGGCGAAAATGACAATCCCAATTAGTAACGTTAACATCGGTGAAAGTTTGGAAATGAAGCGTTTGTGCAATTAACATCGGAAGCTAACGTAATTGGAAAAAAAAAAGTTTCAGCAGCTGTTAAATCGCATATTTCTGAGTGAAATAACGGGAAAGTAGCGAGAGAAAAACAACACCAAGGAATAGCAACAAGGGTTTTTCTGGAGTGGAGGGAGGTGTGTAGTGTTTGTAAAAATGGCAGACATTTTTGTGCACTCCAGAAAAACTAGAATTTATTCGTAAGGCTGTTTTTAGATCGCACTCTGATAGCTGAGGAATTTAATTAGTGCATTGACGTAATGGCGATCGACAATTCCTAGAAATATTTGCTAATTACAAATATTTCTAGATAAGAGGCATTACTCTATTGGTCAGTGCATTGATTGATTGTTGCAGTTGTCAGAGAGTGATAAGAACACTGGGTAACATCGGGGCAGTGGAATATAGACAGCAGTAGAGAGCAGTGTAATATAGACAGCAATAGAGGGCAGTGTAACATCGGGAGCTGTAGAGAGCAGTCACGCAGTAGCAAGTTGCAGACCATGCGTTTGGAGAGCAGACGCTTGCAGACCATTCATTGGAGAGCAGTCGGTGCAGACCATGCCTTGGAGAGCATCCGTGGCTGAGCGTTGCAGACCAATTCATTGGAGAGATTCATTGCAGACCAATTCGTTTGGAGAGCTTCATGGCAGACCAATGCGTTGGAGAGCTTCGTTAAGAAAGAACAGCGTGGGAATTGTAAAACGTTATTTGCTGACCGCACAGTATGACTTGCAGTTATAACCTTGGAGCAGTCGTAAGTGCGGTCAGCAAATAACGTTTTACAATTCCCATGCTGTTCTTTCTTAACGAAGCTCTCCAACGCATTGGTCTGCCACGAAGCTCTCCAAACGAATTGGTCTGCAACGAATCTCTCCAATGAATTGGTCTGCAACGCTCAGCCACAGATGCTCTCCAAGGCATGGTCTGCACCGACTGCTCTCCAATGAATGGTCTGCAAGCGGCTGCTCTCCAAACGCATAGTCTGCAACTTGCTACTGCGTGACTGCTCTCTACAGCTCCCGATGTTACACTGCCCTCTAATGCTGTCTATATTACACTGCTCTCTACTGCTGTCTATATCCCACTGCCCCGATGTTACCCAGTGTTCTTATCGCTCTCTGACAACTGCAACAATCAATCAATGCACTGACCAATAGATTAACGCCTCTTATCTAGAAATATTTGTAATTAGCAAATATTTCTAGGAATCGTCGATCGCCATTACGTCAATGCACTAATTAAATTCCTCAGCTATCAGAGCGCGATCTAAAAACAGCCTTACGAATAAATTCTAGTTTTTCTGGAGTGCCCAAAAATGTCTGCCATTTTTACAAACACTACAATGATGAAAAAGAAAAAGTCGTAGAAGAAAAAGAAGAAGAAGTAAAAGAAGAAGAATAAGCAGCAGTTCACTTGTTCACAATCAAGGTAACAAGCTCCAATGTTTTATTTTAAAAGTACTAAAATCCTAAACCTGATAAGATGCAATTCATGCTGAATAGTATTTTCTATTTTACCAAGATTTTATTCATGATAACTATTATTACTTCATTCAAAATTTTAACAAAAATCAAATTATTAAACGATAATTTTAAAAACAATATTCCAACAGATATATCATACGATCAGATATCTCCATAGTAGTCCTGCAACAAGCAATTCATTTGTTCACAATCAGGATAACAAGCTCCAATGTTTTACTTTAAAAGCATTAAAAACCTAAACCTGATAAGATGCATTTCATGCTGAATAGTAATTTTTTATTTTACCAAGATGTTATTCATGTTAACTATTATTTTTTCATTTCTCAAATTATAATTCATGCTGAACAAGATTTTTCCATTTCCCCCAAGATGGAATTCATGCTGCATAGTTTTTTTAAATTTACTCAAGATGCAATTCATACTGAACTAGTTTTTTTCCATTTTCCCAAGATGTAATTCATTCTGAATTAGTATTATTTGTATTTTTCCCAAGATCCAATTTATGCTGACTAGTATTTTTCCATTTTCCCAAAATTATTTTGAATTTGTATTTTTTTTTTCATTTCACAAGATGCAATTCACGCTGAACTAGTATTTATTCATTTTCCCAAGACGTAACTCCTAATAACTAAAATTTTTTCACTTTCCCAAGATGCAATTTATGCTCACCTAGTATTTTTCCATTTTCCCAAGATGCAATTCATGCTGAACTAGTATTTTTCCATTTTCCCAAGATTCAATTCTGGCTGACTACTATTTTTTTAATATGGAATTCATGCTGAACTAGTATTTTTCCATTTTCACAAGATGTATTTCATGCTAACTTCCATTTTTTCAAGAAGCAATTCATTCTGATTATTATTGTTTTATTCTTTGAAATTATATGGGATCTCTTTATAAAGGTTTTATTCTATTTTACTGGTGTTTTGTTTTAATTTGGTGTTTTACTTTCATTATAAAACACAAGATGGTGTTCTATCTGCAATAATTGGTTAACATTGAACTAGATGATTGACATTTTAAAAGGGCACGAAATCTCATGTGCTTAAAAAAAAATTATGTATAAATTAATATTAATATATATTTATATAGCTGTAGTATATGCTGTTTTTTTATTTATTATATGAAAAAAACAGCACAATGGATTTCAATAATTTTATTGTTATTATTATTATTATCATCATCATCATTAATAGTGCAGATGTTTTATTAAAAAATATATTATAAATTATTACAAAAATATATCTGTACTTCAGTCTCTGTATTTAGGGATGAAGAAAATAATAGGGAATTTGTTAAATCCTACTAGCTTAGGAGCAGTCAGAGTAAATATGTAATTAGAATTGGGGATAGGTACAAATTAATCCAGGAAATATTAATGCATAAGATAGATAGGGATAATGATAGATCATGTAGGATAGTTGTTCTGACTTGTTTGATTAATAAATTAATTGATTGCACTCACTGCTAATATGGACACTATTGTTTTCAGAAGTAGATTATGTCCTTAGCCAATTCTTTTCCTGGCCAAAGCTGTTGGATACCATAGTTAATAGAATTAAAACATGTGAAATTTGTTTGAAAACTAAGTACAGTAGTAAATTGTATGCCAGGATTCTACAGCCCATACTTCCAGATAAGCCTAAGAAGTTACTAGCCATAGATTTTTATGGGCCTCTTCCACCTTTTAAATATCAAAAATTTATACTTGTAACCTACAATCTGTTCACAAAATACCTTGCTGCTTATCCAGTTCCCAAAATTGATGCTAAAATGTTATATAGTGCCTTACTAATCTCCAGTTTTCTCTCATAGGAAAGCTAGTCTCTATTTTGATTGATCATGATACCACATTTATATCTGAAACATGGAAAAAGCAGATTTGGAAGCAATGTTATGAGCTCTATTAGGAATCCTGTGAATATTAGGGAGATTTTTCCGTGTATATTTGAGCAAAATAATAGGCAATGGGTCAATGGGCTATCAGAAATCATTAATGTCACAATTAATGAATCAAAGTTAACCCTAATGCAATTTTATTTTTGGCAAGTCTGAGACATTGCTTGACAACACTCTTTTACCTGTCATTCTTGATAATGTTAACCGTGAGTATGATCAGGAGAAGGCCAGAATCAATCTTATAAAAATGAGTCAAAAATAAATTTATCAATTTAAATCAGGTCTTCAGCCTTTTAAAGTTCAGGACTATGTATTAGTTTGAACCTATCATGTCAGATCCCCAAAAGCATTTAGTTTAAAAAGTTCTTAAATCTTTGTGAAGGGCCATACCAAATAAGGAAGTCAGATAGGAGAAAATGCAGTTATGCTCTTCACACCTGATGAAACAAGAGGTACCTACTACAATACAAACAGTCTAAAACCTTTTCCACTCTACGATCAATAATCATCTTTTATAGAAAATGAATTATTGACTTCGGTGTAAGATGAAATTGACTATATTAGGTATGTGGTAATGGTGATAAATTTTTTAATAAATTGATTTAAAAAGTTTATTATGTTGTACTAATGATAGTTAGTATTGCTTAAATTGCTCTTCCTTTTATAATTTTCAGAGAAATGTAACATTTAGCTTTGGCTGAAGCTAAATGTTAAGTAAAATTTTTGTCCCAAGACACCTAAAAAAAATTATATAGCTTAATTTTGTTATGGATAAATTATTGCTAATATTTTATAATGTCATAATTTTACATATAAACACTGCTATGTCAGTCTTTTATCTGCTATACAGCTGTAAAACAATTTTATACATCTTAAATAGCAAGAGTTTTAACTTAAATAAATATTTAAGATGTTAAAGTCTTTAAATATTTAGATCACTGGTAATGTCAATGATAAACAGTGCTATTTTAAATTAATAATGCTGCAATATATATTACAATAACAAATTAAACAATCATTTTCCAAATATAAATTTATTTAGTAAATTAATTACATGTTGAAAAAGATGGTGTTAAGTAAAGGGTGTGATAGCAAGTTGTTCATCTTACATATCAATTCTGAGAGAACCTTGTTGCTTGTTATGTACATCTTGTTTTAGAGTGTGATTGCACTTGGGGTATTAAGTCTTAGGTATTTGTGGAACTGTGAAAAAGTTCCAGGTATCTTTGAATCAAAGTTATGATGTAAGCAATTGATCTCTATTTCTCATTTGGGTTAGTTTTTGAATGAAATAGGTATCTTCATTCAGGTGCAGAGTAGAGATATATTTCATATACCTAACTGTCCATATGGCATAAGTTAAAAAAATTGAGAGTCTTATTACTGCAATCTTTTTGGTTTTAAGACAGTCTTTAAGTGAGAGGATTTTTTAGTAATCAATTTTTGAGTTTTCATAGATAATTTTTCAGATATTACCCAGACTGGTGCATTTGAAAATAATGTGATTAAATGTTTCTTCTTGTCTTTTGCAATTTGTACAGATGGGGTCTATTTTGGCTATTTGTCTTTTGTAGAATAGGAATGTTTTGGTAGGCATTGCATCCAGATTAATTTTGATTATTAGGTCAAGATACTTTGGCTCCATGTTCCAATATTTGAAACATAAAGTAATTCTGTTATTGGTAAGGCTGAGCTTGGAGTCTCCTGTTCTGATATTTGGATTGAGAAGTTTATAAGCATCCCAGATTTAAAGTTTTTCCTTGAATGTTTCATTTGTTATAGGCATAACTGAAGAAAAAAGCTTTATGATTGTGTTGATCCAGATCTTTTTTATAGGAGGAGGGCAGTCTGTTGGGGGAATTGTTTCTGTAATTTGGTTATAGCCACGTCTTCTGATTAGACTGCAAATTAGGCTCTGTGATTTTTGTAGGCAGAAAGCTTAAATAGAATGTAGTGACATGTCGTTAAATTTCCAGGGCTGTTGCATCCTCTGGATGCTGATTGTGATTGTTTTACCTGCCCAGAATAGTCTAGCACTAAGGATGTTTATTTTTTAAATAAAGGTTTTGGTTATATTGATTATTGGTAGGTAATAATTTATTTTACTCATTATTTTCATACTCTTGCAACAATCACTTTCTTCTTTAAAATATATATATATATGTTCTTCAACATTATAAATAACTTCACAAACTCATTTTTAAAAACTTTATTTCCACATATAAACTATATGAACATATATATATAATCACATATTATACATTTCCAACATTTCAATTGTTTTTTCCCCCATTACAGTCATTTTCAAAGACCTATAACAAAAAATACAAATCTCTACATAATACTCTAAATAAAAATCTCTTCTATATATCAAACATTAGCACATCGAATTAACAATAATAAAACACATTAATATACATTATTATATTTTACTTACATATTCCTCCCTCTTCTCCATTTATTATAATACTTCTTTTTTTAAATACTAAATATAAATTTTCAAAAAAATATTAGATACCGTCTAAAACATCAGTAAATCCACTTAACCCATCCCCAATTATACATTTATTCCTCCTTTAACTATTTTATCTAACTTCCATATCAATTATCTACAATTCCTATCTATACTTTTAAATCTATTTAAAAAACTAATATAAATTATTTCTCTATCCTTTAACACAGGGGTCCCCAACCCTATGCCCGTGGGCACCATGGTGCCTGCAGACCATTTTGCGTGGGCCCACCACTATCCAAACATGATAAAAAATTATCTGCTACAAATAAATTTAATTTTTAAAATTTCTTATAAATTATTATATTGTAATCAAATTGTAGGGCATACTTTTACAGTGTAAAAATATAAACGTTAATTATATGTTAAAATTTTATTTTTGAAATAAATAAATATGTGTATTATTAATAATATCCAACTATAAATTTACATTGAAAAAATAAATGGTGCCCACCATCTGGTTGAAAAAATAAATGGTGCCCGCCACCTGGCCAGTATTATAGAATGTGCTCTTAAGTGCAAAAAAGTTGGGGACCCCTGCTTTAACATTTTACTTTAATACAATTTAAAGATTCCATATTAATTTCATTTTATTTTATATTCCTATCTAACACCATTAATCCTATTTAAAACAGGTTTATATCTTATTATGTAAAAACTATAAAGGATGGAAACCTGTTTTAAATAGGATTAATGGTGTTAGATAGGAATATAAAATAAAATGTAATTAATATGGAATCTTTAAATTGTATTTAAGTAAACTTTTAAAGGATAGAGAAGTAATTTACATTAGTTTTTTAAATAGATTTAAAAGTTTAGATAGAAATTGTAGATAATTGGTATGGAAGTTAGATAAAATAGTTAAAGAAGAAATAAATTTATAATTAGAGGTGGATTAAATGGATTTAAATAGTATTTTGTTTACTGATGTTTTAGATTGTTTTTAATATTTTTTTGAAAATGTATACTTAGTATGTAAAAAGGAAGTTTTATAATAAAGGGAGAAGAGGGAGAGATATATGAGTAAAATATAATAATGTATAGTTAATATGTTTTATTATTGTGAATTAGATGTGTTAATGTTTGATATATGGAAGAGAATTTATATTTAGAGTATTATGTGGAGATATATATATATTTGTTATAGGTCCTTGAAAATGACTGTAATGGGGAAAAAACAGTTGAAATATGTGATTTTATATATATGGTCATATAGTTTATATATGGAAATAAAGTTTTTGAAAAGAAGTTAGAAGTTTCTGAAGTTATTTATAATTTTTAATATTGCTAATTTAGTTTTAATTTTAAAATATTTCAAAAAGCTTGTATTCATTTTTAAAGTTAAAAAACCAGGTTCAAATCCTATCTTGGTTTTCTGGTGCCTAAAACTATATTATTTTTAATTCATTTTAGTGTTAACATATAATATTATAATTAAATATTTTGAACACATTTAATTAGAAAGAATTTAAATAACTAGCAATTAAATAGGATATTTAAAATAATGAATAAATTTTATACTTATTTAAAATATTCTCAAGTAACAGTTTTAAAATCTATTTTGAGATATTTATTTAAATTTGAAACAGTAATAAATAAAGGTATTAAATTGTATTAATATTTGTTTTATTGAAGATGTAACATAAATGTTAATTATGTAATATTTATTTTAATCCTGGTATAATTTTTAATTAGTTATTTTGTTTGCAACCAGGAAGTATTTTAAATTAATTTTAAATGTCTGGAAAAATTGGAAATTGAATATTAATTAGATAATTTATGATTAACAACCTTCCCTAATGATAAATAGGTCAAGAATTCAAACTAATCAGGGAAGAGGTTGTAAGTTAAAAAACTAATAAATAGTCAGGTAAAATGGTTATATAACAAATAGTATAAATAAGGTGAGACTGATATATGACATGATTGTGGACTCTTTTATCCTATTTTCTCATTTTCTTTTCATCACACATTTATTTCACTTTAATTGTTTAATTTTAACAGTCATATTTGAAATTTTAAGTGTAATTTTCTTTAAATTTTTTAAACTCAGTATGATAGGGTAATTTAAAACTATCTTAACACAATTATCTAGACAGAAATACCAAAGGAACTGAAGTTTCTAGACTTCCCAGCTTAATGGTAATATTTCATTGTTACAATGTTTAGACTTTTATTTTAAATCTTATTGTGGTGAAAAACTTGAAAAATTATTGTTATTACCACTATTGTGATTTAAGAACAATTGTCAATTTTAAAGTTCAAATGAGCATCTGTGTTATGAATAAAGTTGTCAAGGAATATTTAATTACCTTATTAGCAAAAACATTACAGAAAATTTTAATAATTTCTTGATATTTTTTTTAAATATTCATTTATGTCAAATTATCTCAAATACATTTACCAGAGTAAATAAATTTTACAATTTCAGATGTTAAACAATAATTTAAATCTACAAATGAAAATGTTTAATTAATAATTTATAATTCAATAAAATAATTATTGTGCTGTATTCTAATAAAGATATTTTATTATTAGTTGAAAAACAGCAATAAGACTTTATTTATTAGAACTATTTCCATTTTCTCCTCCTGAAAGAGAAAAATAAATCATTTTCAAGGGAAATTAACTTACAACAAAATGGCAGTGAATAATATGTGAAATTTAAAAATGCTTCACATGATAAAATTTTGGAAATATAAATTTACTACAAATGACATTATGCTTAAGAAACTTAAATGATTTTGCTGCATTTAAAAATTTAGAAATTCCTCCAATAATATTTAAACCTATCAATTATTTCTTTCATCTGTGAGTTTCTATGGAGATCATTGAGGTCACAGATATGATATTAGAATTAAATATTTTTTCCTGCGAATATTTAATAATGTTTGATAAATGCAATTTATTAAAAGTACTTTATTATATATTTATGTCACTATTACATATTTGAATATTTTGTATAATGGATTAATTTAAAACATAAGTTCAAGAATTTAAGCTATATTTACTGCAGTATTATGAACATTTATTATAATTCAAATCCATGAATGTATTTAATGAATGGCTATAAATTTATCCTATACTTGCTAGCAAAACTATTTAAAGTTTACTAAGAATATCCAAAAGAAATGCATTCAACTTTCCATAATTATACTATAGATTTTAAGATCTTAGTTATATTGTCTTATATAATGGATATGTTTGCTGTCCACAAGATGTTGCTATAATTCTTCTTCATATTCAAGTTTAATGGGGAATAATTTAAGAAGGAAGTAGAACATTATTTATTTATTTAATGGTAAAAGGTTGAATTTATTTGTATTATAATTTGTCATATTATGTTTTATTTACATGCATATTATTGTCATGTTATATGCTATATTTTGAAATATTAGAGGTTAATGTTCTCAGAATAATACTTTATCATATTTACATATTTTAAAAATAATGTGCCTCTCTTTTTAAATATGAATAATTTATTTATGAAGATATATTGTTATGCTGTAGGATCAATGAGATGTATATTTCTATAATTTATTTTATGGTTATTTTTAGCCTAATGTTAATAGAGCTATATTTGGCATTAATTATTGTTATTTATCATAACTCACATTTTTAGCTGTTGTATTTTTGTTAGAGATATTAGATTTATTCCCTCTATATTTTAGGAGTGCTTTTATATGCTAGTGCATTTAAAGATAGTAGTGTTAGTCTCCATCATTATTTTGCTAGTTTATTTTAAAAAGGAATGATATCATTATCTCTCTTTATTATTTGTTGTCCTGTTAGCATTTATATGCTCATAACATATATTTTAAAGATTGTAGCATAACTCTCTCTATTTTAAGACAATTCCTATTTAGTATTTTATCCTGGATATGTGGTCTGATTATTTTTCCTGACTAGAGACAAAGTTCTAGATCCTTTATTAGCCCTCAAAGTAGTTGTACCTTATGAGCTATCATACTTTCACTTTGCCTTACTTTATTATTATTGAAGATGGATTTTGTTTGTAGTTATAGTATGTTTAATAAAACATGTAAGATTTTATGATGGCTTTATCTAGCATTTGTAATGGTTTTATCAAGTTTATTGAGGAATTCTACCTTATCTTTATAGCATTCTTGGTTGGCTTAAATGTGAATAATACATTGTAAATGTGTAAGTCCTATCATTGACCTTTGCTAATTGTCAGGTTTAAGTATGATAAATAATTAATTTAAAAAATTTTAAAGTTTATTTTGGCATAAACAGACAATATACACCTGTCTTAATAATTCCTTCATCACTGAAATGGTAAGCTATTATTATTATTGTGTATGCTAAGTATTTATAAAAGGATCTCTATTTATATGAAGGTTATTATCATTGTATGAATGAATTGGTAAATGAGAACTTTTGACTAGTTGAGTAATAGAAAGGTACTTTAATATGCTGGATTATTTTGCTTAATCCAATGGAATTTATTTTTAATAAAATATGATGTAACTTTTATTTTGATTCTTCTGTTAAATTTTGAAGAAATAACATTGTGAAAACTTTGGATATATGAACTCCAATATAGATTAATTGTGAATTTGTTTTGTCTTCCTGTAAATAATATATTTGTTATTATTATTTAAAGTTGTAATTATAAATTTATTAAGTGCATATTTCTAACTATAAATCTTTCCATTAACTCATTGTAAATCGAAAGATTTTGTGAGTACTAATGTGTAATAGGAATTGTGGACTCAATCAGTGAAGTATTAAATAGCTTCATGTTCTCAGATCTAAATGCTTTAGTTTCACCTATTCATATAGAAAGTAGGTTGAAGTAAAGAGGTTCTGCTCTTTTCTTCCAAAGTTGTAAGCTTGTGTTTAAGACCTGTAGAAGTCTCTATCTTCGCATTTTTAGACACATACTTTTGAGATTCACAGCCTTAATAAAATATTATTATTATTTAAGAAATTTCTCATAGTTGTTTCTTCATATGATTCCACATATTAAACAGAAATCATTCCACATATTGATTAAAAATTAAATGCATAAAAATATTATACAATTATTTTAAAAGAGTACATAATATCTAAATTAATAAAAGTCACTTTATTGAATTATTTAAATATTAATATCACACCTAAGAAAAATGTATTTGCTTAAAAATGGATTTGTTAATTTGATTTCCTTATGTCAATTCATTGTGCATATTTATCCTAAAATTATTTACATATTTGAAGATCATATTTATTATTTTATAAGATATAATTTTACAAGAATCTGTTTCATATTTAGACAGTGTTTACATAGATTTATTCTAGGATGTTTAGGATGATTACAAAATTCCTTATTCATTCTTAATATCTGAGTGTAATCCTAGATTATTCTTTATCTTATTCTAAAATTAAGATATCATGTTATATTTTATTAAAGTTAATAATATCATTGTTATTGTCATAATTATGAAAAGACATCATCTTACGGAAAATGAATGTCTTATTTATTTCATTAACTAAGATTGCATTTAACATTGAAAAATATAGAAAATTAGAAGAATTTATGAGATCATATTGCTCTGAGATACCCTGATTTAATTTAATGAACCATATTATTAAATATATTTTAATATTAAAATTTTATATTCAAAGATGGATCTTACATGCCATAGATTTTCAAAAAACATTTTGAATTTTATAAGAATTAATGTTTTATCTGATCAAAGCAATGAGATGCTTAAAAGATCCAAATAATTTTTTTAAAAGATAGAATGTAACTTTAATGGCATATGTTTACAATATTAAAAAATTCTTTACTTATGCTAGAATGAATTGAGATTCCTCCTCTACTTGATTGAGTAGTATTATTCCTTTGTACTTTTATTATATTTTATTATAATGCTTCCCCTTTATATCTATGTATTGCAGCATATGTTATGAACCCACTAAACATAGGTTTGTCAAATGTTAGTAATTGACGGATATTTTAGCTTGTACTATGTGCAGCATCTCTCTCTCTCTCTTTCTTTAGTTTACAAGATGGCTTACCCATTGTGTTGCCTATTGATCAGTAAAAATGTGCAGATCGATCATCTAGGGTTTTAGCAATGTTGTTGTCTAACTATTTCTTCATTATTATTAGTATCTCTCACTTTCTTTAGGTTACAAAAGTAATGATAATAAAAATAATAATTTTAATGACTTTTTATGAACATATTTACAAATATGAATAAACAATTTGATTACTTATTACTTTTTGTTTAAAGTTTTACACTATGAGAGAAATCTCCACGTGACTACACAAATGGACTTGATCTCTAAATTTAATTCTCTTTATTTTTTAAAAAGATTGAAATTTGGGAGTTGTGGGTTTAAATACAAAATGGTGACTTAAAAACCATTTAATAAAGATATTAAATTCATAACTTTAATATTAAAAACAAACCATCTTCTGTGATGTTAATTAGTAAATTTCAAAATGAAATGTGTGAGCATAAAAGTGATGGGTGGGTGAATGAGTTTTCTGGATGATTGAAGGAGCATGAAATTAAATTTATTAGAAAGATCAAATATTTATATTTTAGGACAAATGTTTGAAGCTTTTAATAATAAAGTATGAGGCGTAGCACTAAGGCAGACTTTTATTTTATTTGCCATTTTTACATAACTACTTCATAATATGCAAAACGTTTTTCAATATCTGAATAAAGAAAAAGGCTCAAAAATTTTCCATATTAGAAGATAAAAATATTTTCTTCGCTAATACTAGTATTTACAGGACATCTAAGTTAATATTATTATACTAGAGGATTAATGAGTTTGAAGCAAATTGTGAAATCATATTAGTCTAAGAAGCTAAAATTGACTTCAAATTAGTTTCCTCAATTGATGTATATTTTATCAACATTCAAAGATCTTGATTCTAAACCTAATATAAATTATAAATATTTGTCAAGTCCTAAGTTGAGACAATTCACAAAATTCTCCATTGCTAATTGTATATGAGCTCATCTTTTATAAATATAGAGACTGTGACAAGAGAAATATATCTTGCTAGACCTTAGTATTCCAATATATACTGTGTTCTTCATTACTAATAACTTAATTATTATTCTAAGTAGTTTTAAACGTTAATATGTTTTTTTAATCTGAAGACAAATTGGAGTATTTAGGCAATAATGTAATTGTGGTATATGACTATTAATTGTTGTTGCTTGCCTTTTCATTGTCACTTCTTTAAAGTAATTTATTCAAACATTTGAAATTTATTATTATATCATAATACAATGAAACATTTAGAGACAATTTTTGTTAGTGGATGTCTTGAATGAACTACTTTCAAAATAATACTGATATAATTCCATATTCCAATTATAATCTATAACAATAAGCTAATCTGGAGAAGGGAAGTTACTATTTAAATATCAATACATCATTGCTTTTTTTTTTTTTTTGGCATTTACACGTCTCTTAAAAATCAAACTCGATAAATATTTAAGCATATGTTAATTTCGATTTTTGTTTTAAAACTATTTTTTAATCATGTTATTTATCCATTGATCACAAAAACAAACATTATCGATGCCATTCTTGCAAGATTATTACTTATTATAGACTCTAAACAAACTTGCTTGTTTAACACATCAGTTAATAAAATGAATTAACTTATTAGAAACTACATGTGAGTTAAAATATTTTTTCTTTAAATGTCAAAAGAGGTCGCTAAATATCAGATTATTATTTTAAACTACAACTTTAAAAGAGAAGCAGGTGTATTTTCTAATCTTAGATACAAAAATGATAATTAAAAGTTTTGAATAACATTTGAAATAAATAGTTATAAGTAGTTTCGCTGATATTTAAAATCGATAAAGTTTAGATTTCAAACTGATATTAGGTTTCGACTTATATATTAGTTATGTCGTGGACCCTTCCCTTCTATACTCCTTTTTTTTTATTCCTTTCATTTTTATTTTTCATCTCTCACTCTTTTTTTATCAATTGTTTTTTTTTTATTCAATATTTTACACTTCTCATTTTATTAATTCTTTTTTTAATTAAGTACATTGATTATTATTAATTTTATTTTAAAATTATATTTGCTATTAGAAAAAATAAACGTGCTTCTGTTTTAATATATTTACAAACAAATAAAAACTATTGTTTTGATAACATAATAACAACGCACATATGGACACATACACTTACACATAACAAGTAGTTTAATATTTTAGTAAATTATTGGCCTTTTCCCCCAGTATTATGACCTTCAATAATTAGTGTGTAATGTTGAACAAAGAATATCAAAATAATAATATAAATAAAAACGAGAACACAAGCGAAGATGCTTTGCTATTTTTTTTTTAATTAGGTTTTTTTTTTCCCAGCCCAGAAATTAATCCCATTATAAATACAATAATATTCAAGTCTGCAGTAAAATATTTTGCTATCTTTGTTTGTATATATGAATTGCTTCCCCTCACAACTATATATTTATTGTAGCAATATAATATATAGGGTATATGAGAACAGACTTTCACATGACCCACCACTCTCCACACCATCTCATAATACTGATACACTTGAACACATATGTGTTGAAAAGATAAATAATCACCAATATACATATTTCATGCTAAATCAGCAATCATCAGTTGGTCCAGATTACAATCTCTACACATATATGCTATAAGTTCTCAGATATATATTAAGATAGCAAATCCTCATACTTTAATGGACAGGCTTCAATCTACTCCAAATCTTCAACCGTCCATCCAATTGAAAATCTGATAATGAAATGCTCAAAGACCACCATATAAATAAATAAAAATAATAATAGATTAACAATTTATGGTACTTATGTATAATTTCTTCACTCCTTTCGCCAGAAGCTTTCTGGAAATTTTTGGGTTACTTATCAATTTTCAGGAATGTTGAAGTATTTGTTCTTTTTTTTTTCCTCAAAATTATTTTATCAAACGTGTTATTTATTAAGTTTAAAAAATATTAAGAAATTGAATATAAAATCGTGTTAACTTTAAAAAACAATAATTTTTTTATAAATATCTTTCACAATATTTAATAAATAATTTTTTATGTATATTATAATACAAACCATTAACATGTTGCGAACATTATCCTGATATTTTTATATGTTAGCTGTAGCATTTTCATTCAAGTTGTTTTTTAATTATTTTTCCTAACCTTGATTAAAGTTTGGAATCAACCAGTGGCAGAAGAAGATGCAGTGAAGTATTTTCAGAATTATAAAATAGTATCTGCATAAAATGTGTTCTAATGGGCATGATATGAAACTTTATGTGCAAACAGAAACAATGGTGGTGTAATCTCAAAATGTGTTTGAAGTGAGAATTCTTTCATCTTGTTTTTTATTTTGTTTATTATGATTATATTAAATTTTATTTTATTCCAATATTTTGGAGTTCTGTGTAATTTATTGTGTTTTTATAATCAGCTTTAAAAAAATCAATGAAATATTTAATATGATAATCATCTTTAAAAAACACCATATTGGTTAAAACATGACACCCATGAAAAAATGGATTATTAATATAAAAAATGTCTGGCAAGTTTATGGCAAAGATAGTGAAGGAATTATGCACAAGTATCCAATTTATTTTGAAAAGTATACAAAATAATACTTGATTTTAAAGAATTTAGGCATGGAATTAATAATATATATATACTTTTTGCATTCACATTTTCAAAAGTATCAATTATGATGTGTAATTGCAATAAATCAGGTCACAATGGAAGTTACCTTTTGACAATATTTCTTGCAACAATGTCATTCTTAGAGTTTTTGATGAGTTTTAATTGAGAAAATGATCCCCTTGCCCATAACAACACTACTATGAAAAATATTCTTGAAAGGACGTAAGTATTGCAAAAGAGTGACATTAAATCATTTAAAGCCAAATACTAATGTAAATCAAGTAGTGATGTTTATATATATATATTGTAACCTTTGGCTTTGCCAGAGAAGCTAGACTTTCAGCTACTTAATGTATTTTAAGTATAAAAAAATTTAAAAATTATTATAGAGGAACATTTTTCATTAACTTAATTTTATTGCAAGTTTACCTTATTAAAGATTTATAACTATATGTTCACCATTAAGCATCACATGATCACTATCTCTAGGTGGCACAGAGTGGCACTACTGTATGGAGAGTTTTGCCTTGTTTATAACTATATGTTCAATTTAAATTATATATTATTTTAAGTATTTTTATAAATTCTAGACTTAATTGAAGTCCATTTTAATATTTTGCTATATTAATTTAAACTTGCCTATAGTTGAAGTAATTTTATGTGTTTAACCTAGAGATGTAGTTTTCTATTTAGCAAGAAATTAGTATTAAAAAGTTAATATTGTTTTAGTATACTCCTTTGATATGCTAAATTTAGTGTTTAAATAAGCAATAACAATAATTAGATCTAAAATTTTAATATCAGATATTAATGTTGAATTTTCATACTTATATAATAAAGCATTTAGTTTAAATTGACTATCAGCAATAGCATATTCATACTCTAATATCATTAGAATTAAAAAGATAAAGATAGATTAGTTAACTTGAAAGACAGAAATTTGGTTTATTACTATTTAAGACTTGTTAAATTTCAAAGAAAAAACTTCAGTATACATGTGTGTGAGGGTTCTTATATCTATTAATTTTAGTTTACACTTTCTTATTTTATAATGTTGAATATTATTATCAATACCCTTGATTTAATTAAAATATTAAATTAAACATGGTAAAATTCTAATTTATTTATTTAGTTTATTTATTAAAAATGATGATAAAAGAATGATGTAATACTTTTTCTCAAAACAATATATTTTCTTTTGTTGTATTTTATTTTATTTTTACCATAATAATTTTATTCTTTTAAAATAATTATTTCAGATAGCATGTATTAATTAAAACATCTGAAAAAATATGTGAGTTTTTATTTTTAATTTTTCTCCATAGATACAAAATTAATCTTTAATCCTAAGGTGAAAAAATTAAAGGAAGATGTTTTTCCATCAATTAAAAGAATCGCATGACTAGATGTATGAAAGTTCACATGCATGCACACTAATAGACATGCAAAGGAGAAAAAAAATTCTCAAATATAAAATTAATTATAAGTTATAATTTCTTTTATTTATTTTAAAGTAACATGTATCTTTAAAAATCTTTAAATTCAGGCACAAAGTTTTAAACTGAAGTCTCTGGAAATCCAAAAGTTAACACTGTTTAAAAAGGAAGAAAAGCAAAGAATAAAAATGTCAAATAATTGCACAATCTTGGTTGCTAAAGTACATCTATTTAGTACCAGTGCATTGTGGGAATTAATGTATGACATCCTGTGCACATAAGAACTCTTCATTATTTTCTATCTCATATGTGTAATAAACTTTATTATAAACAACATTTTTTATATCCAAGAAATAGAAGTTATTTAAAGTTTATATTTTGGCAATATTTATAACAGCACATTAATAGTTAAAAATGTGTCTTTTACTAGTTTATTTGAGAGAATAATAATTATCATGAACTTTTCAAATGTTTTATTTTGATAATATATTTGAAAATATTGTTTAAATAAGTGGTTCTCTTGGATCGATTTATTTTAATAAATGAACTATAAATGTGAGAAGAATAAACCATTTATGTTAAAATTAAAATGACATTTAACAGCTCTTAATAATTTGCTTATGAGAAAAAAAATCACTAGTTTATACTTTAATGTTATACTTAAACTGAATGTGAGAAAATCTATTTTTAAATCAAACCTTATGTTATGAAGACATTATCTTTATATTCCTATCAAATTATGGTTAAAAATTAAATGCTATTATTTTTATAAAGCTTGCTTTGTCATATGCTTGATGACTCTTATTAATGCTCAAAAATGTGAATGTGTAAACTTGCTCTTTCTCTCTAGTTCTTTATGGAAGGGAACCGGCTTAGCATTAGGAAGGAATATTTGCTCTTGGACCTCTATATTTGAATATAATTCTTAAAACATGTAATGAAAAATCAGGTTAACACAATAGTCTGGTCTTACTTGTATTTAAATATTTCACAAACTTAAATGGTCATTACTAATGTACTTGTGTGTCATGCTATTTAAGGAAATCATAAAATAATTTTCAATGATGTACATCTATTTAGATTGCTTTACTGCCAACAAAGGGAGAAATGTTGTCTGCTTGTAAAGTTGCCTTCTAGAAAATTGTGAAGTCTCAAAGTTAAAAAACTTTAAAATTTTTAAAAATTTTGGTAAACTGGTTATAACTTAGAATAATATTTTTTTGTATTTATAGTTTATTATTTGCTTGCTTTATGTATTCTTGCTTAGTATATTTTATGTATTATAATTCATGATAGTATTCAAAAGTTCACATAATATTGAGTGTTTTATTAATGATGTATAATGATTTTAGTAATATATCATTTAAGAGTATTGCTTTGTTTCCTGTTGTAAATAAATTAATCTAGTTCAGTGAATACTTATATGTAAGCCATGAAAAAAGGTTGCATATTCTTATTTTATTATTTATTTTAGGTTATACTTTATTAAGTCAGATTTGACATAAAATAATTATCTTATTGGTTTTATACATCAGTTAATAATTATGTTTAAAAGAAATTAGAATTAGTTTCTCTCTTGTGTATTGTTATAAGCTTATCTTGTTCATTTATGTTTCCAAGAGAAAGCCATATTGTCTCTCTCTTGATGATATTGATTTAGATTGCCCATATATTTTATAAAGAGATGTTGGCATGGTCTCTCTCTTATCAATGATACTTTCCTTGAGTGGTATGTATCTTTATATTTTATGCTTGTATAATGCTTTGTTTGAGCCAAACTTATTGTTCTTAATATTTGTGATTGTCCATTCTCATTTTTCTCATATGATTAGAGACAAAGTTCTAGGGTACTTATTTGTCCTCAGAATGTAGGTGAGACTTTTTAGGTTTATGCCATCACTAGGTTCATTGCCTTGTTAGTCTTTTCCTCTCAGAAATATCATGTTTTTATATTGTAACTATGTATGGTGTATTATATCTTTTTTATTATGGCAATTGACTAGTGGAGATAGAGATGGTCCTAATGTATAAATCTGTTCTGCTGTGCTTTGCCAGCATTTTAGAAAATAAAACAGTTACTTTATTCAAAATTTCATATGTTGTATTTCTTAGCCCAAATAAGCAATATACATCATCATCATCATTATTTAGTAGCAAGTCATCATTGGAAAGGTAAGATATAAATAATATTTAGATTTATTCATTTTTGGGACAATATTATGGTATTATGATATGCAAATGCAGAACTTCTTGAAATAATTCATAGGTTAAAAAAAACTTAGAAAGTTATAGAATCATCAAATACACAATCCTCTCCTTTTTCTTTTCAAAACTTTATATTCTTATATTAACAAAATATATGTATATATTACAAAAAATGTTGATTAAGAAATATATTAGAATTTTATATAAAGAGAGAGATGTTTTATTAAATAAGGTTAAAGAGATATATAAAAAATTAAGAACATTAATAAATTTAAAAAAAATATATATGTTAAGATATTGTTATACAAATATAATAAGGATTATACATAATAAAAAATTAAGACAATTAATTTATGCTAACAAAAAAATGATATAATTTGACGTGAGAATAATAGCAAAGATTATATTAATAATATGAAAGGATGTGATTAAAATAAAAATAATTTTATAATTAATTTAACTGGAATGACATTTGATAAAAAGGAGAAAGAGATTTTGGAGAAAGGTTTGAAGTATATTCCTATAATAAATTGTAATGTTAATAGAGATATTTTTGAAATTGAGGCAAAAAATAAATTATTAATTGATAAAATTAGAGAAATTAATAATAGTTTTAATATGTATAATAGTTATAAAAATGATAAAAAATATGATATGATGTTGAGAGAGTTTCAATACAGAATGGAAGAGTTGGAATATAATATGATAAATAATTTGGAGTATAAATATGAAAATGGATATAAAATGAAAATAACTGATCAAATTAAATGTAAATATAAGGATATGTTGTTTTTGAGAGGAGATAAAACATCTAGTAGGGTAATTATGAAGAAAAAATATGAAAAAATTATTGGAAGAGGATTGTTTTGAAGGAATTAGAAAGAATGAAGGTATAGAAAAAAATAAAATGATTAATAGAATTATAACTGATATATACAAAAAAAAACTATTAATAAAGTGGATGTATTTAGGTTGAAAAGAATGTATTTTAAAGATGCAAGTATATATGGAATACCTAAGATACATAAATTAGAAATACCATTAAGACCTGTTATTAGTAATGTGGATACACATTATCAAAATTTGTCAAAATGGTATTATTTAATAAAAATTTTAAAAAAATATGGTGATATAAAAAAAGAAAATAATGTGAGTAATTCAAATGATTTTATAAAGGTTTTAAAGGTATTTTTAGAGGGAAATAATTATAAGAATATATATTTTGTTAAACTGGATATATGTAGTATGTATACAAATATTGTACCACATAAAGCATTTGATATAATATTGACTAGGCATATTAAAGATAATAATAAGAATATAAAAATGGAATGTAGTCAAATGTATGATATGTTAAATATTTGTTGTAAAGATGTGGTATTTAAGTATAATATGGGTATATTATAAACAATGTAAGGGATTGAATACAGGGAATAGTTTGAGTGGACTGTTAGCTGCTATATTTATGAATGATTATGAAGATAAATATTTTTGTCTTATAAAATATAAACCTGTATTTTGTTTTAGATATGTGGATGATTATTTTTTAGTGTTCAATGACAATTACAGAAAATCTTAATATTTTATAAGGTGTGTTAATTCTATTGATGATAATATTACTTTTACTATGGAAAAAGAAAAAATTATGTAATTATTTATATGGATATTATAATAAGAAAAGTTATAAGGAATTGTAAGATTGCTATTGAAACAATTGTATTCAGAAAAGAAATTTTTTATGGTTTACTAAGTAATTGGGATTCAGAAATAGAATATGAACATAAAATAAATATTATTAATAATAGGATAAATAGTCAATAAATTTATGTTCCGAAGAAAAATTATTTATAAAAGAAATTAATAATATAAAAGAGGAAGGTATAAAAAATGATTATCCAGTAAAGTTATTGATAAATTATGTGATAAAAAAAATATTGGAAAAATAATAAAGAAGAGAAATAATAGGAAAGATATAAAGAATATTGTATATAGTAGTTATAACATTTCAAGAGATGTTTTTATTAAGATTAAAAAGATTATAAAAAGCATAAATAATACATACAAGGTGAATAGTAACATATTATTAAAACTGTATATAAAAAGAAATTGAATTTAAGAAATTTAATTAATGAAACAAAAAATATAAAAATTGAAAAAATGAATGGAATTTATTTAATTAAATGTTTAAATTGTAAGAGGGAGGGGAAAAAGCTTTATATATTGGTACAACAAAAAGTAGATTAAAAACTAGATTTAAGCAAAATTTCAATGATAAAAATTCAAATATTTATATACATTGTAAAGTTTTTGAGCATAAAGATTTTAATATAAAAATGTTGGAAAGGGTTAAAAATTATAGGGAAAGGATGATAAAAGAATTTTTTTTACATAAAAAGATATAATCTTGTTTTAAATAGAATTAATGGTGTGGATAAGGAATGTAAAATAATATATAATTAAAATGGAATGTTTAAATTGAGTTAAGTAAATTGTTAAAGTTTTTTAAAAAATGTTTATATTTTTAAATACATTTAAAGCTACAGCTAAGGAATGTGGTTTTTGAGATAGGTTTTTAGATAAAGATTTAAATAGTGCAGTAATTTGCAATTAGAGTTGGTTTAAAATTGGTATAAAAAGTTTTCTTAGATGTTTTTATAAAGTAATAATATTTGTAATTAAATAATGTAAAAAGTAAGAATAATAATAAAAAGTTGAAGACGGAGATGTAAGTAAAATATAATTATGTATAATTAATATATATTTTTTAATGTTTATATTGATATAAAAAGAAAGCTTTATGTAATTAAAGTATTATTTATAAATATGTAGTGCTTGTTGTTATAGATCCTTGAAAATGACTGTAAGAATATAAACAGTTGAAACATTGGAGTTTGTATTATATATATATATGTGTGTGTGTGCATGCGTGTGTTGTTAATATAAGATTATAAAGTTTTTAAAAAGAAAAAGGAGATTGTATATTTGTTGATATTATTGAAGAACATGCATATTTTTTTAAAGAAAGTGATTGTATATGTATTGTGTTATAATATATAGTAAAGCTATAGAATTATTAAAATTATGCAGAGATTAGTAAAATTTTTACAAATTAGGAATGTATAAAATTTGTGAAATAATGTTTTATTTTAATAAAAAAAACTTTATCATGCAGGAATGTATAAAACATATGTAATAATGTTTATGTTAATAAAACTTTAACATTTAGGAAAGTATAGAAATTTTTGTAATAATAATGTTAATAATAATTTAAGTGTTATTTGTTAAGAAATGCGAAACTTCTTGTAATGTATCTGTGTTCATGAGGTATACATTGGTCCACTGAAATAAAAATTTGCTAAATATTTAATTTATTAATTTATATATATATACACAAATTTATAATTATAATTGTGCTTTACACACGTAATGAAGCTATGTAATTAATAATCCTAAATTAGCAGTCTGTGCTTTCAGGAAATCTAAGTGCCCAAAATCATAACTCATTAAGTTTGAAAGTGTATTTCTCTAATGGGCAAAATGAATTGTATTACAATTTAACAGCACACTTAAATTTTGAAGATTTCCTACAGTGTCAGTATTGTTGTAAATAAATGTTATATTTTATTGTTAGATCTTGTTTTAGATTCTCAATGGTATCTTATTCACAAATCATTTACCCAAAAATCTAAACATTGTATTATTCATGATGCAATTATATTTCATTCTGATTATTTAAGATACATTCACATAAATTAAAGATAATAAAGCATTTAGTTATAATGATTTACAGATGTTGAAAATGTACTAAGGAATAAAATATTTATTCTTTTCTTAACATTTTATTGATCACTACGATTTAACGGCAATTATTTAAACGAAGACTGTTTTTATAATAGGATATTATCTGGTTCCATTAAAAAATATTGGTTTTAGGTTGTTAATGGTATATTCTGAGTGGTCATAAAATCCCTTTTCCACTCTTGGTATTCAAAGGTTATCCTAGGAGATTATTATTCAAAATCAAGAGTTTTTATGCATCTTATTTTAATTAAAAATATTTTTCAATGAAAATTTATTATTTTTATTATTATCATCATCATCATCATCAACATTATTAATATGTTTCAACAATAATCTTTATTAATCCTTTGGGTTACATGGAATTACATAACATTGATTGTAAGGGTTACATGTGCAAATCTGGTGTCATATTAAAAGTTATTTACAGTCATTAAATTGATCTTGATTATTGTTCTTTTAATTGTTAATCATGTAGTATTCTAGGGCAGCAACTTACTATGCAGCACAAAATCAAGCCAAGGATGCTGTACAAAAAACAAAGTTAATTCAGAGTAGAATTCCACATGATGATAGCTGGCAGAATGCAATAGATGTAAAGCAAATTCTGTAGTCCAATGGTGGATGGAGTTGAAGACAGTTAGTGAAGGTGAATTTTATTGAGAGTAATGAATGGTACCGTTGAATGCTTTTCAATGTAGTTTTTGTTAGATTATGATCTATTATAGATTGAATGGTTGTTTTAGTAGTGTCCAGGTGGCAGCAAAAATATCTGAGGGTGCAATATTGTTGTCCTCGGCCTTCATTTGTTAGAATGTATTGATGAGTGTAGATGGATGTCTTCTGGTGTTCATGCCAATGGTGAGGATGCAGTGAATGCACCTGAAAGCATACAGATTGAAGGTTTTTGCACATGCTGTAGGAGGGTGTGTTTTCTGATAGGATTGAATTAGCTGATGTATAGGTGCAACTGGTCATCTGTGTATTTAGCATAATAGTCCTGATTTGGTTGATGACTTGACACTGCCAAAACAAATGTTATTGAACTTCATCTGTCACATTAAGGTGCAAAAAGATTTATATATTTATATAGATGGTGATACCAGAGAAAATATGATGTTGGCAATGCATGCAGATTAAGATGAACTAGGAAATTGAAAAACTTAGGCTCCAGAGACCATCTTTAGTAGCTGGTGGTTATTGATACCAAGCATGGGAGAAGGATAATCTTTATTTGCCTCTGGATATAGGATAGCATATGTTTGCCAATATGTGTATTTATTAGTCATGGAGAATGTTGATTGGTTGGATGCTGATAGGATTGATTGGTAAAGTGTGGTTAGAAATGTAGCTGATATAGCAGATCTATCAGTAGGATTCACTTGTAACAGTGATCATAGTGCTGGGAACTTTTATACAATTGATGCAATTGACTTTATGGCTTTTTGGATGTAGAGCACCTGCATACTGTGGAGACCCAGACCATTATTAATGAATGGGCAACTAAGTCTCTTAGATAACATTGAAACTGTCTTTCTGCCCCTTAGTAGCTTATTGCAGAGGGAAAATTTAGTAATAGGTAAATAATATGTAATCTTATAGGTGAATTTAGCATAAAGGAAGAGTAAGCTTTGGAGGGGGAGTTGGTAATCTGTGTGGCATTTTCTTTAAGCCTGTTTTGTAAGAAGTTCTTCATCGTAAATGATCCCATGTAAAATTGGAACCTAAGAAGGGGCTTGCCTTTCCATGGAATATTTGAGTGTATGGTTTGTTGGTATATATAAACATGTTAAATCTAAGTTTATATGTGGCGATATACTGATTGAGGATGCTTTGCAATATAGTAAGATGCTTATGAGATGGCAGGAAGACACTAACATTATCCATGCATGAAATGCATGGAATGTATTGGTGTGTAAAATTTGGATGCCTGAAAATGTCTATTGTATATGCTTTAATGAGGGATTTATGTAGAAAATGAAGAGCACTGTAATAAATTTTTTGATATTATGTTTGGATTTTCTTGTGTTTACATTAACATTCGTGGAATGAGAACTAAACTGCAAAAATTAAACAGTTCTTTAGTTCTGAAAATGTTGATATTATTTTTATTTCAGAAACTTGACTTTCTCAATGCATCTCTATGGGCAATATATATATATATATATATATATAAAGTACTTTGAATAGATAGATCTTTTGATGTTGCTTCCAGAGTTTAAGGCACCCTCATTGCCTTTAAATGTAAGTTTATACATAAGTATATTCCTATTTCATCATCATCCTGTGAAGCTACATGGTTGAAATATGTTTGGAAAATATCAAATTACTTTTGGGTATGATCTACATAAAAACAATATTATCCTTTTTAGAGTTTAATGAATTTCTTTGTATTCTTTTTGAGTTTTTAATCAAATACAAATCGTATATAGTTATTACTGGTGATTTTAACATTCCTGACTTATGCTCAAGTAATACTATCATAGATTCACTCACTTTCACCTAAAGCATTGAGAATGATTCAGTTTTGCAATTTGTTAAATCTAAAGCAATTTAATCCATACACCAATTTCAATAATCACCCATTGGCTTATATTCTTAGCAATTTTCCTACAGTTGAATGTTTAACTACTTCTTTTCCTTTTTCTATTGATTTATATCATCCTCCCTTAGAATATGATATTAATTATGATATTAATATTAAATTTAATAGACTTTGTTTTTTTAAAACTATGAAAAGAAAGTACAAAAAGGGAAATTATTTGGGTCTTTGTTTACAATTATCTAACTTTAACTGGAAAAATTTGTATTCTTCATCAGATACACATTTCTGTATGAAGCTTTTTGAATAATCATTTAGTGAACTAATTGAAAAATATATTCCTAAAAAAATTTTTTTTAACTAACCATTTTCTTGTTTGGTGTTCAGTCTCTCTTAAAGAAATTATTAAAAGGGAATCATTTCACCATTATAAATATTGTAGAACTAAGAACTTATATTATTATAACAATTTTGTTAATCATAGAAGATTGTTAAAAGTTATATATCAGAGATTTTCAAAAATTGATACAAAACTTTGCAATTTTGGTTTCTAGTCAAGGATTTAGGAACTACAAAAAAAAATTACAAAGTAATAATTCAAATCTAGTTCCAGATGATTTTTCTCATTACTTCTTAGAGCTTTTTAAACAATCAAAATCTTTTAATAACTTGGCTGAAAATAATGATCTAGTTGAAGAAAGAATAGCATTTCATTCACTTATTAAATCTGATATTATTTTTGCTATTAAGCAGTTTAAATTACATTCTAGTATGGGCTTTGACAATATTCCAGCTTTCATTTATAAAGGATGTGCTAAATATATTGCTTCTCCTCTTTTGCACCTTTTAAATTGCTCTTTAACAAATTGAATTTTTCCTACATCCCTTGAAATTGCGAAAGTTGTACCTATTTTTAAGAAAGGATCTAGAAATTTGGTGACTATAGACCTATTTCACAAATCCTTATATAATAAGATTATCTTTGATTTCAATAAGGTTTTGGCACCAGAGTAACATGGTTTTTTACATCATAGGTTCATTGAAACAAATCTGCTATTTTTGATCATATTTCCATTTCAACTGAGAATCAATCTAGATTTGATATAATTTATTTTGATATATCCAAGGCTTTTGATAAAGTTAATCATAAAATTCTTCTTTTAAAGCTTTGTAGATTATGGTCTTCTAAATTATTAATTAATTGGTTTGACTCTTTTCTTAAAAAACAAGATGTCTTGTGTGAAGTTTAACAATAAATTTTCATTACCATATTACTGCTTCACTGTAGTATCTCATGGGAATGTTCTTGTGCCATTAATATTTAATGTATACATTGATGACTTAAAAATTACATTAATTTTTTACATCTTCTATGTTATGCAGATGATAGCAAAATTTTTAGGTATATTTGTTTTATTTCTTCAAAGTGATATAGATAATTTCTGAAATGGCATGAATATAATTATATAAGCATAAATATGGATGTGTTCCATTGTCTCTTACTCTAAGAAATATGAAATCTTAAGGTTTTCCTACTATATTGGTGACTCTAAAATCATAATAAATGATCATCGAAGAGATCTGGGGAAATATTTAGAAAACCCTCTAGAATTTCTTCAAAATTTGGAAGAATTTTTCACCATGTGCTACTTTTCAGAGAGAGAAAAATTTCTATTCTAGAAACCACCTTTATGCAGCCACAAAAGATTGGTGGCAGTCTCTGTTTGATTGCCCTCAACCATATGGAGATATTAAGCATTTGACATTATCTAGTTTCTGGGGTGAAGATTACCAAGATTATATATGCTATCAAATCACCTGGGAAAAGTATAATGCCAATAAAGGTAGTTATACACAATTTTTCCATGGGTGGGTGGTCAAGTTTAAAACTTTGACTGCCTTTCCATTGTCTGAGCACCATATCATCAGGATCATGCAGCATAATTTACTTCAAAAGGTTGAGCAGGTTTTAATCACTGCTGACAAATACACAATTGATTAGGTATCTGAGATCCTTGATGCTCTTGAGACAAATGAGTATGATATGGAAACTAGATACAAAGGTGAAAGAGATGACAGAGGTTCTCATAATTATTCAGTTGCAAATGTTAATGTTATGCCCATAAGAAGCTTATCATCATAGGGGATACCAGAGTAGGAGTCATAGTCATAAATAACCAACTCCTTACCCCAAGGTTAGTAACCATTCTGGTCTAGCTAATAAGAAACAAAAAAGTGATCAACCTTCTGTTAGTTGGGATCAACCTGTCCCCATAGAGAGTTTCAAGACCTACTACAATGTGCATAGTCTAAATCCCACACCTCAAGAAAATTAATGTCACTTATATGTCATTTTAATGTGGTACCATATTCAGGTTAATGAGTAAACACAGAACGGAGAAATGTTAGTAGATTGTGGATATGATTAAGAAGGGCAGCAAGTTAGGATGTAAGTTTTTTATAAAGCTTGACAAAATAATTTCAGAAGAGAAATTTTTTCTGTAGGGGGTGTAAACTGTAACTTTATATTTTATTATAAAATATATAGTTTTCTAGAATTAGTCTAAAATTTCTCTCTACCTTCCAGATGACTTGATTATCATGGCTAGCATTGTGCATACTTGACACTTATGTCCAAATTAATTGAATAATGAGATTATATAATTCCCTTTTTTAACTTATATAATTTTTTTTTATTATTAATTTTGTCTGTCTCCAAATATTAAGTTAGGTAAACTAAGCTTAACTTGAAAGTAAAAACCAACAGTCTATTACATTAAGTTTAGTAAAATAAATAAAAACCAAATAATTATTATGTCTTCTTAAATAATCCTAGAGATTATTTTGATTTAATTAAGCTTTATTTAATTTCTTTTGAATTAGTTTATAAAATATGATAAGGTAAATGCATTTTTTTCTTTTTCATTTTTAACAGATATGTAAATGAGAAGAAATTTAATTGGCTAAGAAACAAAATAGAACTGCGGAGCAATTTTTTTATTGAAGAACAGCCATAGTAACAGCAAGTATAAAATATTTTTATTTTATTTCACCATTAAACATATAACAAAAATGAAGGCTTCTCTTTTTTTTTCAAAAAAAAGGAGAAAACATAAAGGTAAAGAAAGAAGTTAAGTTAAAAAATTTTCTTAAATAATTTAATGGTGTTAATAGCAAAATGTATAGCTAAATCTTAACTAATCTGTTCAAGTCTCCCAATCGTGAGTCTAGCTGCTGATAATCTTCCACAAGGTCTACAAATGAAATGGGTGACCATGACAACAGGAATAATAATCCTAAGAGGTCAGTCTATTCAAAAATTCTTGTTGTGTATGGACTGATTAGCCTTCAGATAAAGTTTTACCTCCATAATCTTAACACATATACTAGTATCATATGTGCAAAGTAAAGTGCTGTATTTAACTTTGGATAAAATTTTTCTTACATGAACTTTAACACATACAGAGGTGTCATATATGTGCAGAATGAAATGCTGTTTTTCATTTGGATATAGTGTTTCACTTTCATGACTTAACCTCTAGTGGTGTTATATGTGTGCGGAATGAAATGCTCTTTTAACATTTTGTGCACCAGTGTTTGAATGACGGAGAATTAATTATAATCCCACTTTGAACTTAGATTAGAAACATTGTGAATTATCTTATTAAAACTACAATATAGTTGTTGAAAGAAATAACAGTTTAACCAGGAACTATTTTGACTGTTATAGCACATGTGGGATAGTTATTTTCTTGAACTATCATTCTTTGCCCTCAGCACAAATAAATTAAAGTAATAAATATTTTAATTTTGGAATCACACCTAAAATAAGATCATGCAATTTCATTAACTTTTGATGATAATCTGACTAAAATGAGATATATCCTACCTCTCAAAATATATTGGATCTTCAGAGAACCTTTGTGTAGATCAACTAATTTATGAATACTCCTTATAAATGGAGATGAAGAAGCATACAATCAACTTTTAAGATTCTATGTTATAATTAAACAAATATGTTTAATATATATTCGTTATTAAGTTTAAGAAATATGCTATTAATTGATTGGCTAATAAGCAATAGATTTAAATAATATATATTTGAACCTAGTGTAGTAATTTAATGAATATGCATTTTATGTTTTATTTGTATTTTATATTCTCTTATATTACCTTCATGGTGTATATAATCTTTTGTGTATTAAATAATTACTTGTTCACTTAAATATAGGGATTAAAGAGTCAATTTAGGGAACAGTGCTTGTGTAAAGATTTAATGGTTAATCCAATGTACCTATAATGCATCATCATCATGTGGCCTCATCTTGTACATCTTCCCAGGGTTCTGTACTTATAACTTATATTATAATATTAGGTATTTAATTAATAAATAATCGCTTTGTGTCTGTCTGGTCTATGGTTGGCCATCATTTCAATTATTTCCTGTAATAGTTTTCTTACATCTTTTGGGCTTGTGCCTTTCAGTTTAGCAGATTGATGAGGATAATTTATTTCTATTTTATTAAGGAAGTGAGTGTTAATACTATTTTAATGTTATATGTTTTTTCTGTGCTTTTGGTCTAATCCACAGAATAATTGTTCCCATTATTTTGTCTGCCCTTTAAATTTGTTTCAGCACTGCTGGTTAATCCACTGAACATTCTTCAATTATGCTAGTTGCTCTGGTGATGGTTAGAAAACCCACAAGTTAAGGTACTTACTGTTCATTATTCCATTTGTGTGAATGAGTACATCCACAGGTATAGCATTTCACTATGTTATATTAATGTATGTTCGAGCAGAGTCTCCATGCATTATTATGCATACATTGTTTCCCTCATCTTAATGTTTGCTTCATGTGTTCTGTCATCAGCCATAAAGGGGCATTCAAGTGAATTATTGTCATAAGTTCTTATAGGTCAATTATGACATTTCAGCTGAGTTGGAGTTCAAATTCCCTCTTTGATTTCATATTTTATCATAGTTTTTCATAGGTTTATTAATAGCAATTGTTGTCAGTATTATTATAATTTTGAAGTATAGGTGCATTGGTTCTGGTTTTGACATATTGAAGTTGCCATTGACTGGGTATTTGAATCTATTCTCATCTCTATAAGGGCTTAAATTAATATATCTGTAGTACAATCTTAGATGTTCAGAACTAAGTACATGTGATATTTTATTTTTTTTATATTTATTTAATTAATGTACACTATCCATGTAGAACAATTATATGTGATATTTTATGTTATTTATCATTTATTTAATTTATGAATATTGTTAATCAATTACTATTTAAATGTTTATTAAGTCATAAATAAATGTTAATTTATAATTTAACGAATCTGTGCTGTTGCTATTTGTCACACATAGAGTCAGAAATCCAATGTAGTAAATAGATAATAAATATTAGAGCATATATTATCCCTGATGATGTATACAAGATCTACTGAAACATTCAGAGAATATTTTAAAGCTTTTGTTCTGGGATAGATTATGATGTATAGAATACAATAAAATCCCATTTACCTTCTGCATCACCTCCGCTTTGCTTTCTCAATTCTGGAACATAATCCAGAATATTACCTCTATTGATATTTGTGACATTAATACTTAAATTAATAATAAATGTTCTAGCCAGTATAACAAATGAACCTATTCTCTAATACTATATAACAAGTGTTTTATCTATTCCACTAAGAGTTTCATTGCTATTAATTTGATTTGATATTTGAGTTAACAAAAAAAGAACTTAAAAGTTCATATTGTTCACCTTCCATTGCAAAAGCATTACTTTATAGAATATTTCTATACTTTGAATTTAAGTATATCTGAGCTACAGTCAAGCATGTTATGAAGCTGATTAGATTTATTACTATCTCATTAAATGGCCCATATTCACTATGTAATGACTAGAAATTTTATAAATCATGCCAGCTTATCCATGGCCATCGAATCTCAAGTAGATAAAATTGTAAATTAAGATTTGGGAATGTAGTTTTGAGATCCAGTTATATTTAATAAAAGATTCATACAATTTATATTAGATAACTTAACGTATCTTTAAGGAATGCTACAATAGGTATTCGCAGTGTACCTAGCCACGAACAGATTATATTGTAGCAGTTTTCTATTAGTCCAGGATAGAACTTTTTGGTCACAGTTTTTGGCTTCCCATGTGAGCCAATTTACTATTGGCTAATCTTTTGGTTACAATATATGTGTGTCAAAAAATATGAGAATAAAATATGCACCACTTTTACATTTTTCACAGAGATCTAATATAAAAGTGGCCAGATATTAGATGATTCACTGTTTTTCTGTTGACACTTTGATGACAAATATTTAATGTAAAATTGTTAACCATCTGGGATGTGATATGTTGGACTATTTCCATCATTTGTGAGTGAATGTTGAATGTATAGAAAATTTTAAACTTTATTTAAACTTTCCAATATAACTCAGAATTCTTCCAAAAAAATCAAAGGATGTCCATGGGATCATCACTGTCACCCTTACTCAGCAACATTTACATGGAAGAACTTGAAACCACAGCCATAAATACTACTCCATGTCCACCTAAAGTGTGGCTTTGATATGTTGATGATATATTTGTGATATGGCTACATGGTGAGGTAAAATTTCAGTCTTTCTGGATGCACATTAACAACATATCTTCTACAATTAAATTCACGATGGAATCAAAACAAGAACAAAAATTGGCATTCTTGGATGTTCTTGTGACAAGACTCCTTCAGGGCAAAGTAAAAACAACAGTGTATAGGAAACCAACACACACTGGCAAATACTTGTCATATACATCCAATCATACAAGAAGCACTAAACAAGGAATTGTACTATCACTATGGAACAGAGCAAAGGAGGTTTGTTCAGAAACCAGTGATTTGGAAAAAGAAAAGATTCACATAGAACAAATGCTTATGAAGAATGGTTATCCATCAGCAGTCAGCAGAAAAGCCTTCAATAGACAAACCAAAGAGACACCAAAAGAGAAAACAGTTATTGGTACGGTAGTGTATCCATACATACCAGGAATGGCAGACAAACTAAAGAAAATCTGCAGTCAATATAATATTAGAACAGCTTTCCAAAGCCATATCACACTTTGAGGAATGCTTACTTCTACTAAGCCTAAACTGGAAATACTGAAGAACAAAAACTGCATCTATGAAATACTATGTGAATGTGGAAGAAAATACATTGGTGAGACCTGTCACCCTGTTGAACAATGATTGAAGGAACATTAACTACTGGTTAAAAGAGAAAAGACAGATGTGTCTACCATAGCAGATCATGTATGTTCTAATGACCACATGCTTAAGTGGGAAAATACAAAGATATTGGATAAAGAAGAAAAAATGCATAGAAGAAAATTCAAGGAAGCTGCTCATATGACAATGGTAAATAATCCTATAAGTCAACCCAGTGTTGCAATACATAATGTATGGAAGCCTCTAATTAATCTTGCTCTTAGGAAAAAATAAAAATAATTAGATTTGTTAAAAAAAATTGAAGGACTCGGGAGGATTTGAACCAACCCTCATATATAAATATATCAAATTTCTACTATATGTTGCCTTTGACAGAATAGCTCAGTTGGTAGAGTGTTTGCCTTAAATTTGATATACAAGAATCTAAAGGTGCGAGTTCAACTTCTAAGTGAATATTGTCACTGTGCATATAGGCCAGCAACACCTGAAGAAGAGTGGAGAATAATACTACTCGAAATGTTGTGTAATTACTAACCTGTATTGTCTAATTGTGTGTTATTACTAACAAGTATTTGTATTTGGAAAGTTTAAATAAAGATTAAAATTTTCTATACATTCAACATTCACTCACAAATGATGGAAATAGTCCAATAAATCACATCTTACAATATACCATCATTACAAACCTTCAGACAAATGTTAACCATCTATTTTTATATTTCATACCTAATTGAGACAATAATAGATAAATCTATACAAAATTTTAACCATTCAAGTTTTTTTGTAAAATACAGCATGATTGCTAATATAATTGTGTTCAGATATTAAAAACTATTGTCATGTTGGTTTGAGTTTTTTTTTTTTTTTATCTCATTGGTTTTAAAACTGAATAATTTCTGAAAAAAAAAAAAATAAAGTAATATTTAGTAGCATTACTTAATTTTTATTTCTCATTTAGAATTTTCTCTTTTTCTTGATGCTATGGTAAATTGTTTTTCTGATATCACAGTGATCGCTAAACAAACTTATTATATTGAACATCATTTTACAGCTGCTTTCTCACTTGAAAATGATTTTTTCTTAATGCTCCATGCTAACTCTTGTTTTTGACCCATATTATCAATTAATGTTGATATTTTAAAAGCATAAATAAGATTACATTAATAAAAATCACTATGTTTTCACTTTTCTTTGGAAATTATTTCTTTTTTGACAGCATTTATCAATTTTGCAACTCTGCTTTTCAGAATCACTCAAAACATTTTGCATACATGATTCCTATGTTAGCCAATAGTATTCTTTGTAACATTTGTACTGACATTTTTACAGTTTTTTTGATTGGATCCCCCCCCCCTAATAGTTACTTTTCTAACTCTTAAGTTTCAGGATTATATATATGCAAAAAATAATAATTTAACTATTTGCAAAAATAGTATGTGACTGCCGCTCAGTCTTTTGAAATTAATTTTTTTTTTCATTTTAAAACTGCAAGAAAATCAAATGGACTATGCTTGTATGAATACAGTATGTTAAAATTGATCAACATTTTGATTTTTTTACTAAAAAGTCCATTCACTTTATTAGATTGTATGGAGATAGCAAAGGTATGTTTTAATGGCAAAATATAATTAGAAAATGGATTCAACATGCTTAAAAGATTTTGCAATTTCAAAACTTTCATCCCAAAAATAAACGTAAGATTCATATATTATATGCAAGTATCAATTTTAGACTTTTCTGTTATTTGATTATTATTTTAGATTTTATTTGATAAATGTATAATTTATTAATGTAATATTCTGGTATTAGCATGTCTGTTCAGTATATAAATTATATTTGTATTCAAATATAATGAAAGTAATGATTTTGATTGCAACTATAAAATTAGGTGATTATGTACAATGTAATTTTGGGGCTCTGATCCAAGTTTGATGCAACCTTATTTCTAGACATAATGATTCTCAAACACTTTAATAATTTATTAGCATGTCTATATTTATATTAGTTTTTATAATAGCATGTCTGTTTGTATAACAAGTAGTGATTTTAACTACATCTATAAAATTAGGCTATTATAGAGCAATGCAATGTAAATTTTAAGACTGATTGTCAGATGCACAGAAAAGTTGCAGTTGATGAAGCAATCATAAAATTTTCTGGGCATAGTATCATGTGACAATATATAACTCTTAAAACCAATAGAGGTTTCAAGTGGTGGGTGTATAGTGATAGATACAATGGTTATGTATATCACATGGAATTCTATGCAGGCAAAGAATCAAATCCAGATTCTTGCCTATGCCTTGGTACTTATACTGTAAAGTCAGTAGTTGTGCCACATCTTACATCACATTTTCAAGTAGACTAGCAAATGAACTATATGCAAATAAATTATATCTCTGTGGGACAATAAACATAACAAGATAGCATCACTGGTGTGCACAAAGAATATGAAATAAAGAAAGGAGAATGACCATTAATTTCTAGTTTTGGATAGACAAGAAGCCAATGGTTATGATTACCAATGCATTTCCATCTTCTGGAAATGATTTATTTTGTATCTTTTATTAAGAAGAATCTTTTTTCTTATAGATGCCTTGAGATTTTTTTAACTTCTGGAGTACAAGAAAATAGGACAAATTTTTCTGATTTTTTTTTTTGTATGTTCTGAAGTTATTGATTATCTCAGGTAAGAAGTATTATATATGCTTTGAATGAGAATTTTATGAAGAATACAAAGAAATTATCAATGAAGATGTAATTTTAAACTTAATGATAAATTAGAAATTATGAACAAACAATAAAGTAATAATTTTTTCGGATATTGAAATTTCTTTTTTTTCCTTAATTTTTTAATGGTAATCACTACTTTTCTTAGCCTTATTTTTTTTTGTTTTTCTATTTTCTGTTAATATATAGCATTTTGCTTAAACATTATTAAAACTGAAGTTATTGTGAAAATTGATCACAATTCATAGGGTGCTAAACATTGCAAAACTGTTAAATAAAGTAAGAATCTCATATTTTTACTGCTAAAGCTATAAATAAACAGATAAACTAAAATGTAGACTTAAATGTCTTTGTTGTAACCTTTGACTTCATTGTACAAATCTTAATTTAGTAAGAAAAAATGTTCATTGCATGATTTATTCACAGTAAAAACATGTGTTGCAGCAAACCTCATTGTAATATAAGGCAGTTTTTTATCAGTTTTATTTGGAAAGTTGAATGATATAATATAAAACAAACATATTAAATAATGTAATATAATAAAGTATTAAACACATTGCATTTTATTGTCAATGAGCAAACATATACAATAACTAGATTCTAATCAAATAGAAATTATAAATATATATATATAAAGATTAAATTATTAATTTTAATATGAAAGCGATGATTGTAATTCATAATTAATACTGGGTATTTTTACACAATTAATAAGTAATTTGAAAATATATTCTAGTCTGGTAGGAATTTAATCAATTCCCATTTATATAAATCTCATTAATAAAATTATATATATAACATAAACGATAATTATATTAAAAAGTTGAAACTTATAATTATGTGAGTTAGATACTTGAAGAACCCTCTAAAAAGCTTATTGTGAAAAAGATATTATAGTCTCTGGTTTAGCTATAAATGTATGGATTTTTATATTATAATTGACTGAAGGAAGTGTGAAAGTCTGACTTCAAATCCTCTCTAATTAAATATGCAATAGCTAACTTATGAAGTAATCTATGATAATTCAGGTTAACAGCTATGGCAATTCCCTTAAACATCTCTATTCACAATAGCATAAGTCTTATTTTATATATGATTATAGGATAACTTCTAATAAATTCATTTCATCAAAAGATTGTTCATTATATTTGTATCTTTACATTGATCCGAATAATATTAAAGAATAAATGGATATATATATATACTTGTAATTATTGTGAAAAAGAGAATTGAATATTTCTTTTTAATAAATTATTATAATCTACTTTGAACTGTTTAGAAATTAATTCAACAGATCATAGAATTTGAGCAGTATATATATATATATATTCAGTTATCATAAGGATAACCATTGAACGTAAGTGGTATGATGGCATTACAAATAGAAGATTTACAAAGTATAAGAAGAATAAGTTTTCACACATAAATATATATTGTAGTTATCTTAAACTTTGTGATGATGCTATTTTAGTTGTAATTATATGTTAAAATATTTCACCATCTTATTTCATAGCTATAAATTAATAATTTTATATAATGGTGATGACATCTAAATTAAATAAAAACAATGCTAAAAATATTAAAGCGAAAAAACCCGATATTTTCTATTTATTAAAAAAGATGAAAAATACCCAGATGGGGAGGAGAAACTCTTGTAGTTTTACTGCTAAATCATATACTAAATATGAAAATAATTGATCAATGTCATAAATAAAAATATAAAGTTTTAATGCTTGAGAGGTCTAAGCACCAGAAATAATGGAACTGGGCACAATCTATGGAACTTAGGTTCTAGAATCTGCCATTCTATCACTATATCAAACCACATTGGGTAATGATATAAATGATTTTGCCTTTTTGGTCAGGCATATCTATTATGGACATCATATGATTAACTATTAGTAATTTTTTAAACTGTAAAAATATTCTCTGCAAATAATTTGATGAGGAGATAAAGGAGGGCTTTTTTATTGTGACTTCAAACTGCTTTTGGCATATCTACTTGTCATGATATAAAGTTTACACTAAAAATAAATTAGGATCACTTTTATTAAGCGATTGTAACTTACAAAATTACAACCATTCAAAACTGCTTCAATAATTCCTGCAGTGAAATTGTGATGTGATGCACTACAACTTCTCTTTATATGGAGTCAGGAATCTCTCAGCAACTATGACCAGAGAAACCAGTTAGCCACTTTAACTTCCCTTTCCATTCCCCGTTTTCCCATATTCTTCTCTATCCTGTTCCATCCCATAACATAATCTTTGTCAACTCCATGGCCTTTATATATAAACCCCCCTTATCTTTTCCCAAATCCAGCATAAAAACCAATAACCCACTTTCCGTATAATCACTTTGTTTATATTTATTCTTCCATGACTTTATTATTTGTACCCTTTCTGCTTTCAGGCATTTACATTCAATTAACAGATGCCTAATATTTTCTATGTCTTCCTTACCCAACTTGCAGACTAAATCATCATATTTTTCCATTTATGTGTATATTCACTTGTTACTAAAGATCCCATTTGAGCCTTAAACAGTAAACTATTTTCCTTGGCTTTATCATAAATTAACTCACACTCAATATTGTTTACTTCTATAAATATTTAAACTATTTTTCTCTCTGTACTAGTTCTCCATCTCTCCAACTTCCTATTCTTTATTAATGCGTATACTCTTCTATCCAATTCCTTAACACTCTAATACTTAACAATTCTCCTAACATAATCTCCCACCTTTTGCATAAATATACAAACATAAATTCTTTATCAGAATCTTCTGCATATCACATTACATTTTCACCAATCTGATTCATAATCCAATTAAATATTATTTTGGCTATTCTTTTATTATCCATAAAACTGAACATTTTCATTTTTCTTTTTGCATCTCTCATATAAAAACTTGACAAACCCATTTCTTCATGAATTACCTCCTTTACCATCCCCACATCTGCATCTAATGCATGTCTTCCTACTTTTCTTTGTACTTTTTCTAAATTATCTAATACCCCATTACTAACATATAACACATTATCATATGTTAACCCTGCTACTGCCACTCCCTTCCATACAATTCTAGCTACATCATATTGATGTGATGTATTGTGACTTCTCCTTAAATGGAGTCAGGAATATCTCAGCAATTATATCCAGAGAAACCTGTTAGCCACTTTATTTTCCATTCCCCATTCTAAGTTTTCCCATATTCTGCTCCATCCCATTTCCACAACATAATCTTTGTCAATATCTAAATCCCCCTTATCTTTTCCCAAACCCAGCATAAAAAACACTAATCCACTTTCTTTATATCACTTTTTTCATATTTATTCTTCCATAACTTCATTATTGTACCCTTTCTGTTTTCAAGAATTTACATTCAATTAACAGATGCCTAATATTTTCTTTTCCTTCCTTACACAATTTACAGACTAAGTCATTCATATTTTTCCATGTAGATGTATATTCTCTTGTTGCTAAAGATCCCGTTTGAACCTTAAACAACAAACTACTTTCCTTACTATTATCATATTATAATATTAAATCGTGCTTTCACACTTACAACGTAAAGCTATAACAACAAATTGAATACTAAATTATTAACTCGCACCTAATATTCTGTTTACTTCTATATATATTTAAACTCTTTTTACTCTCCATACTAATTCTCCATCTTTCTAACTCCTTATTGTTAATTAATAAATCTATTCTTTTATCCCATTCCTTACCACTATAACACTCAACAATTCTCCTAACACAATCATCCCATCTTTTGTACAAATATACTGATATAAAGTCTTTATCGAAAGCTTTTGCACTGTGATGTACTTTGGCTTCTCCTTAAACAAAGTCAAGAATATCTCAGCAATTATGCCTAGATAAACCTGTTAGCCACTTTATTTTCCATTCCCCACTCTATGTCTTCCTGTATTCTGCCCCATCCCATTTCCACAACATAATCTTTGTCAACTCTATGGCCTTTATATCTAAATCTCCCATATGTTTTCACAACCCCAGCATAAAAAACAATAACTTACTTTTTGTATAATCACTTTGTTCATATCTATTCTCCCATAACTTCATTATCTGTACCCTTTCTGCTTTCAAGCATTTACACTCAATCAACAGATGCCTAATATTTTCTATACCTTCCTTACACAATTTGCACACGAAATCACCCATAGTTTTCCATTTACATTGTGATGTAATGCATTGTGACTTCTCCTTAAATGGAGTCAGGAATCTCTCAGCATCTATGCCCAGAGAAACCTGTTAGCCACTTTACCTTCCTTTTCCATTGTCCACCCTTTCCATAATCTGCTCCATCCCATTTCCACAACGTAATCTTTGTCAACTCCATGACCTTCATACCTGAATCCCCCTTATCTTTTCCCAAAACTAGCATAAAAGCCAATAACTCACTTTCTGTATAATCACTTTGTTCATATTTAATCTTCCACAACTTCATTATTTGTACCCTTTCTGCTTCCAAGCATTTAAATTGAAGTAACAGATGCCTAATATTTTCTATGCCTTCGTTACACAACTTGCAGACTAAATCACCCATATTTTTCCATTTACATGTATATTCCATTCGAGCCTTAAACAATAAACTACTTTCCTTACTATTATCATAAATTAATTCACACCCAATGTTCCGTTTACTTCTATATATATTTAAACTCATTTTACTCTCCATATTAGTTCTCCATCTCTCCAACTACCTATTCTTTATTAATGCATCTATTATTCTATCCCACTACTTACCATATAACACTTAACAATCCTCCTAATACAATCATCCCACCTTTTGTACAAGTATACTGACAAAACTTGATCCAAATCTTCTGCAAACCACATTACCTTTCTCACCCATCTTGTTGCCTGCCCTTTACTTGTAACCCAATTAAATACTATTTTGGCTATTCTTTTATTATCCATAAACTGCAATCTACCGAACACTTTCAATTTGCTTTTTGCATCCCTCATATAAAAACTTGACCATCCCATTTCTCCTTGAATTGCCTCCTTTGCTGTCCACACCTCAGCAACTAATGTATGTCTTCCTATTTCCCTTTGTACTTTTTCTAAGCAATCTAATACCCTTCTACTAACACACAATGCACCATTGCTGTATGTTAACCCTGCTACTGCCACTCCCTTCCATACAATTCTAGCTACATCATAATTATTATATGAAAACACTGTTAATTTCTTTATCAATCCCTTTCTTTTCTTTGCTTCATTTATCAATTTTTTCTCCCATTCATCCAAGCATTTTTTCTTATTACTCAAGATGATTTCCAAATAACTATATTTTTCACCACACTTAACTTTATATCCCCCAATAAGAAATCTTTGTCTTCTCTTTCCCCAGTATTCACCATCATTATATTTGATTTTTCTTCAATAAATTTAATCCCATATTTTTACCCACCCTTGCGTATGTCCTCAGCATAACTTCCATATCTTCTCTTCTTTCTGCACACAAAAAGACATCATCCACAAAAAAAGACCTGACAATGTATATACCTCTTGCCACCTATTAACGGTATCTCTATCCCTCTTCCAAGACTTTCTATGTTCTTTCCATTTCACTCAAATACAACACAAAAAAATAGGTGACATAGGGCATCCTTGCCTCAGTCCCACTCTATTTTTAACTTTAACTGATTCTATATCCCCTAATTGATACGTATAGTAATTATTTTCATATAATTTCTTAATAACACCCACTAAAGCTTCATCCATTCCCAGATTTGCTTAACTTATCCATAATCTACTTCTATTCATTCTATCATATGCCTTCTCTATATCTATAAAACTCATATATAACTGTCTACCTGAATTTCTATTCATATCTATAAGTTGTGTAACTACAAATAAACTATCTCCTATGTGCCTATCTGACCTAAAACCTCCTTGCATTTCCCCCACTACATTATTTTCTTCCATCCATTTTACAACTCTTCCACCCACCATATATGAAAAAACTTTATATACAACTGATGTTTACCGCTATTGGTCTATAATTATTTAACTTTCTATGATCCTTACCTTTTCCTTTAAATAATAATCTTACTCTTGTATTACTCTAACTACCTGGAAAAACTCTCTTCTGTGCCATCTTATTAAAACATGATAGTAACTTTTGCCCTATGCCCTAAATTCATTACCATCTCTGCTGCCCATCCATCTAACCCTCTTGCCTTACCACTTCTCAATTTTTTCTTTGCCTCATTCAGTTCATTTTCTGTAAACCTAATATTCCCATTACTATATGCTTTCATATTTTCTATCCCTTTGTCTTTTACATCTAACATCTTTTCTATATCCATTACATAACTATTCAATATTCTCTCTAATTCTTCTCTAGAGCTACACTCTATTCCCTCCTCATCCAGTAATTCTATCTCTCTCTCCCCTAAATTTCTCCTTTTAATGTAATTCCAAAAATTTTTACTCCCATCTCTTCCACTTTTATTAATATCATCCAATAATTTACTATTTAGTTTCATACTCTCTCTATAATTATTTATTTTAGATAACTTCTTCTTTTCTAAGTACTTTTCCCATTTAGCATTAATATCTTTTTCACTTTCTTTGTTCTTAATAGCACACTTATATTCTCTGCATGCTTTTTTCTTCTCTTTTACACTTTTACTAACTCTCATTTTTCTATTATTTTTATTTTTCTGAATATTCTCACCTAAAACCCTATTTGTCACTTTTTCTATTTCATCACATCAGTCCTCATACTCATTTCCAACCAACTCTTCCATGGTTTCTTCAACTTGTATTTTATACTCTTCTAACTTATTTTTATTATTCACTCTCCATCCACATCTTTCACTATTGTTTCTACTTTTATTTCTATTTTCCATCACATTACTAACCATTTCAATTACAAAAGAAATTATGATCACTATTACATACTCTCTTTTCATTATCAAACACCTTAATTTTCCGTACTTTATTTATTCCCTCTTTCTCTACTAATACATAATCTATTGTGTGGGATATATTATTCCTAGACCATGTGTATTGTCCCTCATAAATATTTGATAAGTTTCCAATGCTCAAATTTACTCTCTGACAAAATTTCTTCAAAAGCTGTCCATTCTTATTGTCTATATCATCAATTTCTTCAATATGCCCATTCATATCTCCTATAACCATTATTCTTTTCCCCTTTTCTTTAAAGCTCTGTATATCCTTAACTAGGCACTCATATATGCTATTGTTACACTCCAGTAGCTATATAAACTATAGCGACCATTCATTCTTGTTTTCCCAACCTTATTTCAAACCACAAATGTTCTTGGCATTTAACAGTATTTAAATATTTTTTTGATATAACACCTATAGCACCACCCTTTTTTCTTTTCTATTTATACCCTGCCATACCAAATCTTCCAAAACAGGTTCTTCTTCGCTTAGATGTGTTTCCACTACTGCTAATACATCAAGCTCTTCATTTTCATTTGCTTTGTTTAATTCCTGCCACTTTTCTGGTCTCCTACCACTTTGCATATTCAAATACCCAATTTTAACAATTTTTTCTTTCCTAACTATTCTTATAAATTTTTTTTATTCTTTCTTCTTTATTATGTTTATAAATAATTTGCTTACCATTAATTTTACAGACCCATTCCTCTCCACATCTACATTTATATATAAATCAACTGCCCTTTGTTTATTCCTTATATCCTATCCATTCTTCTTCTTTTTAATAACACTACAATTTAAAATCCCACCCCCCTTTACAAGTTTCCCGAACTACATTCTTTATAAATCAGACTCCCTAAAACTTCACTTCCTTGTTTCCCTAAGTGCAACCCATCTTTACCAAATAACTCTCTCTTCCCAATAAAAAAATTCCACACATCCACAAACATAACATCATTTCTCTCACACAATTCTTTCAATCTCTCATTTATAGAACATGCCCTATCTAACATATACCTTTTATCAAATCTTGGTAATAATCCAGCTATTCCTACTCTTCCTTTAACCATACTCAAATTTCTAATCAATTCTGTAAACTCACCCATTACTCTCTCCAATGCCTCTGATAAATTATTAGTCCCTACCATAATATATACATCTCTATTCCCTTGCTTCTTTATTTTATTTGTAACATCCCTAATTTTAGCTCCTGGCAAACATACTCTTACACACCTGTTTCTATTTTCCCTTGCAATTATATCTCCACATTCTCTTATTAATGAATCCCCTATCAATACTGTCTCATAGTCTATTTTTTCTGCTTCATTCACAACCTTATCTACCACCTTCTGGACTTCCTTATCTACTTATTCCTTATCATTCCTACTTAATAATTCCTTTGTCTGCTCACACTTTATCTCTAATGATTTTAATTTTGCTTCTACATCCTTTACCTTTTCCTCTATCTTACTTATTCTTTGGCCAACCATTTCTAATGCATTACCTATTTTTCCATCCATATCTCTTGTCACTCCATTACAAACACACTATCCTGCCTTCCTCAACTATGTTTTGTTCCATTTCTCCTTCCTTAACTACGTTTTGCTCCATTTCTCCTGACTTTCTCTTTACGCTATCTACACTTTGAAACCACTTTTTCACCTATTTTATCACATTCACACACTGTCTACATAACCATAAATCTGTTACATCCTTCCTAGTCTTATTTAAGCATTTCAAGTGGAAAACCTCATCACATATATTACACTCTATCACAGCATGTCTAATTCCTTTCTGATGATTATATATGCATTGTAAAATACAAATGCAATCCATATTACTTATTTTCCAAGCCACCTATTCTATATTTAACTGTATACTTTCTCTCCTACTCTTCAAACTCTTTTGCACAGAAAGATAAAAAAAATTACTTACAAAAATGATCAATCAATAACCACGTGTACCTTAGGCTTCTAAACGTTATCTTTTACCTCAAAATAACTAACTGTTTTTAAATTAAAATTTAAAAAAAAAACTTTAGTAGCAAATTTAAACCAACTAATCTTACGTACAACTTAGTTATAGAAATCCTTACATTAACACACATTCAACAAAAAATATTTTTTTTTTAAACTGCTATATTTTTAAAATGGCGATCGAAACACTTTTTTTTCTTTTTATAATAATTTTGATCTTTCCAAATTCAAAAAAATCTAGCTCTCTTGATCACAATTTACTCCTCACTTTCATACCACAATTAAAATATTTAAATCAATTTCAGATGATTAATCGCATAAAAAAGATATCAAACTTAGCTGAAATTGAAGTCAGTGACCAGTATGATTATTGATGTGATGTGATGTATTGTGGATTCTCCTTAAACAAAGTCAAGAACACCTCAGCAATTATGCCCAGATAAACCGGTTAGCCACTTTATTTTCCATTCCACACTCTAAATTTTCCCATATTCTGCTCCATCCCATTTCCACAACATAATCTTTGTCAACTCTATAGCTTTTATATCTAAATCCCCCTTATCTTTTCCCAAACCCAGTATAAAAGCCAATAATTCACTTTCTGTATAATCACTTTTTTCATATTTATTCTTCCATAACTTCATTATATGTACCCTTTCTGTTTTCAAGCATTTACATTCAATTAACAAATGCCTAATATTTTCTATTCCTTCCTTACATAATTTACAAAATAAATCAGCCATATTTTTCCATTTACATATATATTCTCTTGTAGCTAAAGATCCCGTTCAAGCCTTAAACAATAAACTACTTTCCTTACTATTATCATATATTAACTCACACCTAATATTCTGTTTATTTCTATATATATTTAAACTCTTTTTACTCTCCATACTATTTCTCCATCTCTCTAACTCCCTATTCTTTATTAATAAATCTATTCTTTTATCCCACTTCTTACTACTATAACACTCAACAATCCTCCTAACACAATCATCCCACCTTTTATACAAGTATACTGATATAAATTCTTTATCCAAATCTTTTGCATACCGCATTACCTTTCTCACCCATCTTGTTACCTGCTCTTTACTCATAACCCAATTAAATACTATTTTGGCTATTCTTTTATTATCCATAAACTGCAATCTACTAAACATTTTCATTCTACCAAACATTTTCATTTTACTTTTTGCATCTCTCATATGAAAACTTGACCATCCCATTTCTCCTTGAATTGCCTCCCTTGCTGTCCATACTTCTGCATCCAATGCATGTATTCCTACTTCCCTTTGAACTTTTTCTAAATAATTTAGTATCTCTTTACATTACCATATGTTAACCCTGTTACTGCAACTCCTTTCCATATAATTCTAGCTACATCATATTTATTATATGAAAACTCTGTTAATTTCTTTATTAATCCTTTTCTTTTCTTTGCTTCATTTATCAATTTTTTTCTCCCATTCATCCAAATAATTTTTCTGATTACTTAAAATAATTCCCAAATAACTATATCTATTTACCACACTTAACTTAATATCTCCCAATAAAAATTCTATCTTCTCTTTCCCCAGTATTAACATCATTATATTTGATTTTTCTTCACTAAATTTAAACCCCATCTCTTTACCCACCCTTGCACATGTCCTCAGCATAACTTTCATATCTTCTCTTTTTTCTGCACACAAAAAAATATCCGCAATAAAAAGATCTGACAAAATATATATATACTCCCTTACTACCTATTAACGGTATTTCATTAGATAGCGACATCTAGAGGTATAAATAATAAATAGATTTTTTAATACATGTTGCTGTAATTTAAAGCAGACACATTTCAAGAAAAATAAATAAACTGTGAAATTAAAACGATAATGTGTTTAAACATTTTTTGAAAACAAAAATAAAATAAAACTGAAAATATATATTTATTTTTATTGAAAAAATAAAATTAAAAAGAAATGAATTTTGAAAAATCAGCAACATCTATATTTTTCTGTCATATTAAATTTATTTTTAAAAATATTAAAAATTGTTTTCGGATTTGACTTTCAGATGATGAAAGAATTTTTTTTTAAAAAAGCAATAACATTCCATTTATGACTGAAAAACGAAATTGGGAGAGAAATGATTTCATACCAAAAGTAAAAATGTAAATAAGGAAGCTGTAAAATTAGTCAAAGTAAATAATAACTGGAAATTAAATAATCAAATGACTTATTATTCAGCACTATGAATGATGAGTTAGATTTATGATCCATGAACTATGAACTCCAGAATCTTTCGTTCTAGCTGCACTAAACCACATGAGACATAGGATAATGAAAAACTTATCCACATACATTCAGATGTATCATACATATATAATGCTATAAATTCAACAAACGTTATATACATTTTAATTATAGGTACATTATTATTAAGATATCAAGAATTTATTAATTTTTAACCAACAAGCACAATTATGTCAATCATCATGATTTATAAAAATAATAGAATAGAGTCTGTGTAATGTATAGTCAAAGCCCTATACTGACTGTGCAATCATGAAAATGCATGGGTGGAAATGTCCAATTTGTTTATAAACTATATGAAAAATAAATTATAAAAAAGTCACGTTATCCTTCTCTGTTGAAAGCAGGCTTCAGAAGGTTAAATTTTTATTTAATAAAATTTTGTCAGTGTTAAATTTTTTTAAAATCATATGTTGCATCTAATATCACTATTATAAGACAACATGATAATAACAGAATACTTCCTATCTTGCATTTATTTCTAATTTTACTGTTGATATTGAGTTAATCTTGAATTGAGTTTAAAATACATGCATATTTATTATAAGTGCTTAATGAAAGCGTAGTAACATATCTTAATGAATAATATATATATATAACTGAAAATGAAATAAATGAAGCTTCCAATGAGTTATGTACATAAATAAACTTTTCCAAAGACAGATTTTATTTATGTATGTACATAATTCATCAGAAGTGTCAGTTACTTCCTGTTCAGTTATATATAATCCAAGTTATTTATTTACTAATATATATAAATATGTATAAAAATTGTGAATTTATGTTAACAGGATTCACCAATGCAAAACAAGTGTAATCTTCAGATACAAAAATTGTCTATGAATAATCAATGAACAGTGCCAGCCAAGAGTTTCTGTTTTTTTGTAAGATATAATGGAGTCATCTAAAACTTTATCACCATTATCACTTTCAATAATTATTAATCCACTGTAGAATAAAAATATTCCAAAAGTTAGTCTAATTTCTCTGACCCATAGTTTCTCTTCTCTTCATCACTCCAATAAACTTTATCTCTCCAATCCATCTCATTAAACATCTTTTACACAGTCTTAGGATCTAGTATATAATTTAAACTATCTATTACCATTTCTCCTAGAAATATATTTACTCCAGTTTCTGTTCACCCTTTTAATATTTTCAACCCATTTGTTCTCTCATTTATGTATTTCACTTTAATTTGTCTTTGTTATTCCCAACATCCATCTTTTCAAACTTTTCTGGATGGTCTGTGCCCTTCTATTAAGTTTCTAAGTATCAAACCATATGTATAATACTGGTAAACATATTTATTAAAAACTTTTTTTTTTCTCAAACATATAGACATGTTATTTTTTAATATTATATTTAATATTAAGTAAATGGAATTTTCTGCATTGTCTTTTTACTTTTTAACCTATTATTTATTGTTTTTTTATAAAATCTTATTGGCTATTATAAGCTCCTCATGTCAATTGTCATACTTGCCACAATAAGATTGGGTATTTATGTATCTATCAATAAACTTCTGTCTTTTCTTTTTTAACGTGCATGTAAAATATGTAAAGTCCTCAAAATTGTGAAAACAATAAGAGGTTTGAGCTCCTTAGTTGTAACCTTGTATGAAACTACAATTGATGAGTGACTTAGAAATGTATTTCAGCGTTTTCAGTCAGAACTGTTGATAGATGAAGTAAATTTTGGCCCAAAGTTATTGGAAAAAATATTATTTGTTCTATTAACTTGAAGAGGATATTATTGAATTTATGCACAATACACAAATATTATGAACTTGTTTAGACAGAAAAGATGCACTCATATATAAAACAATATTCAAATAAACAATTAGAAGATATGTATCACAATGAAACAATATATATTGTAACCTTCTGGGTAGGCCCCAGAAATATTGATTGTAATTATATAGCACTGTATCAGTAATAGCTGATTTCATCTTACTAAAAAAATGAAATAACCTGAAATTTAAAGTTTTTTTTATATTAGTGACCTAAAACTATGTTTAAAAGCATTTACAGATATAATTTGAAGATTTTAAGATATTTAATATTTTTCTTTAGTGAGTAATTTAATTAGTGTTAGAAAGGGGGTTGCTTGCCACAGAAATTGTCAGTTTAGTTTAAGTTGATCCAAGTTTGTTTTATTTGTTCGCAGAACAGTACTGATATTTGTTTTGGTAATTTTCTGGTTTATTTACTTTTAATATTTCAATCCATAGTGTAAATAGTGCAATATGTTTGGCTCATCAAACTGTTATTTTAGTCAGATTAGTTTAGTACCTTGGTACAGTATTTATGGATGTTCATGTATGTTTGTACCATCTTTCAGCTTCATTTTCCATTCATGTACTTCATTGCACTAGCAAATATCATGTCTCATAGCAAAAACATTTAATTTCCTAGTCAGTAGCGTGGATAACCAGCTTAAATAAATTTTAAATGAATTAATAAATCACTGGACTAGTGGATTGTCAACAGACAAATACACTATTAAATATTTTATTTGCTAAAATAATTTTTATTTTTTATTTTGTTACTTTAGAAATACAGAATATTTTATTCTTGGTTCAGTTTAATACTTTTTTTTTTTAAAAGACAAAATGATTTTTTCTTTCTTTCTTTTTCAAGAAAGAAAGATTCTTGCATATTTTGTAACCAATTAAGACAGTGCAATGGGTAGAGTAACCTTTTGTTTCCAGAGTTTTGAACTTTAAGTGACCTTGGATTGATGGGAGAACAGATGTTTGGGTAATAATCTCGTATAAAGAGGAAAACTTTTACAAAAAGTTGGCTTTCCTTTTCTGATTTCAACAATTCTCTCTCCTTAAAAAGTTTATTAGTACAATTTTGTTTCTACAAGTTAATTCTTCCATGGTCCAAGCTTGAAAGTAAAACTTCTATTAATTTTCTGGATGAAAACAGCTCAGAAAATCTGCTGGGAAAGATAAGGAAGTAATATGTAGATGTAGACAACCGTAAAATAAGGTATATCTCCCTGCTTCTAATTTAAATTCTAAAATCATCATTTGAAATGCATATGTGTGCCTATATTATAAATTTATTTAACTTTAATTTCTAATATTAAAGAAATAATGGAAATGTGTGTTTATATTTCAAATATACTTTACCTAAATCTTATCTCTAATATTAAAGAAGTAATTGAAATATATGTCTACATTATAAGTTTGATTTACCTAGATTTAATCTCTAACATTAATGAAATAACTGGAATGTGTGAATTTTGTTATTATTCTGGAAGATTTATGTTGAGTTTTTTCATAAAACACTTCAGAGACCTTTGTTGATAATTTGTGCTAACTATAAAGGGATAAAGTTTAAATGGAAGGATGTGTGTGGATAATTTATTATAACATGCTTTATTATTAGTGACAAAATATATACCTAACCACCTAACCATTTGTATCTGGAAATAAGAAACAAATATGTGACGTATTTAATGAACTATTAATTTATCTCTAAATGTGCTGATAAATGAATGAATTGAAGAGCATGAACTGGATGTGAATTTCTTTGATTTTATTGTTCTCCTCATTTGCACTTGATTTTTTTAAGCATATTATCAATAAACTTACTGTGAATTTAGATGTTTTATGAAATGAATTATTTGCTTGGTGAATGACTTTTGAAAATTTGGAACAAATACTTAAATAAGTCTAATGAATTAAATAATAAATTATTGCTTTACTTATACCATAATAAATATTTGTTTGCCACCATGAAGAATTTTCATGTGATATTGCCAGGAGTTTCATAGCTATTGCTAAAAACATTGAAATGCTATTAATTAGACCCAATTAATATTATTTATCTCACTGCAGGAACTTATGTGTTCAGCTATATTTATGATTATACAAATGATCATTTAGTATCTGACCAAGATGTGTCACCTACAGACTATAAATGAATTTTTTGTTCCAGCTGAGAAAAAAAGCTTTAATGATTTTTATTATTTTTGTTATCATTCGATAGATAGATAGATAGTTTGTCTTAAGATTTTTTTTTATTATTTCTCCAAGAACGTCTTGCAAAAGTATAATATGGAGAAATATTATACTGGATAGTTAGTATTATTTTAATATAGTTTTTATTATATACTTATATTTCTATATGCGCATGGCAATAGAAAGATGTTTGCTATTCATGTTTTTGAGAAGAGGTAGTTACTTAAAATTTATTGTTATCTTTGTGTTTTTTTAAGCTATGAAGTTCATTTTTTAATAATTATTTTACTCCAAATTTAAAGATGTTGTTTATCCCAAACAAGACACTTTGTTTCAATTTGTGGGCTAATACCAAATACATTAAAGAGTTATTTTGTCTTACTTATTTAATAATTATTATATTTCCAAGTTAAAATATTATACTTGTCAGAAATAAGATTTATTCATTATCTTTAATAACTTATTAATTAATGTCATTACAGTATTTCTTATCACGTGATTTGAAAGTGTTTGTGTTATTATGCTTATATAGCTATCTGTTATTTAATCCAGTTATATGAAGTTTGAATTGAAAGTAGAAATAATTTAGTTCCCATCAGTTTCCAATGATGAAATGGCCAAGAAGAAGTGGAAAGGTTAAGGATTTATTTAATAGTGAATTTATTATTACTTTTTATGCTTAGATTGAAAGGTATTCCGTGGCTATGCAAAAAGGAATTGTTTATATTATATTTGTATTGTCAGGGATTGAGAAAAACTCTCCCTTAATTTATTTGAATATTTGTCATGAGTGGATTATGTATTGCATTGTCAGGGATTGAGAGAGCTCTCCTTTAATTTGTTGAAATATTTGTCAGAAGTGAAACGTATTTTCCAGATTAAATATTGTATTTTATAATTATAGTATGTGAAGTCAGGTAGTATTTCCCTTGTTTTTTTGGCGATGAGACCATGTCCACACCAGTTTTGAAGCCTCAGAATAGGCTAAGGAGTCACTGTTTTGGTTATTTAAAGGATTAGAGTTAAGAAAGTCATTTCATCCCTCATGTATTTGTATGGAATGCATTCCCATCTTTTATTCATAGCCACATGTAAGATAGTTTGCTGATAAGAAAATAAAATAAAAGGTAGAATTGACTTTTCTCACAGAACAACTGAAGTAGAATTAGTGTTAAAGCTTGGTTGCCATTATCATCATCCGTATTGACATTTATCCCAATTTCATAAGTAAACCGATTGGACTGTTATATTATTTTATAACAGGTAGCATGATTCAGTTACATGCATAAAATATTAATTTGGAAGGTATGGGGAAAATCCATCATTAATGTGTAACTCTTTAATTATTGTTTCAAATCATATATCAATTATTTAGATTTTATACCATCAACTCTCATGTTTCATCCTCATTTTGAATGAGCAAACAAAAGAAAAGTGTAGCCATTTAATAGAATTATTCATTTAATTTGTAAAGGATAGCATGACCTCTTACTCACAGGTTTAAGCCCTTCTTGTTATTTTAATGTGCATTTGAAGTAAAATGCCAAGAATTTTAGTTTCACATTTTATAATTTTAGTGCCAATGTTTAATAGAGTTTTATTTCTCATGAGCATATCAGAATTGATTGATAGCTTGAGAATATTGAAAATAAAATACAAAATAATTTTATATTTAATTATTCTGGTGTGATATTTAAATAGTTTTCTTTTCCATAAGCATATCACAATTGACTGGAAATGTATGTGTATTTGAAGTAAAATACCAAAAAGTAAATTTCATACTTAGTTATCTTAGTGTAGTATTATAATGTTTCTGTGCCATAGATATCAGAATTGACTGATAGCTTGAATAAATTTTATAAATAAATACCAAGAAGTTCAGTTTCATGTTTATTATTTAGGTGCCAGTATTATGTTTCTTTTTATAAGCTTATCACAATGGATTGATAGCTGGCATATGTTAAAATAGAATACAGAAAGCTTATTTTAATGTTATTTATTTTCATTGATGTTGGTATTATTTCAAAACATGTATATGCTTAAACTGAAAAACCAAATGTTTATTTAATTATCTTGTAATAAATGTTTTATTTATTCAAAAGTTTTGTCCAGAATTCTTCTTTGACATGCATTCATGTTCTATATTTCCACACATGCACACACACGTACATATCCAATATATGATTGCACTATTCCATAATTTAATGATGAACATGTCCAGATCTGATATTTCTTTACTTCCAAACACTATATGAAATGTTTGATTATTTAATGATTCTCAGAAAATTTCATTACTCAGTTATTATTTGGATGCTAAATTGAAATCAAAATGCACCCTATTTGTTTCATGATCTAACTACCATTATTTTATCAGAATAATGCTTAATCTGTATCATTACTTCATATTAGTAATTAGTAGTTGTTGGAAAGTATAGATTTAAAATTAAGCCATGCAATAAATTAATTCCCTGAGATATTCACTTATTATTTAGATTAGACATTAATTCAGTCACTTATTTTAAATTACTGTACAATTAAAAGTTAGGTAATATTATATTTTGTTTTGTATTTAACTCTAACTTACCATACAGTATAGTTAGTTAATCAGCATTACGTCTTTATTTTATTAATTTATCACACAGTAAAGGTTGTTCAATGCATGTGGATAATGGGAGGAGATGAGGTATAGACTATAACTTGTCAATTTAAATGGTAGAACTTTACCAATTCCAATTACTTATTTATTTTAGAACTTAATAGATGATTTGTTCCTGTTAACCATAATGTTTTCTCCCATATCTAATATATATTTTACACCCAAAAGATCTCTGTAATCCCCAACTAGTCTCATTAATAATTTTAAAAGCGAGATCAGATTAGTAGTTTATTCTATGATCAATAGAATTTGCACACCCGGGTATTTGTTTGATAGGAAAGGTACGAGAGGTGTTGGGGGAGGGTTACAATATATATATATTACTCAAGTTAAGATATTTAAACTACATGTAAAAACAAATTCAACTCTTCAAAATTCCATTCACTAGTAAGAGTAAAAAATGGTTCAGCTACTTTCATAAAAAAGAGATTATAAAAGACAAATACACATTGTTGGATAGATCATACATTAATATGATCCAAGATTAAATGGTAGCGACAACAAATAGATCTTATTTTAAACATATCAATCCGAATTTAGATATTCATTCTTTGTAAATTACAGCTAACTCATGCTGAAAATGCTAAAATTATCAATTCAAATTTTCAAGCAGGTCATGTCCCTGAGGAAAACTCTTAAGGAATGTGCTGAGTAGGAATAAACCTGTTCTTGTGTTTACTACAAAAAAAAAATACTGGATTATATTTCTGAATTTCAAACTTTTCATGGAGAATATAATGTTTTGCATGAGTTTTCTTTGATTACCATTACTATATTTGAAAATTCATAATTGACATCTAGAAAATGCCTTTTATGTAGATTATATAATATATTGCAGCTGGATGACAATATGTGGTTCCACTAATAAAAGTTACTATTCTGCCGTCAGATCAAAAATTTGCTGAACATTTATAAATTCCAAAATTTCCATGTAGAATTTTCAGTATTATTATTTTTATTTGATATTTTTTTAATATTTAAATAATATTTTTATATTGAAGTATATACACAAATGATCCTTTTTTTTCTTGATTTCAGATAATTCACTATCTATTGTCTTTAGAATTTTATTTTCAATATTTTGCATATTATATATATTGAGGCCTCATGATATAGTCTAAGCAATTCACCCACTATTTTCATAACTTGCATTTGAATCTAGTCTGTGTAAAACTAAAAAAAAATAAAGTTCTAATTAAGTTTAAGATTTTTTTTAGTCACTAAAAATATATCTAACTAGGTAGTAAACACTCAAACAATACCCATTCAGAAATTGAAAAGTCAGATTAAAGTGCTTTCTCCTTCACTTTATCTATATGAGAAGTCATTGAAGAAGTTCATTTATTGACAAGTACTGAATAGTTAATTGAGATTATTATAAATCAGCTATCTGGAAGAAAATTCCTAAACCTAATTAAAACCTGAAAAGATTAAGTTTTATCTAACCTTAATGTGAATTTAGGTCACAGATGTAGGACAAAGACATGCTCAAGACCTACATTTCAACACTTGTTGTAACCAGTAATATATGTATATATAACATATGTGATACAAAATTTTGTGTAATTATTTAAAACAATTCACAATTTAATTCCAAATACATTATAGTAATTTAATTAATACTCTCATTTTGAGTTTATCTTTAGAATAGTATTTCATGTAAACTTGGAAAAAGATTGTCCAGAAGATTTAAATCTATTTATTGCACCTGTTCATGATTAACAATTGTCTATTATATGTCATCACAATATAATACTCATTGCATGTTGATTTATTAGTATTTTTTTTTTATTCACAAAAAAATGTCCAAAAAAAGATGAAGTTCGAAAAGTGAGAGAAAGCTGCTATATATAGTAACTAAGATGATTTCTCTATAATGGAATGAGAAGTTCAAAAACTAAAGATCCATGAATCACAACTCAACTTTATCATTTTTAATGCTCAAATATCATATGATCCTCTGAGCCAATTGGTAATTTTATTTCTCCCTTCTATATTTTTCATTCTAAAACCAATGCATGTGTCAATAACTCATCTTTTAACCAATTTCACTTTATTAATATTTTATTCAAATTTATTACTTCAACAATCTAATATCAATTCTCCCTATATCCTTAAAAACATTCATTCTATAATTCAGCTTTATACCTTCCTTCTCATACAATCTGCATTTTTTTCCCTCCATACTATTTCACTTGCCAATTCTTTACATAGTTTCTAAACATTCTACCTTTACCTCATGCAAAAAAGTACTGCCCACTGCTGTGTGAACAAAATGAAGTTTATACAAAATAGCAATACATTATAATTTGCGATTTCCTTCAAATTTCCTTTTTTGTAGTAAACAATACACCATTTATCTTCCAATTCTTATCTCCATATTTATTTAATTCAAAAACTTGTCTTTGCTCTTTATTACAATTTTTAAACATATACATAGAAAAATCACTTTCGAATAATCTAGAAAATGTTATCCTCTTTGTAATTTTTGTTTTCTTTTTTCTCTAAAAAATAAAAATGAAGAAATATATGACTTAAATATATAAATTTATATTAAATTAAAATTAATGATTCAATTAGTTATTAAATGTATGTATATATAAAAGTGTATATAAAGATTTAAGAAAAAATAATATAGATAGTGAATAAAACAATAAAATATAAATTTAAAATGAATATAATTATAAAAGTATATGTCATATTTTGTTTAATTGTAATTATATAATGAATTATATATGTTTACATATAATTATAGTATATCACTTCTATGCAGTCAAATGTATTTAAAATATTTTGTAGCTCAGATAAAAACAACTGGGCAATCGAAACTATAAAAAAAAAAAAAAAGATAATTATTTGTAGAAATGTGTTTTTATTGAATGAAATGGAAAAGAAAGTAGTTATTAATTATAACTTTATTATAACATTTACTAAGGCTATAAACCTCAAGAGTGTGGGCATGAAAATGTGAAGGTAGGGACCTCTACAGGTCTTAACCACAAGCTTATGCTCAATTAAGTTTATACAGTAATCTCATAATCTATATTCTAAGTTTTGTTGCTGTTTTTTATTTCTGGAATTAATATGGTTATACTTATACCATTAACAATTGACTTTCAATTATAGCAATGACTATTTATAAAAAATTGATAAAAGAAATATTACACTTTCAAATTTTTGGAAAATAATTTTATTTAGCAAAAAGAAAATTAAATTAATTACAAACAATATATTTTTATTTCAGTATTTTTTAAACACAATAAACTTGTGACTATATACATACATATAGAATATATATATACATACATATATATATACACAACAATACAAGACATCATATGTCGGAGTATATAGCCAAATAAAATTGTTTTGCTAAAAATAATACATATGAATGATGCAAAGATAAAATAAATCTATTAACATTTTAGTCAGAAGAAATAAGAACAGAAGTGTAACGATATGTTGATAATGTGATTTAATGGAATATTTATTGGAAAATAATTGGAAATATACTTTTATATAATTAAAAACTCTTTTTAACGACACTATTTTTTACAGTACTTACAATAATAAAAGAAAAATTATTTTCAATATATATGTAACAAAAGATTTTTTTTTTAAAATTCAACCTAAAATGTTCAATGAGATAGCAGCTTGAGAATATGGATGTGAGAGTATATAAACAATGAGAAAATGTTTACTATCACACACACATATTTATATATGTGTAGGTGTGTTTCTGTACTTTTAATATTTATCAAAATAAAACAATTCAAAACGAACAGTCTTAAAATATTAACAATTTTTAAATAAATCATTGAAATATATATAAGGATAAAGCCTAAAAATACTTTTTTTAGAACATTGTCTTTTTACAGATTTAAATAAGCAGAGGCAATCTAAACCTTCTTCACATCACATTTAACATCCCTGAAAAAATACCACGTGACAATGTTTTAAAAGGATTGTTACCATTTTATCTTTGCTTATATTTTTCTCTTTATTCAGACTCTCTGATCTTTTAAAGCATTACTATATTTATTTTGTGTGTGTATAATTTAGCATAAAATCTAAAAAAAATAAATAAATCTATTTTCTTGTGTGTCTGTGTATATATATAATTATAAATCACTTTATCTACAGCTATTGGCCAATTACTTTTAACCTTTATCCAAATACATGCATAGCTTAGAATACTGATGTGATTTATGCTTGTGCTTTTTAATATTCTTTGTACAGAATGTGTGTGTGTCTTTTTTTAAATAATCCAAATATTGCTAAACGATAAAAATTAAAAATGATTTAATTCACAACACAAATAAATGTTTAAATGCCTCGAGAAAAGATGTAAAACATAAACATATATTAATGGCAAAAATTTTCCCGAGGTAAGCAGTGTACAGTAGTTATAAATACATATTGTTTTATTGAAAGTCTACTATCGCTTTGCAGAAATAATGAGAACAAACTTGGAAAAAATATTTTTTTCTTGATCACCATCTATTGGAGAGTCACAAAATCACCGGAATAGGAGCAAAAAATGCTCGTAATGAATGTACACATTTCTGAATCAAACCAATCAACAATTATACCACTGAGGTATTAAAGCTTTCACAATACTAAAATTAATAATTTATACCCAAAAAAACTTATCAACATTCAACAACAGTATTTACAATGTACTAGAACAATTTGTGGTCAATTAAGCAAGGACGTGGACGAAAACAAATACAATAAAATTTACTTTCTCAAATTAAAAATCTTTTCACTTAAAAACATTTTATAGAACTCTAAAAATACAAGAGAATCTCAACCTTCTTTATAACTTCCTGCCACTGTCATTTTTTCCCCTCCTTCGAGTGTAGACAACTAATTAAAAACAATATATACAGTATATATATATTCACAATTTCACAAAGATAAAAATATTAATTAGCCAAATATTTTCAAAGACAACTGCTATAACAATATGAATACCAACACAGCAGTGATTAAAATTTATTTTCATTGATTCTAACAATGTGGGTAAAATATCTGAGTATTAATTTTATTTGTTACAAGTCACAGTACTATAATTGTTGATTGATCTATTTTAGGAATACCAGATTTCTAAATGCACTGCTTCATTTCTTGTCTTCACTGACATATAGTCAAAAAACTTACTTCCTCTTCCGGGCCTATTCTCCGCCACAAAAATGAACTTATATCAGACTGATATGCCAGAATACAATTATGGAAAAAACCATGTATTCATATACAAACATGTACAGAACATTGACTGATATATATAGTGCTCGGAGGCGTGGCCGGTAGTAGGAGACGTTTAGTGCAAGTGGTGTGCCCTCCAGGGCTCAAGTCCCAGGTGGTGCGCATCAGCGGGCCGATGTTCGGGAAGTTCCGCAAGTTGTTACGGAATCAAACCCGTTCACTCGCAAGCTCGGCAGCAGGAGATAGTCTTGCAACCGGGGTTTCCGGGCTCTCGGTGAACTTCCTGCGCATCGACCTGACGAGGGGGCTAGCATTACCCAGGGCCGTTGAGTGCAAGCCCCCGCCATGCTTCTGCTTCAGGTGACGATTGCCTATCTCCATGTGCATAATGCGCATCATCTCTATCTGCGCAGCCAGCTTCTGAATCTCTTCCTAAAATAATAATAGTATATATATATGTTGTCTTGGGGAAAATGTATATAAACTCTATTCTTAAATATATATATGTATGAAAAAGTAAATATATATAAAAACATTAATTTAACACACTTTCTTTTCAAATCGTTTTATTTTGTGAATCACTTTTCATTTCACTTTTCTAATATATATATATGTGTGTGTGAAAGAATCTAAGCATTTACATTTTGAAATAAAGATAGTGGAATATTTGAGATCTTAAAAAAAAGATTAGTTAAAGAATGTTTATATAATATGAATGACAAAAACAGTTTTAAACAGAAAGTAGTAGGAATTTGATCTAATTATAGAAAAGTAATTAAAATAATTGAAGGGTATTTTATATAAAAAGTAAATTAAAATTTTATTAATGTAAAAGGATGAAAATAACTTATGCAAGTTTAGTCAAGCGTTGGTGGCCTAGCAGCTAATATAGCTGCCTTCCAAGCAGCTGACCCGGTTGGATTCCTGGTCAACGCTTTGACATATAATAAAAAAAAAGTTAGCCAAGTTATGTAAATATATATATAATTTATGTGAAAATTTTTTTTGAAGATTCTTTATAAACATATATTTGTATACATATTTTTTATTGAAATGATCCTTAATAATAATAATTATACCTTAAAACATGGATGGAAAACTGAAATGAAAAATGGACCATAAAATAAAAGAAGATTTGAAAAGTATGATAAATTAATTTGTTTCTATATATATATATTGAAATTAATAGTCATATTTGAAAAGAAAATAGTGAAATACTTATTAATCAGTATTGATTTTATTAAATGGTAAATAACAAAATATTAATTTTCATATTTTAAAAATGAAAGATCATAATTAATAATACATTTGGATTTGAAGACTAACATTCATATCTCATATGATCATTCAATTTATTTTTTAACATTAGCAGAATTTTGTTGTTTTCAAAATTTGTAAATTTTTGAAATAAATTATATTTGAAATTTAGACTTCTATATAATATTAACCTCTGAGTTTATTTAATTTTTATATTCCATTTCTTATTCTTAACAGTGAGTGCTTTCAAACTTTAAATAGACATTTATTATAATTGTTAAAAAAAATCATTAATTAACTTGTATTTTTCCAACTGCCTTATTTATTTAAGTTCCACTATTAAAGAAGCTTGTTGAAACTTGGAAATCCAACTATAGATCAGTAAAGGAGCATTTAGATAAAGAATAAAAATTTACATTTATCTGGATTAGATGAAAGCTGATTCATTAATCAAAAAAATTATTATCATAATATGATGCAGATTTCACCACTCAGGGAAAAGATATTACATTTTTGAAGACATTGAAATTACAATTTATCTTTATTCTATTGAATATGCGATCATAAGAGTCAATTCTTAATTAATAATCAATATATAACATTCATACTCTTCATCATCAATGAGATGTTTTTTTCCCAAAATATTCTAACTAAGAATCAATATACAACATTCATACTCTTCATCATCAATGAGATTTTTTTTTCCAAAATATTCTATTCAACATTATTTAAATTCAAATTCCAATCACACTCCAATGACAATATTAATCAAAACAAGTAAAAATGAGAAGACATCTTCTCAATGTAATATTAATCAGCTCTAAAGAAAGAGTAAAGAAATAGTTACCATTTTTTCTTATACCATAATGATTATAAAAATTTCAAAATTATTTATAAAGATATCAGTTATAGATAACTACTAAAAACTGAATTTACACTATTTATTATATTTAGTAAATACTCCAAGATATTCAACGAAGAATTTCTTAGCATGAATATGATCATTCTAACTTCAAAATAAAAAAGGGATAAATAAAAAATCACTTTTTTAATGATTTAAACTCATCCATTAGTCATGAATACATTTCTACTTATTCACATATCTGGGCCAAAAATCTGTTTATTTAATACCTTCTGACATTATCCTACTTTCTTTTGAAGCAAACTTTTCTTTCTAAAATACTTCAACTCTTCGTGTCTTCCAACAAAAATAATTAATACTGTGCCTCTTTAGAATGACTTTGATATAATCTTTATATTATAAAGAGTATATGTCAATGTTCACCTTAAAATATTTTTAAGATCTCTGTTACCATTGTTGAATGTCTGAAAAATTTTAAACTTTTCCAAATATAAACAACTGTTAGTAATAACAGACAGACAACACAGGTTAGTAGATTACATGACATTTCGAGTGGTATTATTTTCTGCGCTTCTAAGGTGTTCTGACCTCGCTAGTGCCAATATTAGCATAGAAGTCTAACTTACACCTTTAGATTCTTGAATATAGAATTTTAGGGCAATGCTCTCATCAAGTGAGCTATTCTGTTACTATTCATCTACTTCAGACATCCAATATCGGGAATGTGCCAAAAGTAAATGCTACAGCATTACATCAAGCAAACTGAAGAACATACGTATTGGTTTTTTTGAACTTATCGTCGTATTTTCAAAATTTTATGGGTAATCTTTAGTTGAAATGTTCTCTGTGTTTTAAAAACATCCCCTAATTTAGTATGATTAGCTAAATCAAAGTCTAATGTCTTATAAATAAAATGAAAAATCTACTTGCAATTAACTATTGAATTAATCATGAAATATCTTATAATTATGTGATGCATTAAAGTATATTGTTTTAAATAAAGAAACAAAAAAAAAATCATATAAGTTGTAATCCTCTTTATTACAGAATATTCCTTGTTAATATTAAATACGTATTGCTATCCTGGAGCAATGGACTTCATATCTTACTCAAAAGTTAGAAAACAAATCTTGTATCTATCCCCAAATGAATTCTAAAAATTATTATATTTACTTCCATTAAATTTTCAGTATTTGCTCCTTAAATTTATTGATTATTTTAAGAAAACTTGTAAAATTTTTATATTTTTTCCTGTTTTAATTACTTTATCCCATTACAAAAATATGTTTCTGTATTTGATATAAAACACCAATAAGATAATATGTTGATCGACAAAGATTGAAAATGATGATTATACAAATATAAGCACTTAGTTCTAGCTCTGGATTGGTATTGATATGCAATTGCGATACAAATCAAAATAAAGAGAAATCATTATTGTAAAAGTAATAACGATGATGAAAAAGTTAATTAGAAAGTAGTACAAACATTTACATCTATGTTTATATAATAAGATTTGGAATATTATATCAGTTTAATACAAATTTTTATATTTTAAACTAGGCATGGATAACTTTCAACCTTTTTCAAACAGCAAGATTCTTGAGCTATTGTCATAAATCAGGTTATGTCACTACAAAAAAGTTTTCACAAACCCTACAATTAGTACAAAGTATGACAATACAAATTTATTCATAGAAGTTTTATGTAATTAGTTGTTATGCTCACATAATTATAAATTAGGCATGTCGTATAAAAATTCATAAAGGATCATAATATAACCTACAGGCCACAGGTTTCCTACTACTGTTTTAAAATAATACATATACATTTTTTATTTAAATTAATAAATTAACATTATTCTATTATAATTATTCTTTTAATTATAAATACCCACATACACGTTTATATAAGAGAAATGTGTATCATATAATAGCAAACCATCCATGCATTTTACTGCTGTTATACAATGCTTTATTTACCACCCTCTTTTATAGTTTACAGTTTCGATTGCAATCGTCTTCAGAACTACAATATAATACAAACATATGAATATAAATATACATGAACATATAATTTACATTCTATATAAACATCTTATAATCATCATCTATTTATTACTTTTTAAATATTATATATATATTACCCTTTTTTTACATTCTATATTTATTAATTAAAACTTCCTATATGTATATATATATATATATTCTATTTTTATTCTAAAATAAAATAAAGAATAAAAATAGAATATATATGTATAGAAAGAATAAAAATAGAATATATAGGTATAGGAAGTTTTAATTAATAAATATAGAATGTAAAAAAAAAAAGGTAAAAATATATATAAATAATATTTAAAGATGTTTATATAGAATGTAAATTATATGTTCATGTATATTTATATTCATGTTTGTATTATGTTGTAGTTCTGAAGAAGATTGCTGGCCAGTCGAAACTGTAAACTGTAAAAGAGGGTGGTAAATAAAGCGTTGTGTAACAGTAGCAAAGTGCATGGATGATTTAGTATTATTTGGCAATGCAATAACAAAGATTAGTTACTATACTTCTTGAATAAGAGAAATGTGATTGTAAAATGTATAAAAAATGTTTGCAGATGTTTGTGATGATTCTAGAAGTTTCAATATTAACTTTAAATAAAATAGGCATTAGTTTAAATTCTAAAGAAAGCCAGAATTTTTGCAAAACAAAAGACAAAAACACAAAGGGACACAAAAATCTTTATCTACAGATCCCATAATCAAATTTTCTCTTGGAATAAAATAGAAAGGAGTCTGATTAAAAACTCAATTGGTTCTTTATGTTTAATATTTACAATTTGACATTTTATCTGAAACTGTTATTATTTAGTACATAAATAATATAATGGTATTTAACTAATAAATAAGAATAAGTCACTCATGTATTTAGGAAACATGGCGAAAGTAGTTTCAAAATAATTGAAAAAATGAAATAATAATTTCTATCAGAATGATTTAGTAATAGAAGTAAATGTGTTTTAAAATTCATAATAAAGTAGTCTTACATCACAAAATTTATGGAATTAAATTGCTAACAAAATATGAAATGAACAATAATCTAAAACAAATTTAAAAGGACTTGTTTGTTAATAGTGTTATGATTAAGAAATTTATTGAATAATGCAGACATTCTTAATAATTTATTTTAAATTAAATGATGTAAAAGTAAGAAGAGGTATTTCAGAATATGGTTACAAAAAAAAAATACATAGCAAGTTATTTAAAAGTCAAATATATTTAAAACATTTACATTCATGATTCAATAAGGATATTAATAATATGAAAATCAATACTTCTAAGTGGCAATGATATATTGAAAACATCTGCATATTAAACACATTTTTAGCATTTTCATAATTTAATAGTACTATCATGGGAAAGTATTTTAAAATGGGAATGAATTTCTAAGATAAAAATTCATATATGTGAACTTAATGAAGATTTTATATCTATAAAAACTCAAGGAAATACAATTTTATTACACTTGTATTTAACAATTCAAAACAAAGCAAAACTTTCCATACAGTAGTGCCATCTTGTGATCATGTGATGTTTAGTGGTTTAACACTGTATTTACATATATATAAAATAGACATTAATTTATTATGGATCATTAATTTTATAATATATAAAAGAAAAATATATTGAATTATTTAAACCTTATAGTTAATGCCACATAAAATATATTGACTTTTTCTTGAACATCAAAATAATTTTTACTTAAATATGTAGATATCAATTCTGAGTAATTATTTACTTGTTAATTCTCATAATATTCTTTAATAGAAATAGATTCTTATTAACATGTAAATCTGCTAAAAAATTAGAGGAAATAAAAGAATTTTTTTTTGTCCTGTATTAACTAACATTTTAACAACAATCATAATTTTTAATCATAAAAGTAAATGAATAATTTGTTAAAACATTACAAAATCCATGCTCAGGATAGAAATATTAAATAAACTGCATATAAAATATAGTCCTAATTTAAATTAATATTTTTAATAAATAAATGAGTTAACAATAGTGTGGGAATATGTGAAAAAAATTAATTATAAAAATATATACTTGTTTATATCTTGTTTAATCCTGGAAATATATTCATTTGACAACTATGAAGTTAATTTTATAATGATGAGTATCATATAATCATTGTTAATATTGTATAATGTAAAAAAAATCTTTAATGTTCTGATAAAATATATAGCAGGCACAATTTACAACAAGAATGATTCTATGTTCAAAATACTTGTATTATGATACAAATATTAAATCATTCCACATGGTTAAGTAATCCAATACCGCCCTCTCTGAACTAATATGTAAATACATTAGAGTTCGTATTTATATATTAGTTCACAGTTGGCAGTGCTATTTCTTAACCATGTGGGGTGATTTAATATTTGTATATTTATTTCAGTATAGTGTTATGCATTGGGATTATTTTTTATATTATAATATATAGCATTAGTGTTTATTTAATACAAAATGATAATAACTATATTAATGTATCTCATTTCTATGATATTATTACTGATTTATACTTTTTTTTAAGTCCCAATTACTATCAAGTAATTTTGCTACTCTGCTGCTAACCAGAAAATGGAGGACATTCATCATTCACATAGCCTTTATATTGTAATTTAATCTGATTTAGATATTTCTACAATATTCATTATGTTTCTTAAGGGAGAAACAATACATTAAATGTTTACTTGTATTTTACAATTAATCCTAAGGTAAGTTTCTTTAAAGTTCATTAACATCAAAAAATATGGAAATCCAATTTTGTAGCAAAGAAATATCATTCATAAAACTTAATAATAATAAAAAACGCTTTAATTATGGACTGGCTTAATCCTCTTTTCATTTCATTAATGCATATAAGTGAAAAATAAATTAATAAATTCCATTTTTAAACTAAAATAAATGTATAAACATACTTATGAAATTACAAAATTAAAATAAAACTTTTATATAGCATAACTTTGAAATATACCAACCCATATATAATATTGTTATTTTATACAATAAATTAGTTTATGTTTATTCGTCATTGTTACATAAGAAAATATAGTTATTATCTTTCATTTGAATATATATATATATATAATCATTCATATTTCTATTTTATTTCATTTCTTAGATGTCAATATTTTTAAAAACTTATCAATTATATCATAAGATTTTTGCTTCATCTTCATCATTTTAACAGACTGAAGTTGCAAAGATGTTAAAATCTAAATAACAATATCATATCTTGAAAAACCTCGGGGTTTACAATTAAATCTGACATATATTCCCTGATTCATCTTGGCAACATTTTATTATATCAATGTCAGTAATACTTTTCTATTTCCAAAAGAGTAAATAAACCATTCTTCATATGACCATGAATTAAAACTTGTGGTAATTTTATATAGCATAAATTATTTGATGAATAAAAAGAGTAAATAACATCCTTCATTCATGCATAACTAAAACTTGAATTCTCAACATGTTGATTACTCTGACTAAATTCATTTTAGAATAATATTTTATCTTTCTTTTCCAATCAAAAATTTTCAAAAGTACATGTTTGGTTAAACTTCCACATTTCACTCACGATTTCATCAATAACAAAAATTTTGCATATCAGTCATGATTTTATCTCTAAAACTTGTTTTTTGTTGTTGTTATATTCTTTAAAATTATCCACTTTTAATATTATTTAAGTTTGCCTATCTAAACTTTTCTTTTAAAACAAAACTCACTATTATGTTTTATAAATAGATTAATATAGTTATATTTATTAGAAATATTTTATCAATTGTTTCATATCTTCCTTAGGATTTACATTGATATTTCTTCTTTTACTGATATATTTCTTTCTCCTTTGGTTCTAATCTTTAGATATGATGATTCACTGTAATTATCTATATTGCATCATAGCATTATAAGGCTCGATACTGACATCAGTCTTAATAATAAAAATTTCCGTGGAAGTAACTTGAAATTCTAGCATTACAGATTTTAGAGACATAAAACATTTGTTCTGTTTGCTAGGTTATTGTCTATATTTATTTGTCGAGTGCCATAGGTATACCTACTGATTATTAATTAATAAAATAGCCTAAATTATATTCCCACCTACAACTAAGAAACCACTGTAATTACAGTCAAGATTTTAAAATATAAAGAACAGAGAACAACATTAATTAAATTAAAGAATAATAATTAATGGCTAAATATTAAAAAAAGATTTTTTAGAGGTATGAATTATTCATATTTTTTTCGAAAAATTTCAAACTTTACTTATTTTCTAGATACATTAATTTGTGTATAGTTATTATTATAGTCGAACATATTTAAAAAGAATTTTTAAAAATTTGAATTTTTCTAAAAATATTTAAAAAGTCAAACATATGATGGAAATAAATCAACATATAATTATAAATATTAACACTGACATAAAAGATGACTATATACAATTTGAACTGGAACTGGTTCTTAGTTCATTTATCATTTAAGAACTAGGGGGCCATATTTGTCTGACATTAAAGCAGGAAAGTGACATTGTTTTCAAGTTTGTTAAAATAATTCTTCAGGAATCTGACTAGTAAATTATACTAAAGTATTTAGATGTACTTACTCCATGAATAAGTTTATATAGTTTAAATATTTATTATCTATAATTTCTAAACAAACTTATTAAAATTATTATAATTTGATTTATATAAATAGATAATTATTCAAATTTTAAATTAAGAATTGTAATAAGCATTAGAATAATAATGTGAAAGGCTGAAACTTTTGTCATATGCGCCTTAAAAATGCTTACATGACAGCCAATCAGATGTAATAATGACTGCACAGGGAATTCTCAAGTCAAAACACAAGGCAGAGATTTTATGAGAAAAATATGTCTCCAACCTTCCTCTCTCCTCAAATTTATATATAAATAAGCCAGCCTCAAGCATTTTGACCTAAGAATGTGAAGCTTTAAACACCACATCTAATTCATATATAAATAAATGTGAAATCTTTCGATTTACTATGAAGTAATTTTCAAATCCAATGAATTGATAGTAACAAATGTAAATATATTAATTTATTAAGTACAAGCAGATTATATAATAATAACGTGAAAGGCTGAAACCTTTGTCAGATGCGCCTTAAAAATGCTTATATGACAGCCAATCAGGTATAATAATGAGCATTAGAATAACTTTACAAAAACCGGCTTATTATTCACATGTTAATCTTTATAAAGTAGCATAACCTTTTAAGTTTTTATTAAATAATTTTAAGATTAATAAAATATATCAGTAATATTCTGATATAAATCTCTTTTATCTAAGTATAGAATAATTTCTGTAAATATCTGATACACTAATAATCAAAAGAATCGAATAAATAAAGATAAATATTTAAAACACATTATTTAGAGAGTTAATATATTAAAACAGCTTCATAATGCATATTATTAATCCAAATTTCAAGATTGAATTTGGTTACATGACCATTTATAATATTTCTTAATCTCTTGTCCTCTGTTTTTAAATATATTTCTTTTCCGATTATATTTCATTCACGATAGCCAGCTGTAACTATTGCAAATATGGTATGACAATTCAAAATTTATAAGCATATAATTAAAAAAATATTTTCTTGTGTGATCAATAAATTATTTATTCTTTGAAAAAATCTGGTATTAGTTTTTTTTCTTAATCATCCATACTCAAAATCTAGTAGGATGTCTAATTGCTTTGATAGGGTAGATAGTAATCCAGAGAAGCTTTCACTAAATGGTCCAGAAGCTTCCTTAGCTAAGCACAATTTAAAACAATCATTTAATCAGTGGATCATCAATCTATGGTAAATAGAGCAAAATCATCAATTCTGAAGGTCATCTACTGCTCAATAACTGCTGGCTTAATTTTCAAACTAAAAGTCAAACTAACTTTCATTATCTTATTTTATATACCTTTCAAAATTTTTGTCAAAAAAAAAAAGCAGATGCAATTTTCTTTATATAAATATACATTATTAACTTCTAAAAATAATCAGATTAATTTAATATACTCAAAGATAATTAATGTTTAGACTTAAAATTATAGAATTATATTTATGAAAACATGTTCTAAATTATAAATATGAAGAAAAAAATTAGAACCTTGATTATGAACTAATTTAATCTTTTCATTTTAATAATACTTATAATTAGAAAACAGATTAACAAAATCTAATTATTATATAATACATTTTTGTTTAACATTAATGTTTGGTCTGTTTATTTATGTGAGAAATCGTGCTTCATTCACTTTCCAATTTAGTTGAAACTTTGCATATATATTTATTTCTAATAGCAAACATTCTAATGAATTTAAATTAGAACTTACAAATCGGTTTCAAGTATTAGTAGATTTTGAACATGATTCAGATTTGAATGATATTAATATGAAAATAAGTGATACACTTTTAAAAACTGCAACAAAGATAGATGGTAGGAAAAAACAGCAATTGACCAATAAAATTTCTACTGAGACTAGGGAATTTAGGAAGAAAAGTAGGAATATGAAGATACACCTGGGTCTCTTTTTACGTGGACTTATTTAACACTGTTTTTGAAGTTACACGATTCGTGTTTCACCAGAAGTCGATTTCCGATAATGCGCTATTACTTTAAATAATAAATTTTGCGCACTTACGTTATATTGAAAGTAGTAGCACATTATTGGAATTCGACTTTCATCTTAGTAATTTCAATATTTTCAGTGCTTTATAATAGTAAGATTTTATGCAATAATGAAATTAAAATCATGATTTCCACATTTTATGTATACACATATTAAATTTTACAAGATTATAATGTAAATTTGTTCAAACATTCTGCGTGTTAATTTTGCATTTTAAATCACATTCTGTTTTTGCTTTTTAAAAAAGAAGGTAATCAATTATTATTTTCTTATTAATGACACCAATCATTAACGTGCTCTTAAATTCCAACGAGAACTAAATGGTTGTATGTCTGGATATCGTGAGCTTCGTAAACAATTAATAAAATCATCGTCTCAAAGATTAATTACTAATTACGTTGTCACCAGAAAATCATAATAATTAAAATGTGTATAAAAAAATGTAAATTACTGTACTGTAAATTATGCATAAAAATATATTATTTTGAATAAAATTAAATATTATAGTTAAAAAAAGTTTGTCTTGTATCAATTTTTTTCAAATTTAAAATTTTTTATTAGTCATATTTTATTTCCTTATTTTTTTTTTTTGCGCGAATTTTAAAGTAATTTTACATTGGTGCTTTGCTTTTACACGAATTTTGAAAAATCACAGACTGCATCCCCCCTTTTTCAATGTAAGTTAGATCTATTTTTGCACGATCTCGTTTGCACGTGTTTTCTGAGGAACTATCTATCGCATAAAATGAGACCCAGGTCTATACAAAAATGATGCATTAAAAAGGATTGAATATCTCAAATTTTATAAAAATGGTGCAGAAAAGAGTTGAAATGATATAAGAAAGTATAACTGTGAACTAGCAAAGAAAGCTGTAGAAGAAAATAAAAGTCTCAAGAATGTAAAACAACATTTTGGTATTGGTAGGAAATTATATCTGTAATAAGAAAAAAAGATGGAACTATTACTAAAAATAGAGATGACATCATGAAATGGGTAGAAGACTTTTATCAAGAATTATATAGTAATAAAGAACAAGTATCTCCTATATCTATTACATCTTCCAAATTGCCCAGAATTTTAAATGAAAAAGTGAGACATGCAATTAAATGTAAGAAGAAAGGAAAGGCTCCAGATAATGATGGAATTATAATTGATATATTAAAAGAAGCAGGTAAAGAAATAGAAAAAAATTTAACAAAGTTATATACCAAATGTCTAAATGATAAAGATGTACCAGATGATTGGAAGAATGCAGTAATAATATTAATATTTAAAAAAGGTGATAAAGAAGATATTAGAAATTACAGACCTATCAGCCTTTTATCAGTTTTATACAAAATTTTTACCAAGATAATTACAACTTGTTTACAGAGAACATTGGATTTCCATGAACCAAGAGAACAAGCTGAATTTAAAAGTGGTTTTAGTACAGTTGATCATATCTGGGTATTGAGAGAAGTTATAAAAAGGACAAATGAATATGAGTTGCCATTATGTTTTGGATTTGTAGATTATGCGAAGGCATTTGATTCTATAAACATTTCTCCAGTGATTAAAGCATTGAATTATCAAGGTATAGATCCAGGATATTGTCATATTTTAAAGGATAATTATAAAAATGCAACAGCAACAATTAAATTACATAATGATACTGGGAAAGTCAACAATGAGAAGGGTGTAAGACAAGGTAATTCCATATCTCGAAAACTTTTTACAGCAGTGCTGCAAGAAGTATTTTGGGGATTAAAATGGGAAACTAAAGAAATGAAAGTAAATGGAGATTATTTAAGTCATTTAGATTTTGCAAATGATGTAGTTGTTTTTGCAAATAATGCTTCAGAGCTGCAGGAAATGTTGCAAGAGTTATCAGATGAAAGTACAAAAGTAGGACTAAAGATAAATGTTAAAAAGACTAAAGTAATGTTTAATTGATTTGCTCAAAATATAAAAATAAACATCGATTCTGATGAATCAGAAGAAGTTAACAGTTACAAATGCCTTGGTCAGATTATTAATACAGATGGAAACATAATGGATGAAATTAATCATAGAATTAAACTTGGTTGGAGTGCTTTTGGTAGAAATAACTTGATACTAAAAGGAAATATGCCTATGTGTTTGAAAAGGAAGGTTTTTAACAAATGTGTTTTACCAGTTCTTACTTATGGATCTGAGACTTGGACACTTAATAGAAGAGCAATACAGAGACTTCAGACCACTCAAAGAAGTATGGAGAGATGCATGTTGGGAGTAACAAAAAGAGATCGAAAATGCAATGTATGGGTAAGAAAACAAACGGGTGTTACTGACCTCATTGAAAAAATTAAAAGTTTGAAGTGGAGTTGGGCTGGACATATTGCTAGAAGAGATGATAATAGATGGACGATTGAAATCTTAAACTGAATTCCAAGAGATTGTAAAAGACCCAGAAAGAGACCACATGTGAGATGGATGGATGAAATAAGAAAGGGTACAGGGGTGATGTGGAGAAGAAAAGCTAAAGATCGGAAAAGATTGATTGAACTTGGAGAGACCTTCATCCTGCAGTGGATTGATAATGGTTGATGATGAATAGAAAAACATTTCTTTATAGTTTGCAAAACAACTTTAGCAAAAAATTTACATTTTTAATTTTAAATAGGTTTTAGTGTTTTTAAGAATTGTCATATTAAATAGTATCTCAACTTTTTTGTATTCATAATTTCTGAAACTATACAAAACTTAAAATGTAAACACAAGGAATATTAATTCAAAAAATATAGAGATAAATTGTAGTTAATAAATAGTAATATAACCTTAATGCATCTTTGATGCTGAACACCCTTGTCAAAGGCAATATATATATAAATTTAAAAAACATTAACCTAGTGTTCAATAAACCACTTCAAATTTGTATCTTTTATTACTTCCAAAAAAGCAAAAATAAAAACATCAACAATATATTTAATGTACACAATATTATTATAATCATTCAATGTAGGGTTGCACAATTTTTCCCTCAATATGGTCAATTGCAGACTACAAACCAAAACATTAACAGAAATTCATATTTAAACTAAAACTGCTACATTTTATAGAAATGACTACTAAAAGAAGCAATATCATAACCAACCCAATTGAGAACATCCAAACTTAAAATGGTCTACTGAACATAAGGTTAATAAAAATATTAAATATCTAGATTTGTTAATAAGACATAACAATACATTGGACTATGTAATGTGAATTAAGCATATTAATGTTATATGCTATATCAGTCCTAAATCCTGCATATATCCAGGATATAAATATGCAAGTTTCAAGGCCTTCTTGCATTAAAACTATATTTTTTTAGATTTGAATCAGGTAAAAAAGATAATATATAAATATATATCTGAGTTAATATGGGTGGGTTATAATAAATATGCTTTTCTTAAACATGTTAAACATTTTAATGATATAGAAAAGTTTAATAGTAATCAAATTATGGACTTTAAATCTTAGATGACTCGTTCTATATAATTTCTATATCTTCTAATTGTGTAATAATGAATATAACGTATGTTTTTATATATTAAATCATTTAAATTACGGTTGGGTCGAAAATATAGGTGGATTCATTCTATATTTTCTTAAAGACTTTATCTTGGGTTTGAAAAAGTGGGAGTATTCATTTATATAGTGACATCTGCAAAGCGCATGTGCATATCAGCTTATTGGCTTATTAATATTATAGATTAATTAACAATAGTAAAAATAGAGTTGATCCTAAGGAATGTCTTTGTATTGTATATTTGATTAAGTACAGGAACGTCATTATGCTTATTATGGTGAATCCAGGGCAAATATTAATACAAGGTTTAAACAGCATGTGTATTGTTACAATAAAGCTAAGTTGGATTCTTTGAAGTCATCAGTATTTTTGAATCATCGGCATTTATTTGGTGATGTTTTCAATCCTAGTGAAATAAAAATGGTTTGCAGTGATCACTATGATAGAAAACAAAATTTAAGAGACTTGTTTTATTTCTAATGGTAACTTTGTAATGAATAGAAAGACTAATAGTGTTCAGTTGAATACTGTTTGGAATATATGCAACTAGATTGGCAATTTCATAACTTCCATGTTGAGGTTTGACATGTGCAACAGCTTTTTAGATTTTTTACATTTTATAACGATTGCCTTGTGTACTGCTATTTATTAACTACTATTTATGTCTTTATTTTTGGAATTTATTCCTTTTATTTACATTTATTTTTGTGACAGGTTTTTTTTCTTATAAAACTTAAAAATATAAAAAAAATTAAGGAAATATTTTTATTCACATAAATGTGCTAAAAAGTACCCCCCCCCCCACTAAAATGTAAAAAAAAAAATTTTCTTCAGCTTTCACTAATAGAAGCATGAGGCAATGATGTTTAGAAATTGTATCAATGCCAACCTATTTATCAGATTTCTTGCAACTAATGCTCAGTTTTTTGTATTAAAGATCTGATAACAGATTGGCAGTGATGGAATTTCTAAACAGGATTATCCCATGCTTCTATTTGTGAAAGCTGAAAAAGTTTATTTTGTATTTTTCAGTGCACTTGTATGAATAAAAGTGCTTCTTTAAATGTTTTATTTTATTAATTGAAATAAATAGAAAAACACATAAAATTACAAAATTAAAATAAAATTTCTATGCAATATAGTTTTATATACTATTTCATATATAGAATTCTTATTCTGTATAATAAATTACTATTAGGCTTACTCAACATCATAAATAACATGACTGCATATAGTACCAAAATATATCTGAAGATGTAATAGATATTTTTTTTGCATGTGTGAAGACTAAAATTTTAATATTTTTTCTCTCTCATTCTTTTATTTACTTATTAGTATTCACAAATTTATGAAATAGATTAGTATTTTGATCAGTTGTTTTTAATATATAACTACAATTTACTTAAAAACATTAATCTAATAATCTTGAAATATCTTGATATCTAGCTTTTAAATTATGATACTGTGGAATATATGAGGATGAGTCAAAAATTATCTGCACTCCTGTTATATTAAAACTTTTTTTGACCACACTGTCTCATTGGTCTTTCCATATGAGGCAGTTGTCCCCTCAGTTACTGTTGTGCAATTTTTAACCTGTTACATCAGTTCAAATTGTGTGAAACAATGACTGTCCTTCTGATTTAAACAAAATAAGGCATTCATTTTTTGACTTTTCACAGTCTGGGGATGTATCCGATGCTGAAAATTTTTGTTGCAAAGAAGCGAGTTTGTATGGGATCATTCAAAAAAGGTCATACTAGTGTCAACAAGGAGCTACATGGCTGCCCATGTCCATGATGAATGATAACACTGAGTGTGCCCATAAACTGATTCTGTTGGATAAACAAGTGCAGTATATTATATGGAAAATGATTTACAAATCAGTAATGGCTTTTAAAAGTTTGTGTGAAATGGATAGAAACAACTCACATAAGTGCATAAACAAGTGGTTGGACATTTGCAAAAAAAAAAAAAAAATGAACCGATATTCTAAGAAAGATTAATGTTTTTTAAAAAGAATCATTGGTGATGCATGGCTGTTGAAAACATTGTGCGTTTGTGGATTGTAACAAAACTAAAACATATTTTAATGAAACACATCTGTTGAAGAGGTGAAGACATTGGAGTATTCGTAAATTGTAGCACAGTTTAAAGAATATTTTAATGAGAAAATACAATAACTTGTAAAGGGACGAATAAAGTGTTGAGAACTGAGGAAATTTTGACAAAAAATGAAGTGTCTTTTCTGAAAACTGATTAAAATACTTTCTATAATCAGTGAATAATTTTTGACTCACCCTTTTACATTTGAGTAAATGGTTGTTAATTTAGAAAACAATGCCAATTAGTGGTCATGGTAATGAAAAAGTAAAAAAATAATTGAGAAAATTGAAAAATACTGAATAAATTTATAATGATAATAATATATGTTATGATTACTAAATGCTCTAAAATCTTCAGTTGTCACTCAATAATGATCTACAATTGATAATTACTCTGAAAAAAGGAAGATTATATATCTTGGAGAAATAGTCTAAAAATGGATATGGACTTTAACTTAAAAAGCACAAATAATAGAAAAACAAATTCAGTAATATGCATTTAAATGAAAAGTGTATACAATTTAGTGATAATTTATGCTAAAATTGTATCTAAATTTAAATATAAATATCATTAGCATTTTTAAAAATTGAAATTAATAAAAAATTCTTACTTTTAATTCCTCATTTTCCTGGTAGAGGTCTATACTGCTGTCTTCCTGCATTAGACCTATACCATTTAGAGAAAATGAAGTAGTAATGCCTTGTGTAATGGTTGTATTGTCATAAACATCACCTTGACCTTTAAAAATTCTATAAATCTGTAAATAATAACATATATTTTTTTATAAATCATATATAAAATATTTTATTTCTAATAAGAAACTACTTTTTAAAAACTATGAAATATTTACAAAAGAAAAAGATATTTAATGTATAGGAAAATATATAAAAATATGATTTTTCCATTAAGTCATAGAGAAGCAATATTAATTTAATTAAAAGGGAGTTTAACATACAAGACATATCAAAGGGAGTTCTAAAAATGCTAAATAATCTACATTTTTGCAATTATATAAGTAACAAAAAGCAAACTTAATTTCAAATATATAATCATACAAAATAATAAAATATAAAGCTGACATATGTTGTATAGTAGTTTTATATATTAAAAAAATTACTAAGTTATACTGATAAGTTTGACATAATAACTTAAGACTGATAGGGTGAACTAAAATGCTGAGAATGTAATTATTGATATTTATTCATTATTAGCTAAAAAAGCTTTAACTATACATATGATTAATCACATATCAGAAAAGAATGACAGGAGATTCAACATTATATTCTCTCTGGACATTAAATGAATCAGCATTCAATTATCAATATCACCTAATAAAAAGTGATTTTATAAAATGTCCATTTTGAATCTGCCAGGTAGACGGTGTTAAATAAAAACATTTGATAATCGTTTTATCAATTTTAATTGTATTCTGACTTCATAACTTTTCAGATAATGCAGATTCTATTTGATTAATGTAGCGATTCTCAATAGTTTCCATGCCTTTTGATTGAATTTGTGAAGATGCATTATTTATTCAGATCATATTAAAGTTGATAGCAATAATCAGATTCAATTGGGATGAGAATCCGGTTGTGGCTGCTAATATTGGGAAAGTTATTTGTAATAATATATTTCTTGTATCAATAAATCTGACAAACTCTCATCAAAGAATTTGAGGTGAACACTGGTCTAGATTTAGTTTTTGCATTTGTTTATAACTTTATAATGCAAAAAAAAAAAAAAAAAATAGCAAAACATTATTAATTCTATTCAACAGGTTTAGAACATTCTTTACCCGTTTGAAAGTATTAACATCATTAATAACACATATTCACAATTTTGCATCACTATAATTTACTTATATATTTCAGGATATGTAATCTATGAATATTAGAAGGTTATATCAATCAGATACCCAGATTAGTTTCTAGATATTAATTTTTACTAGTAAAGTGTGCAGAAATGCAAATATCTATTTACAAACCATTCAAATTTTTAACCCTTGGTAAACAAAAACAAATATTTAAAAAAGAAGAAATATTATCTGTTTTAAAGCTACTTAATAAGAGGGTAGAAAAAAAATATAGATCAATATACAGACTTCTTAATTTTCAAAATTATCTGTTTTATCCTAGAATAGTAGATATGATGTTGAAATTGTTACAATCCAACAGTATACATAATTCTGATCACAAGCAAATATTAGCTATACGAACATTTCAAACAAAAAATCTTTATAAAATTAATCTAACAGGAAACATTATCAAATTCCAGTAATAATTTAACTAAGTTCTGGCTTTAAAAAAAAAAAACAAAAAACATAAATTTACATAATGGCATTTTGTAATAACTATATTTATAAAGCACATACTCGTTACTTAAAGTAATATTTATTAACGCTATAAGGACCTTTAATACAAGATTTATTTTATTTAGAAAGTAGGTTAAGATAAGAGTGGCCGCTTTTGGCCACTCTTTTAAATAAATCTTGTGTTAAATTTTGCAGAGATCCCTATTGTCATTTTATCAGGTGCATAGTCTTAAGGTTATAGCCTTAATAAATATAAAGGCATTTTATAAAATTAAATCCTTTTATCTAGATTCTATAAAAAATCTCCAACCATAAAATTATTAATGATGATGATTTTATCTTAGCCAATTTTTCCCCAAATATTGTTGTTTTCTTTCTTTGATACTTGATAAGTTTATTGATGTATGTCTTACTAGTAACACCTTGATATTTCAGGTTTATAACAATCCATATTCTTGTATATAATATTTCTTTTTTTTTTAATATTCTGGTAAACATACACTAAAAGGCCTTGAGATGAATACATCATCTTCAAATGTACATGACTTGGGAAATCCAGAACTGGATGAATCTTGGAAATTTTTTCAGATTATGTACAGATTTGGATTTTTTTTTGTTTGTTTCAGTTAGCTTTCCTATGGCCATCAGCTATTAGTCAGAAAAAACATCTAGCAGATTATAAAAAAGTGATTGTATTATGATACACTTTGTGTCACTGGTAATGGAACTGACCTAATCATTTGATTGTACCCTTATTGTTAATTTTCTGGTTATTAAAGTGTCAATTTAATCAAACTTAATAGTATGGTTTTTTTACATTTCATAAAGATTTTGATTTTATTATCATCATTTCCACTATCTTATTTTTATTATTATTTTTGCTTATAAAATAAAATAATTTTATTCATTCAATAGTTATTATTAATTTTACATGTGGTGTTCATTTAGATATTTAATACCAACTATTATATCAGATTTATTACAATTTAAATGTTTTTTTTATATAATTATCCAACCATTCTGATTACTCTGATATTTATCAAATAGTAAATATTCTTAAAGACAAAGATCTAGATAATCTACTTTAATATGAAAATTTATCAAATATATCAAGTTTTCTAAATGTTTTTTTTCTCAAATCAGTAAAAGATTTAATACCTATAATCAAAGACCTCACTATTACCAATATCAATTTACTTTTATATATTTACGGTTGTTGAAGTATCTTCTGTCTCCAATATTTTTTGAAAATTATATATTACACTTTAAATTAGTTTAGGGAAAAATCTAAAGTATTTTAAACAACAATCTCAAGATTTAAAAAACAAATGAATGGAATTTTTGATTTGATAAACCACTTTTTTTTTTTTTCAAATGGAAAAATCCAGGTAACTTGATTATTTAGGCATGTGCTCATTATTAGGCTAAACTTTTTAAGAAAAGAAACAATAATTGTTTTCTCTGAAGATTCTTCCATTATTAAACCATTAAATTTCTACAAATTAACCAGATATACTTTCTTAGTACTAATAAAAAATTGCTACTGTATGATACTCTTTTAACCCAATTCAAGCTGATGTTTAGATCATTATAAATAGGAAGCCATGCAACAATTACAATTAACACTTTTTTTTTCAGCTAAAATGTTTCTATATTTCTAAACATTGTACCTTATCTGAGATATAGAGTTAGGGTAAAAATTTAAAAAAATTATTTTATAATAATGGCTGATAAAAGATAAAGTATTCATTCTTTCATGAAAATGTAACTGATTCTATGGATATTGAAAAGTAATACTTTGAACTTTCATATATATAAATATATAATATTTAAAATAATAACCAATCTTAAACAAAATTGAAACAGGCAACTTAAAAAATAAATATTTTATTTAACTTATCAAACCAGCCTTTCATTATTTATAGGAATCCTATCAAGATTAACTTAAGGACAATATTTAAGTTTGAAATGTGACCATTTGAAGTAAAATATAAAGATATAAAAATTATTGATATCTATCTCCCTTATTTAAAAAATTGGGAATGAAGTATGAATGTTTTTCACTTTTGGCTTATACTGTTTCCAGATGCTTTCAATTTAACAATCCAATATTTTTTGATTGCTGGTTACATTCTGGCTGAGCTTTCATTAAAAAAATATGTGCCGCTTTTATTAGAATTTTCAATATTTTCATCTATAGATTCATAAAAATTTTCTGATTATATATTCATAATCATTATATATATATATATAACAATCATGAAATTAGTTGCTTCAAAAATCATGAATGACAGGTTGATCTGACTCAGTTTTTTTTTTTTTTGTATGAGGAGAAAGAAGTCAATATAAAAACTTTTTTTCATTATTCTAGCATTTGCCAAATTATAGATGGTATGTATTGAAACAGTAGGGTCTGCTTTGCAGATCTTTGTTTCACCTTTTCTTACCTATTTCCTACCCTCATACCTTAGTTTGAACCCCAATCTATCGTAGTGTGTCTGCAATACGCTTATATACCGAAAATCCCGCCTAATTTTAAACCACGAGTATAATGCTCGTATTATATATATAAGTCATTCCCAAATAAAAAAAAGATTATAGATTATGTATATGTTCACATAATTTTGATTTATTAAAAAGTAGGTTATATAAGTCGTAATTGCGCACACACTATGATATGCATTTTAAAACATATCAAAATTATAAATTGTTAAAGTTATTTTGTTTGAATCTATTTACAAATATATTACCGTCTTAATATATTTTGATTTAAAATAAAATTCATTTAGTAAATATTCGTTTAGTAAATAGATTCAAATATTGCAAGTTAAAAGTAAAATAATTTTCGTTTAATTTAATATCATTCCAAATATTTCTTTAAAATAAATGAGGGACAATAGTTTAATTAGTTAATATTATATAAGTTTTATTTAAAAACAGCAGATGTCCACTTAAGGTTTTCTTTAATTAATAAAAGTAATTTTTAATTAAATCTAGTTTGTAATTCGAATGTCGACAGGGAAATTAACAAAAGAAATTAATTAATGTTGAATTCCTTTAGACATTTGGATAGATTTAATTACAGCTGATAAGTCCGATATATTTTTGTAATGCTCCAGGGCAGTTCTATTGTTAAAGTCTACTATAAAAGGAGGTTTTTCTTTTGTTCTCCATTCTAATGTTTCTAAGAGAAATCATTCTGAGGTCTAATGTTTCTAACCAAATTTATTGTAGAATTTGTAAATCTTGACATGACAGAGTGCAGGAAGGCTTTTTCTCTCCGAAATGGTCATATGCTGCCGTAGACCATCGGAAGTTATCACACAATGAACCCCGGAACTGCTGCCGCTGCCAAAAATATGAACATTTCCAGATTTTGCTGTTAAATTATATAAAAACTTGCTGACCATCAATCTACCCAAAATGCTTCTCCAGAGGTAACCCTAAATTAACCCAAGAGCTCTTGTGATAACTAACATGCTATAGCTATTTAAAATTGTTTTTCTTATATTTCACATAACTTCATTATGTATTTCTTTAACGTGTTTAAATATACTCAACATTTTGCTCTCTACCCTTGGGTTAATATTTTCTATTTATTAAGCTTTTTGTTATTTTATTATGATAATGTGTCAGAATCGTCTTTGACCGAGTGAAAATAAGACACTGCTATGAAGGCATATTTTAAATTTCTAAATAATTTTCCAATTTTATTATCTTGCAAATCACTCGTTCGAGGGCGATTCTTTTCTTTAATATATAATATAATCACATAGTTTAAAATCTACATGTTATTGATTTTAATCTAATATGAGAGTATGTGCGAGGTCAATGATTAAATGTGTCCCCTAATGCATGATTGCGTATATAAATCTATACTTACTTTTCAAACCTGCAAGCATGCATTTTCCTATTTTAATTACCGTGTTCTACTTTAATTACAAAGTTCATCATTGACGTCAAGAATGTGCGGACTCTTTTAAATGAATTTTTGTGAATTTGATTGGGCATTTCTCTTAATCCAAGTAAAACCCATTTAGATGTTTTATATATACTAGTCTCGTATTGCTGGTACATGAATTGGTTGTTGAGACCGCTTTGTTTTACTTTTCCAAGGATTCTTTACACGGCCAAGTCCATTCTCTTCATTTGCGGTCTCCAGGCAGAGTGTGTCCCCAAGTGACACACCTGGGAATTAAACGCAATCGTCACCCAGTCACTAAGTTTCGGCTGTTCATCAAAATACTTTCCTGTGGGTTAGCGGCGAGACGCCCTCCATAATCATTCCGGATATTTGATATTGTTTTATTTTATATTTATTTTACAAAGCATCCGTGACTTAAACGTGTCACACCCTCCAACTTTAATAAATCCATTATCAGAAATACTGACCTCCCAATGCAACTCTGTTATTATTATTCTCAAATAAATGCTTTGATCACATTCCCACTTTGTTGCTTAGTAAGCTTTTGTCCGTGCTATTCTCGAAATCAATAAATATTTTATAACACTTAATTTCAAATATTTTCTTAAACTTGTATAATTACTCAAAGCACCTCGCACATGTTCCTATCTCATCAAGCACATTATCATAATGCTATTAGCCCGAGGAATAGAATATATCACTTTGCTTTAAAACCCTTTTGTCATTTATTGGAATATAATGCCAACAATTATTTAATACGCGTCCCTGTCTCATATAAGCAGACAGTGGCATTATATATATAATTTATATAAATAAATTATGTGAAATTACTTAAAACTAAATTTGATATCTTATTTTATTGATTCCTATCACTGTCTCGGTCTATATATATATATATTTTCTGCATTTCTTTTGTAAATCCATAGACGTTAATTAGCCACCCAAACTTCTTTTAGTATAGAGTCTTTTGTTTCTCCCTGACCACCAGGTACCGGTCAAAGGTCATACTAGTAGTGGCATCAGATGCGTTGTCATGTAGATGGCGCTGTGAAATTTGGGCTTTAGATTCGAACTTAGTATATCTAGAAGGCAACCCCTCCTAGAATGTTCAGTTTCGTGTCTGGGGTTTGAATTCTGCAGTGTGTTAGCAAGATAGACGATTCTGACTGTTACAGTATGTGTAATATTGAAAAGTAATCAATTTCTTACAACAATGTTTGGTACTGGTATGTTTGTCGGTACAGGTCGTTTGATGGCGCTGTTGCTAGCCGAAAGCATAATAACAATTAAACATAATTATTTCATCTTTTAGGATTGATATTATGATTACCATCTAGCTCCTAGTGACATCTGATACCATTAAGAAATATTACAGGGATACATCTTATTTCTGTATTAATATGATTTTAAAAAATTTTCTTCATAATACTTTAGTCTTAATACTAGTTCTTTTTAAAATTTAATGATTAAACTGACCAATATGTTAGCTTCTATTTATAACACATAGCCAAATCAAGAATCACATGAGTATAAACCGAATATGGATGTAATATTCAAATCTGACAATTTTCAATATAAAAGAATTAAAATCATACAATATTTAAATGAACAATAATAAAAAATAATTTATTTACATAATTATCAGTACGATTCCTTATTTCTACTCTCAAAAAAATGTACGTTCTTTAGCAAATATTTATAAAGCATAAAAAAAGTCATTATATTTAACAAAAATTATATTCATCTTTATATATAATTAATTCCTTGTCTAATTAAATTTTAATAACAAATACTATTTTTCCGTTAATGATCTAATCGGAAAATTATCTTTTAATTGAAGCTTACTCAATAAATAATAGCATTCTGACATCCTTTAAAAATGACCAAGCTTTATTCCTGATCAACTTCAAAATATCAATTTTATAAACCACAGCATATAATATAATAGAATTATATAACCAAGCACTACTTACTGTCAACAAATACCTCATACTTTTAGTAAATAAAAGTACATGTTGATAATCCTTACAAATACAATTCATTTACTTAATCACCAATATATATATTAAAATAGTCTACCAAGTATTCAAGTGTAAATTTAGTAAACATATACATAACTATCCACATCTTCATTACATTAATAATAATTCAAAGAGATGGTTAGTCATTGTATTGTACCCTTTACAATTTAATACTCATAAAACTCTTAATTCATAGAGGCAGTCAGGTAACAGATCTTATCTCTCACAAATTAGTATGTTATAATTAAATCTTCAGCTTTCAGATCCTATCTCTGATAACATCTGTATTTTTTTATCACTTCTAAAAATACCTCTAAATAATTGTATTTATATAATAAGTTCATACACGTAAAAGTATATTTCACTGTAAATTAATGCAAGAATCAAAATCTATGTACAAGAGAATATTGATCATGTTTCGAATTAAGAACAATATGTATGTTTAATTTAAAATTAAAATGATTATAGTGTTGTCTTTTTTAAAAAAAAAAAAAAATCTTGAGCAGTCTTTTATTCTAGTTCTTAGACATTTCCCATATATTGAAACATACTATCATACATGAGCACACACAACGTAATTATTGCTATGACTATTATGTTCTATGGAAAATTTACCTAAATTTTAGTATTATGTGGCAATCTAAAATATTATGAAAGTTTTATTTAAAACCATTCTTTTTAGATTTTTTTTTCTCCTGTTACTTCCCATTCATATTTGCAAAGATAATCTGTTAAAAATATACACATTTTTAATCAATACTAAATTTTAAAAAGAATTTCAATGCTACTTTTATTATTTAGCCTTACATGGACTGTTAATCAGCTCTCTCGCATGCATAAGATCACATGAATGATCATTAAACAGATATGTGTGACAGTATTAAAAAGGATTATGTACTGTGTAAGAAAATGGAAAATAGCAAACTGTTTTGAAAAGCATAGTTTAAAATATTCAAAAAATAATGACTGGACATGAATTTAAAACAGAAAATCTAAATAGCTATCTGTAAATGTACTTAACATTCAATAAGAAATAAATCATCATCATCAACAATTATCAATCCACTGCAGGATGAAGGTCTCTCCAAGTTCAATCCATCTTTTCCTATCTTTAGCTTCTCTTCTCCATATCACCCCTGCACACTTTCTTATTTCATCCATCTCACATGTGGTCTCTTTCTGGGTTTTTACAATCTCTTGGAATCCAGTTTAAAATTTCAATTGTCCATCTGTTATCATCTCTTCTAACAATATGTCCAGCCCAACTCCACTTCAGTCTTTTAATTTTTTTCAATGAGGTCAGTAACACCTGTTTGTTCTCTTACCCATACATTGCGTTTTCGATCCCTTCTTGTTACTCCCAACATGCATCTCTCTATACTTCTTTGAGTGGTCTGAAGTCTCTGTATTGCTCTTCTATTAAGTGTCCAAGTCTCAGAACCATAAGTAAGAACTGGCAAAACACATTTATTAAAAAGCTTCCTTTTCAAACACATAGGCATATTTCCTTTTAGTATCAAGTTATTTCTACCAAAAGCACTCCAACCAAGTTTAATTCTATGATTAATTTCATCCATTATATTTCTATCTGTATTAATAATCTGACCAAGGTATTTGTAACTGTTAACTTCTTCTAACTCATCATAATCAATCTTTATTTTCATATTTTGAGAAAATCTATTAAACATTACTTTAGTCTTTTTAACATTTATCTTTAGTCCTACTTTCATCTGATAACTCCTGCAACATTTCCTGTAGCTCTAAAGCATTATTTGCAAAATCAACTACATAATCTGCAAAATCTAAATGACTTAAATAATCTCCATTTACTTTCACTCCTTTAGCTTCCCATTTTATTCCACAAAATACTTCTTGCAGCACTGCTGTCTAACAGTTTTGGAGATATGGAGCCACCCTGCCTTACACCCTTTTCAATGTTGTTTTTCCTACTATCATTATGTAATCTAATTGTTGCTGTTGCATTTTTATAAATATTCTTCAAAATATGACAATATCCTGGATCTACACCTTGATGATCCAATGCTTTAATCACTGAAGAAATGTTTATAGAATCAAATGCCCTTTCATAGTCTACAAATCCCAAGCATAATGGCAACTCATATTCATTTGTCCTTTCTATAATTTCTCTCAATATCTGGATATGATCTACTGTACTAAAACCACTTTTAAATCCAGCTTGTTCTCTTGGTTGGTGGAAATCCAGTGTTTTCTGTAGACGAGTTGTAATTATCTTAGTAAAAATTTTGTATAAAACTGATAAAAGACTGATAGGTCTGTAATTTCTAATATCTTCTTTATCACCTTTTTTAAATATTACTATTAATACTGCATTCTTCCAATTATCTGGTACATCTTTATCATTTAGACATTTGGTATATAACTTTGCTAAAAAAAAATCTATTTCTTTACCTGCTTCTTTTAATATATCAATTACAATTCCATCATCACCTGGAGCCTTTCCTTTCTTCATACTTTTAATTGCATGTCTCACTTCTTCATTTAAAATTCTGGGCAATTCAGAAGATATAATATGTATAGGAGGCACTTGTTCTTTATTACTATATAATTCTTAATAGAAGTCTTCTACACATTTTATGATGTCATCTCTCTTTTTAGTAATAATGTGGTAAGAAATTAATAAAAATAAAAAATCATTCTTAAGTGTAAAAAAAGATTGATAAATGTGATTCATCTAAATATATAGATGATGTAAACTAATATGGCTTCTTAAAAAACATCAGAAGTTTCTATGTTGCCACATACATACTACTGAACAAATTACTGAACTCCCTATTATTAAATCACTTTTCCAAAAATCACTCAGACATCTCAATTTAATAAAAGTTGTTTCTTTAATTTCATTATTCCATTCTCATATTTCCATTCTTCAATATAAACATATAAATAAAAAAATTTGACAACTTTTAGATTATTTCTGCTTCCAAACAATTTATTCTCTTTCAACACTACATACTCCAAAAATATATTTCTCCAATTCTGATATGGTATAACATAATGTAAAATGGCTTCTTCTTATAATAAATTAGAAATTTTTATGGATAGACTATATGCCCAGAAATCTATTTGTCAAGTTAAATATTTTTTTTCTCACTAAAACTATAAACTCAACTACTTCTTATCCCATTATTTTCCAATCCTAGTTCAATCCTTTTTATCCAATTTTAATAAAAGGTATTTCTATATTCCCACTACTGTGTCCAATTTCATTATAAAGTTCTAAACAAAAAATCATAAAATAATTTATTCCTTCCATTATCCTTATCTTTAAATTTCTCCCAGTCTCCATACAATTTATCTAGATTCTCATTCAACATCCTACACACCAAATGTAATGTTCAATACTTTCTCATATCTCGATCAAAATTGTAACTACAATCCAAATCCATTTTTATTTTATTTTTCTAGAATCTAAAATTCCTGTCCTAGCACCAAATAAGCATTCTTTAATGTTATCATAAAACTTTATTCTTACATAATTCCAAACCATTTATTTATTCATAATAATTGTCTAGAAGTCTAATTCTTTTTTCTTTAATTTATCCATGTTATTTTTACTACCCCATCTTTTATATAAATACATGAAAATAATAACAATTAACGCTTTAAGCTATCAACAATCTCAAACCATAGTCAAAGTAATTGATTTCATCGTCTTAGTAAATACATGAAAATAAATTATCTATTAACTTTGCATATTGTAAATTTTTCTTGTCTAATGTGTTGTTCTTCTTCCAATGTAATCCAATTAAAACACTATTTTAATTCATTAACTTCTCCTACTCTTAATTTAAAAGACCTAGTGAGTTTTGGTCATGTATTTTCTTTTGAAAAAAAATTATTGAAGAAACTATTTATTTCAATTCTTTTTTTAAAAGGGGAAATGAATTTTAGTTGAGATATTGTAAAAGATTGAAAATATACTTTAAAATTTTAAATTAAACTTATGAAAATTTTACAAAATATGTCTTCATTGGCACTTACTAAGATCTTATTAGCCAGTAAAAATAGCACCTTCTTTATTGTAACTATGTATTTAAAACTTTTCTTAAAAATAAATATTTTCAAATAAACCCTAATTGTAATCACAGTGTTTGTGTTTAAAATAAATATGTTGCATAAATAAGTTAAAATATTTTGCATAAATGACTGTAAATTAGTACTAAAATAAAGTTAGCTTTAAAATGTTTGGACCAAATAATCTACCAATCAGTGATGCTGTAGGTATTTTTATATTATGATACAACCAATCAGAGCATTGTTAACTTGCTTTGAGATGTAAATTTATGTAATATTTGTATGAAGTCTGTACAATCGTAATATCTTCAGATTTTTTTTAAAACTAATAATCTTAGCACACACACAAAATGTGTACTGGTAAATTAAAGTTATAGATAATTACAAAATAGCAAAGAAAAGCAATAGTGATAGTAGCGCCATCATAACACCCCAAAGCTTCAGAATTTACAACAAAGTCTCCGACTTTCCTCAAAAGCTTAAACTAAGCTATTTTCCTTCATGTCTTGAAACCGTCCAAGCATTTTAAAATTACTTTCGATTTTCATTATTAAAAAATAACATTACCCTATCTTCCCTTGAATAGTTTCATTTGTCACCCATAATTCATTACCAATACACATCAATTTACTTCTCTTTATGTCTATCTAAAAGTTTCCAACTTCCCTGGTCAATACAAAGCATATAATATCACAATGTTAAAGCAGTACTTATCATTTCTTTTCAATAATTCTACAATATAAAAACCATATCAGATTTTTAATCAATGCCATTCTTTTTTTTTCAATTCAAATTCACTATCTGTATATTTCCTTTATAACCACTAAACATCACATGATCACTATCTCATACTAGCACATAATTGTTATTAAACAATTCAAAACAAAGCACAACTCTCCATACAGTAGTGCCATCTTGTGCCAACAAGAGCAATCAATGGATGCCAGAAGGCCTTCATTGATTGCTCTTGTTGGCACAAGATGGCACTACTGTATGGAGAGTTGTGCTTTGTTTTGAATATTTCCTTTTTCCATTTAACAAAGTATCAATACTCCATTTCTTCAAAACAAATAACGTCTCATCTTACAATCTTCAATTTTATGTTGCCCATTAAATATTAAAATGTTAGATTTTCCTTCATTAAATTTAATTTTTGTACTTTTTTCTGTCTCTTCACATTTCTCTAATAATAACTCATATTTTCTAGTATAAAAAGTACCATCCTCGGAAAAACAGACAGCAAATTATATATTATCTTGGTTTCAACTAAGAGAATTTCTGTCCTTATCTGTAATCTTTCTATCTCAACCTCCAATTTTCTTAGAGACAAAATCAATAATAAAGATGGTAAAGAACATCCTTGTTTCAAACCAATATCACATTTAATTTCCACTGAATCTACCTACATTCACCAATTGGTATTCATAAAAATTGTTCTTGTAAAAACTCATTTTAACCCTAAATCTATTCCCATATGTTCAAACTTTCTTCAACAATCCATTTCTATTCATCATATCATAATTCTTTTCTATATCAAAAATTGCAATAAATAATCTTTTATTTTCATTATAAGACACTTCAATCAAAATACAATAAATAAATTATCATTTCTCCTTGGCAAAATCCATTTTGAATCTCCTTAAAAAATTCATTCTCTTATTTCCAAGTCCTAATTCTATCTATTAAATTTATAAACTATCGAAGTTACACCTACTAGTCTATAACTATTCAATAATCTAAAATCTTTTTTCTTTATATAACATTCCAATTCTCACATCCTTCCATTCACTAAAAATATTATCAACTATAATTTTATTACAATTTTTTCTTAAACTAAGGCTTGAATATTATAATCCTCTTGCTTTTTATTCAATTCTGCATCCATCACTCTATAATTTTAATATTTTAAGCTTTCTAATGATTCACATTAGCTTCTCAATTTTTTTTCATTCAAAGTTTCATTATAAATACATGAAGCATTTTTTTCAAGTCTTTTACCATCATCACTCTCTTACCCTGCATTTAATAGCTTCTTTTTTATTTCTCTTTATTATATGTATCTACAAAAATTTTCACAACTCTCTATTCATTCATTATTAATTTCCTCCAATAACTTTATTATGTACACCCAATTTCTATCTTAATTTTATTTTTTTAAGTGGTTATCATAACCATAACATCCTCTCTTACCAATTTGCTAGTTAACAATTTCTTTATAATTACTACATGCCTTTCCTCTTCTTTTTTTTTTGGCATTTTCTTAAGTTCTTTACAATTCATTTTTCCTATGCATATCCATCCATTCTTCTTGAATTTTAAAAATGGTTGACAATTAAATATCTTATTAGAATGAGAACATTATTTGAAAAAAAAAAGTATCTCTTTTCTGTTCCTCTACAAATTAAATCTATCAGAAATATATATATTAAGTACAACTTCTTTCCCGATAGTAGTCTCGTTTTAATGCTGTATTATTTATGAAATATGCAAATAGAATTTGGGAATTAACTACATCAATCTTAGGCTAAATAAATTATTGAATATCATATTCCACATTAACTTCAAATGTCTGATCCAATTTTTTCATCTTCACATGATTCTGTTATACATTTTTCTTTCTCAAGCAATTCATTGTTGTTGTTGTTGTTGTTGTTTTTTTGCTCTTTTCTTACTTGAACGTTAATGGATATGATGTAGATTAGAATAACATTAAATTTAAAAATCATTACAATTTTTTAATATTAAAATGTTTTAAACAAATAACTTTACAATTACTGCAACAAATGAGCAATCTTTGTCATAAAAAGCCGCTGTGAAAAACTATGAAAAACGTTGCAGTAATAATTTTCCTATGTTAACAATTTTAAACAAATAACTCCTCATCAATTGCAAATTTTTTAACAAGCTATCATTTCTTACTATAAAAAAAAAAAAAGCTGTAAAGATTGCAATGTATATTAAAAATAAATGTAAAACTTACAATAGTTGAGGAAAAAGCATTGAAAAGAAACTTAAAAAAAGTACAATAGAGGTCAGCACTATACTTACATTTTTTTTAAATTTTAATTTCTTTTTGCATAGAAAAAGAAACTAAAATTAAAAAAATAAAATAAAATAAAAATCTCAGTATAGTGCAGATCTCTATTGTACTTTTTCCAATTTATTTTCCAACTAATCTAGAAATATGATTTTAAAAATATGTATACAAGAGATGCAGCTGATATTTTTAAATGGTTTTTTTTTATTTTGTAGGAAGAAAAAAAAACACTAAATTTGAGGGGGATAAAAGAAACTGAAAAAAAAAATCAATAACGTACGTAAATAGAATAATGAATATTTTAAAAAATAAGCATGGAATATAAAAAAATATTAAAATAATTAATAAATAAAAAAAATCATCACTTTGTTCATTGTGCTTTTGGCTGCAAGTAACAATAAAAAAATTTAAAAGCAAATATTAGAGATAGTGGATTAATTAATAAAAAGTACACCTTTGAGAAGATATTACACCAGATTAGCCAGCAAGCATCAAGGATATTTTAATAAGTCAATTTGTAAATCAGATGAAAATAATAAGGATAATCATATGTGCTTTATAAGGATTCAGGAATGTGAATAAAAAAAAACATTCAATAAAATATAACTGAATGGAATCATTAAATGCTTAATCCACAACATGTGACGTTTGACGATTTGAATACTTAAATATAATGTGACCTGAGCACTAACTATTTTCATGTTTCAAAATATTTAAAAAAAAAAAACTTGTTAAAATCTATTCCGAAAAACTTTTTGAATTTATTGTAAAGAAACTTAAAATTATATATTAATTTGGAAGATTTTATCAGTACATTAGATGTTTTTAAAAAAAAAAAAAAAACGTAATACTTTGTTTCAAGTTATAAAAGTTGATGATTGCATAATTAACTCAAATAAATAAAAATTCAATTTACATTAGCGGCTGTTAAGTATTTAATTGACTGCATATATTTTATTTGAAAAGATATTAAAAATAGAAGTTGTGTTTAAATAAATTTAAATTAAAGATGTTTATTTTGAAAACCAATTAAATTAAATAAGATTGAAAAAATAAAGAGATGGAGAAGAATACTTTAAAAGTGTTTATAAATTTTAACAATGTAAAAAATATACAAATTAATTGAAAAGCTACAGACTTAAAAAATTGATGTAAAATAAATATTACTAAAAAAAAAAAAAGAGTATATAAATATGGGCTGTGAAATGTGTAAAGAAAATAAATCAATTTTATTAAGTAATTTCAAATAGATTAATTGATTTGGTTTTAAAATGAAAGGGGCTGCAAATAAAACAGAGAATAAATATGTTATTATTTTAATAAATTATTTTTATCAGCTATTTAATTATTTTTTATAACATAATTTTATGCGCCCTTGTATTTGATATTTCATGACAAATTTTTAAAAATTCGACAAGAAACACTCTGGTGTCATGACCTGACCTGGCAAATTCATGTTTACCAAACTCATTATTAGTAATTAAAAAAATGTAAATATTCATTTTAATTTATTGGTTTGAATGCTATTATAAATATATGGTATCTGTAAACCAATGTCACTTGATTTTTAATACTGACTACATTTATTTTTATTTTATTATGAAAAAAAAAAAGATATGAAACTAGAATAAGAATGAAACCAATTGCTCAATATGTCTTCCATTTGCATCCATCTATCTAAGAGATCATTAGATATTGCTGTACATTCTGCTTCAAAACATTTCTGTAATTCAATGAAAATTTATGGCTTTGGTCATAAAAATTATCTTTTAAATGTGGTCTAAAAAATCCATCAAATATCACTGAATTATGACAAACAATTGAAACACTATTATCAGACATCTTAAGTGAGGTATTTCCGATTGATGACGTCAATAATGTATAGATGTAAATGAAGAAAAATGCATACTGTTAATGCTTATTTTAGTTTGACATATTTTAGTGATTATTCAAAATAAAAAAATTATACATTTTAAAACTGTGAGTGTGCATATACATTTATTATAATGATGATGTTGTATAAGAATTATATTATTTAAAGTTAGACAGTTTAATCCAAGATAAAAAAGAGTATGGAGATTGAAAAATAAAATCACAAAATAAATAAATAACAAAGTTGAATGTGAGCACGTAAATAAAGGGTTTAGTACATTATCAAAGTGATAGTAATGCATTTTAGCAGCTACCTAACATGACAACTTCAAGATGAAGTAAAATAGTTGTATTGATTAATAAATATAGTCATGATAGGGGGAGGGAGTTATATCTTTGGAAGTTTGTTAAATTGTTAACTTTGAATACTAATCAAGGTTATGAATTATAACATTATTGCTGGTGATTATTAATTGAATATGAATTCTAAAAATGTCATGTAGCCTCTTATTAGCTGTCCTACATAATGAAATATCTCACTGAACCAATAGCCATTTTATAAGCAGATGAACTGTGAATAAATTGCTGCTTTGAATAAAATCAAAATTTAAAGGATTTATCTTGCAAAAGAAAGATTGCTTTGCAGATTATCAAAAAGGTGTTTCCTCAAAATTATCCAATGCTAAGTGATATTAAACAAGAGTAATATTACAGTATCAAATAGATTTCTGATATATTTATTGAAATGTTTTCTTGTTGTAGTTGATTAAAATAGTTTCAGTATGATAGCATAAATTTTGATAAGATTATTTAACATTTTTCTTTAACTTTATTTCTTTGTTATAATTAATTTGTATATATTTGACAAATTATTTAAGACAATTTATGGAGAACATATGCATATCTAAAGAGTTTATTTTTTGTACATCTTTTTCTCTTATATAAAATTAAAGATTGTTAAATAAGGTAATATGCTAAGACACAGTTGTGTACAGATATGTATGTTCTTTAAAATAAAAGGATGATTTATTCATTTATTTATGTGTGCAATGATTTGAATTTCTTTGTCATTTCCTAATTTGTTATTACTGAAGTATCTTAAAATTTAATAGTAGTTGTTGAATTTTTATTTCATTCTATTCTCAATCCAGCTGCATATCATACAGTATGTTTATATATAACATTATGGGTTATCTAACACATATAAAAATGAGTTTCAAAATATTTTAAATTATGCTAGATCATGGATAACATGGCAAAACATGATAAGTATTTAAGAAATTATAAATACAAAGCAAATCTATTCTTCTATAAAAGTAGGATCAAATAAATGAAAAGGCATTTATGCCTTGAAAACAAATAAACCTAATTTGTATTAGACAATATTTTTATGGTCAATGAAGAGAAATAAGTAGGAGTGATTATTGCTAGTAAAATGTAACCATTTAATCAGTATTACTTTATTAAGATGATTCTTTGAGTAATAAAAGTATATAAATTTATGATGGTGGGTATTTTTACTAACAAATTTTTTTGTTATGAATAAATGAAGATTTTTGATTATATAAAGGATTAGGTAATTCATTGACATATATTGATATACAGGAACTGTTAATGTATGGCACATCCATATTCATCATCATTGATGATATCTCCATTTGATACATAATGACTTCATAATCAAATGCAAAAGTTAACAGCAAATAAAATAAATGTTTGTAAAGAATATATATACCCACACACACACACACACACAATATAAACTTGTTTAGTATTTTAAAAATAAATGTGTATACACTACCTTAGGTCCAAAAACTAATATTAGTGTTACTGTAGTACTCATTTGGGTTCGAATAAATGCAAAAACATACTTTATGTCAGGTGATGCATGAGGAAATAAAAATAAACTATTAAATAAAATATATATATATATAATTACTTTAACATAAATAAATTAAATTTCATCCACATCAAATACAACTTCCACATATATATATTAATTTAACAATGTTTATTATATCAAAAGAGAAGGCTATATAAAAATATATTTGAATGAATATAATAAAAAATTAAGAAGTAATAAATAAAATCTAAAAAACATATAATACAAAGTATATAGAATAAAAAAAAAACAAAGTAGTTTAGATTATTGACAAGAATAAAGATAATAATTCTTTACTATTATCAACAAAATTTGCTAGAATGAAATATACTTATTACTAATGAGCTTATAAATTAAAATGGAACAATTTAAAGGGAAATAAAAACAACAGAAAAATTGAATATTAATATAAATACTAAAACTTCTGTAAAATATTTATTTATAAAATTATTATTAACTAATAACCAAATAATGCTTTACATCATTATCATCATCAATCCACTGCACAATTTATTACAGGTCTCTCCAAGTTCAATCCATTTTCTCTGATCTCTAGTCTCTCTTCTCCATATCACCCCAGTATACTTATCATCTATCCATTACACGTATACTCCTCTTTCTAGGTCTTTTACAATCTCTTGGAATCCAGTTTAAAATTTTACTTATCCATTTACTATGGATCTCTTTTAAGAATTATGTCCAGCCCAACTCCACTTCAGTCTCTTAATTTTTTCAATGATGTCAGAAACAGCTGTTGGTTTTCTTACCTATGTATTTTATTTTTGATCTCTTCTTATGACTTCAAATATGCATCTCTCCATACTTTGTTGAGAATCTGAAGTCTCTGCATTGATCTTCTGTTAAGAGTCCAAGTCTCAAATTTGTAAGTAAGAACTGATAAAACACATTTATTAAAAACCTTCACTTTCAAACATGTAGGCATATTTACTTTTATATGTTATTTCTACCAAAAGCACTCCAAACACATTTAATTTTATGATTAATTTCATCCATTATGTTTTCATTTATAGTAATAATCTGACCACGGTATTTGTAGTTGTTAACTTCTTCTAACTCATCATAATCAATCTTTATTTTCATCTTTTGAGAAAATCCATTGAGCATTACTTAGTCTTTTTAACATTTATTTTTAGTCCTACTTTCTTACTTTCATCTGATAAGTCCTCTAACATTTCCTGCAGCTCTAAAGCATTATTTGCAGAAAGAATTAGATCATCTGCAAAATCTAAATGACAATAATCTCCATTTACTTTTACTCCTTTAGCCTCCCATTTTAATCCACAAAATACATTACTGTAAAAAGTTTTGGAGATATGAAGTTACCCTGTTGTATACCTTTCTCAATGTTAATCTTTTTAGTATCAATATGTAATCTAATAGTTGCTAATACATTTTTATAAATATTCTTCAGAATATGACTACATCCTGGATCTATGATTTAATAATCCAATGCTTTAATCACTGAAGAAATGCTTATAGAATCAAATGCCTTTTTATAATCTACAAATCCAAAGCATAATGGCAACTCATATTAATTGGTCCTTTCTATAATTTCTATCAATACTTGGATATGATTCACTGTATTAAAAACACTTTTAAATCAGCTTCTTCTTTTACTTGGTTAAAATTTAATGTTTGCTGTAGATGAGTTGTATTTTTTTGGTAAAAAGATTGTAAAGAATTGATAAAAGACTAATAGATCTGTAATTCCTAATATCTTCTTTATCATTTTTTATAAATATTATTGACTAGACTGGTTTGGATTAGAGTACATTGATTTTTTTATACAAAATAATGCTTTACAAATCTTCATTTTAATGAGTTACTAAAGTTAATAATAATCACTTAAATACCATCTAGCACTAGAGATGGATAGTAAATAAATATTACTATTAGAGATATATCATGTTATTACTGAATTCTTATACTTCTTTATTATTTTTTAAAATTATTATTACCTTTCCCATCTTTCTAACAGATTTCACAGTTGATGGACAACGGCATGCGTCACAAAATCTGGTTAGATCATTATACTGTATAGATGAATTTCTCATTACATTGATAGAAATAATCATGATTTCAGTAATAGAAAAGCAAACAATAGTAATTATGGTACATATTTTGATTTTTTCTTAATGTAGATACATAAAATATAAAAATTTTATTTGATAGAATCTCTTCTAGATCTGTCATAACATATGCCAGCAAAGAGTCATTATGATTTAAGATTGATATAGAAGCTCTTAGTGAAAATCATTTTTCACAAAAAATTTAACTGAACAATCTGATAGTTGGCTACATTTTGTTTTCTTTTTGGAAAGCAAAATCAACAGATAAAAAAAATTTCATGGTACTATATTCATTGAGATCTATTTTGATATCTTATGTTCTTAAAATTTCTGTATATATCAATGGAATACTATGAATATGAAGTTAAAAGATCTCGAAAGCATTTAGCCTGATATTTAACTACAATTTTTCTAATGTCACAAATGGGTGTTTGAAGCGCAGTATAATTGCTATATCATTATTAATTATTTTTATTAGTGGTACATCCTTAAACATTATGTACAAAAATTTCAGAGAAAGAAAGCTCCATTTTTTTATTGGATAGTGTTATTTCATCATACCATTAAAAATTGAATTTTTCTTTTTTGAGACTTTAACATTGGCATGAACAATAAACCAGTGCTAAAAATATTGGAAATAACAATACAAGATAATGATCTGTTGTTATGGCATATTAATAGAACACACTGACTGACAATCTTGATTATTTTACTGCAGCAGTAAATATCACTGTATTTAAATGCATTCATAATAAGTGAACTGACATTTTATAGGTTATGTTATAGTTTAAAGTTAGAATTAAAAAAATGTTAAATATTAGAATGGAATATGAAGATTGTTGAACATCATAGGTTAATATGCTTCAAGATTAAAGTTTATGAGTATTCTTTAGTTGTGAAATGATAGGTTTTGATTCCCTACCATTTCATTTAAACTTTTGTTACTAGTTCTATCTGTGCTGGAGTTAAACCCACTCAGAATAACAAAGTAAGGGCACTACCATGGCTATATGCATCACCATACATATTGTTGTATTTGGTAAAAGTTTTATACAAGTTTGTGCACTTCAGAAAAACTAGAATTTATTGGAGAGATTTTTTTTAGATCGCGAACTGATAACTGATAAAAATGTAATTAAAGAATTAACATAATGGTGATAGATAAAATTCCAAGGAAATTTTGTGATTGCAAAGATTTCTAAATAAGAGACCTTACCTTATATGGAGGAGGTAATTAATTGTGGCAGTTATCAAAAAGTTATAAAAAGAGTATGTAATAAGTACGTCATGCCGTTCGAGTGCATCTCCAGTGGATTTTACAGTTCAATTTCGGTGTAGGAGAAATCTAGTATCAGTGCTTCATTTAATGTGCAGTGCTCAATGGAAATGGGTTCATAGGCAATAGCTGAATAGGCCGACAGAGACTGGGAGACTGTAGCCTGAGAAAATCATCCAGATAGCAGCTAAACGAAGAGTTTAGCTTCCAGCAGTTTCAAATGGAGTTACAGGTGGACTGTTGCAAAGATGGAAGCTGAAAGGAAATTAAAGTCAGTTGCAGTGCTATAGTATGATGTGTTCATGTGTAGCTAAACTGGACTGGGGCCAAAATGTGTGTAAAGCCCATTGTGAACTGTTTTCATAGCAGCCAGCCTGAAAGTACATCATGGGAATTGAATATTAGTGAACTGTTGAAATCGTGCTTATTTGCTATTCTGATTACTTAAAATATTGAGAGTTTTTTTATGTATATATTCATTTGCTGGCCGCCCAATTATACTCATGGACACATCATATATATATGAACAGACATTGGTAATATCAATTATATTTAAATATTACAGCAGATAAATTTCAATTTGCAAATAAAAATATTTATACTGTTGATTTAATTATATAAAATGTCAATTTATTAATTTGTTATACTATAAATTTGTATATAACACCCTATATCGTGATACATATATAGATAGGATGGCATGATTTAGATTTTATTTAAAAGTTTTAGCTCTTTTAAATGTACATAAAATGATTGTAAACAAATTACCATTTAACCACCACACTGCAGTGAAAATAAGTTTAAATTTAGTAAATTTTTAAAATAATTTGTTTACAACAAAGCACTATTCGAATTCCTGGTGCAATTTTGGATACTTGTCCAAAAAACTGAACAAAAGTTTAAATCAATTTTAAAAATCTAAAATTCTAGTAATAATATTTCATGATAATTATTGAAATCTTGTCAATTTCATTTATCTTTAAAAATTGAAACACTAAAAGTATCCTTAAGATCAGACGGGACAACTTCATGAATTCACATATCCCTTAAAAAAATTCAAAATTTTGAAACTAACTTATCACTATCATATTTTAAAACTTTCCCAGTATTTCATCAGAATCTTTAGAATAGATTTACTTGCATTCATAATTCACTAGTTAAAATAATCCCTTACGTCCATTTTACTAATATTTTTTGAAATTTAATAGACACACTAGATACTTTTAAAGAATGAATATCAATTATCTTGCAAATATGATTGTTATAAGATCTCTTAATCTCAAAGGATACTAATCTATGATCCACCCAAATAACATACATTTGTACTTACTCAACTAATATGAAATTCTTTTGTATTCTGATTTCCTAATCTACTGTAATGTGTTAAATGCCATTGTTATGAGCCCAGATGAATCCATGTTTCTTTATAGACATGCTTCTGATAGTCAATTAATGTGGTATGCAAAAATTCAATAATAGCCGGACATTTAAATTTATATCTCCAATACCATTGTTTTCAACAACTTTTGTCCAAAGTATGCTATTTATACTAGCATGTGCCTTAATGTTTCCAAGAAGAAAAAATAATTTTAATGATATTGCTATAATAATACTATCCATCATGGAATGAAGGATTTTTTTCTCTGAATTTGCTTAATCCAATGTTAAAGGATATGTATCAATAAAATGAGCATAGGTAACATCATAAAAAAATGTGTTAATATCATTAATCTTTCATTAATTGATCAAAAAATTCCAGAAGTAAATATTAGACTTTATATCCAAAATTGTGCATTCTTGTTTCAGTGGTTAATCTGTCCTTTCAAAAAAAAAAAAAGTAAAAATATTATAGCCATTTACATGTTTTAACAAAATTTATTTCTTTGAAAAACAAATTTCACTAAGAATATCTGTATTAACTTTAAACATCGAAAGCATCTTAAAAATCAGTATTGCCTTTCATTCTTGTCTTGAATTAAGAGTTTATATCAAAATATTACATTTTTAAACACATACCCAAGATAAAATTTGTACCAATATGCTTTTAAAATCATAAGACTATTATTATAATTATAAAACTGTATTAGTAAATTCTACTTATTTTATAAACTATATATTTTAATTGTTCTATGAAAGGTATGATTTTATTATATTATAATTCATTCATCATTTTGTGAGAGTAAAAGCAAAATGCAATGGATTAATAAAATAGCATCTATTCATACTTAAAAAATTATTGATAAAAGTTATGAATAATTTGATTATTACAGGAATTTTATTATTTAATGATCTGAATATATTATTATGCTTTGTATTTATTTTGGATGTTCTATCATTGATAAGAAGAAAGTTCAATGATAATTATGAATTTGGACATCTAACAAACTATCAATGTTTGCATTGAGGAAGCATATAGTTAATTAAATTACTGCAGAATTCATCAAAATGGCTAATTGAAATGTGGTATGTTAAATGAATAATTGAGCAAACTTCATCTTTAAATAAGATGATTTTGCCATATTTCCGATATAATTATACTGGATAGACTGAATAGAAAATAGCAAATCAGTATCTTTGATACTGTATGCCTTTCGGAAAGAGGAAGGGGGCTTATGGTGTGTTTTCTTATTATTTATTGAACTATCTCCATCATCTAATATTAAGAACTTAAGGTCTTTAGAAAAATTTTAAGCTGTATTTAAACTTTCTAAATACATTCAACTGTTAGTAATAGCACACAGGTTAGTATTTAATACAATGTTTCAAGTGGTAGTATTCTTATCCCTTCTGCAGGTACTGTTGGCAACAGTGCTAGCATGGTAATCACACCTGGACCTTTAGATTCTTGAATACTGAATTTTAAGGCAACAATTCTAACCAACTGAGCTATCCTGCCAAAGACAAGAATTAATAGAAATGTCATTATTATCTATGAGGGTCTCCTAATTTCTCCATTTTTTATTAAGAACAAGGTTAATCAGTTGTTTCCAGACACTATGTACAATCATATTAGGTTGACTTATGGGGTTATCTTCCATAGTCATGTGAGCAGCTTCTTTGAATTTTTCTTTTTTGTACTTTTTTCTCTCTATCCAATATTTTTGTATTTTTCCAATTGAACATATATATGTTCATTGGTATATGTGTGATCTGATACTTTGGATATATTTATTTTTTCTAATTATCAATTTGTTCTGTTTCAGTTGCTTTTAAATGATCCACTGGTCTCACCAATTTACATTATTCCACCTTCACATGGTATTCCATAGATGCAGTTTTTGTTTTTCAGCATTTTAAGTTTATGGTTTGTAGATGTCAGAATTCCTGTCAGTGTGTTATAGATTTTGGAATGCTGTTCTGATATTATATTCATTGAAGATTTTCTTTAGTTTGTCTATTATTCACATGATCACCATTTCTTATGCTTGGTCATAATTGTTATTAAAACAGGCAAAACTCTCTATACAATAGTGCCACTCAGTGCAAGCCAGAGTAATCAATGGATGCCAGAAGACTTGTGCATAAAATCTCTATCTAGTGCCTACTTACCCAATATCCCCAGACTAGTTTCTGGCTTGTGGCCTTTGTCAGTGATGAGCCTTGAAACTGAGAGCACTGCACCTAGATCTTAGGATATAATGCAGTCATCCAGCAGCCACTTTTTATCTCTAATTAACTACAAAACTATGAGAATAAAATTGAAAACACAGTAATATTTTCAATCCAAGCTCATTAGCTTATATAGTCATATAGGTCTGAACTCAGTTCAGTATATATAGATTTTGGTATCTTTGGTTCTTTAATAACCATAGCCACCACTATCCTACTAAGCAGGATTGGTATTAAACCACCAAACATCACATGATCACCATTTCTTATGCTTGCTCATAACTGTTATTAAAACAGGAAAAACTCTCCATACAGTAGTGCCCCTCAGTGCAAGCCAGAGTAATCGATGGATGCCAGAAGGCTTGTGCATAAAATCCCTATCTAGTGCCTAGTCACCCAATATCCCCAGACTAGTTTCTGGCTTGTGTCCTTCATCAGTGAGGAGCCTTAAATCTGAGAGCACTGCACCTAGATCTTAGAATCTAATGCAACCCTGGTGGCAATGGTTATTAAAGAACCAAAGACACCAAAATGTATAGGTACTGAACTGAGTTCAGACCTATACGACTATATCACTAATGATCTTGGATTGAAAATATTAATGTGTTTTTCAATTTTATTCTCATTGTTTTGTAGTTACGTAGAGATAAAAGGTGGCTGCTGGAGGGCTGCATTAGATCCTAAAATCTAGGTGCAGTGCTCTCAGATCCAAGGCTCTTCACTGATGAAGGCTACAAGCCAGAAACTAGTCTGGGGATATTGGATGAGTAGGCACTAGATAGGGATTTTATGCACAAGCCTTCTGGCATCCATTGATTACTCGGGCTTGCACTGAATGGGACTACTGTATGGAGAGTTTTAACTGTTTTTATCTACTATTCCTGGTATGTTTGGATATTCTATAGTATCAATAATTATTTTCTTTTGATTTTTCTTTTTGTTGTCTATTTAAGGTTTTCTTAATGATGTCTGATGAATAAACATTTTTCATGAGAGTTTGTACTAATATCTCATTGAAGAAATATATAGATATTTATAAGTGAAAGATATAAATAGCTGAATATTGCAGTAGTGCAATATTTTTCAATAAAGAAATAGTGAACAAAAAAGTTAATACTGTAATTATCATGCAAATCTATTGTCAGTTTCATGATTTTCCTTTGTTGTTTTACCCTCTTGATATCAATTTATTGATAAATTTGGATGTCTGTTTGGATTGTCTCTGCTATGACTTCCTGTTAGAGGAGAAAAAAAACATGTGTTCCTTAGAATTTGGAAAATTTTTCAAATTCAACTTGGATTCAAATCGCAAGCATCAAGATTAGAAGCTGAAATATTAACCATCAGCTTTTCCATCTATATATCATAGAAAGAATGAAAGAATCTTCCTGCACTAGATAAAAAAACACATCAATACTTCATAAAAATCTTCCATTTTTTCCATTTTTATACAATGTAATAAAAATGTGTAACTTTTGTATATTACCTCAAGTATTTCTTAATTTTTTCTATATCTTTTGAAATTATCTGAAGATTGCATTTAGACAAAATAATCATCCAATTATTGGTCAGCAAATAAACTGCTTTTTCTAAATATTCATGGATATGATAAAATTCTCAATGAAAGTATATTCTTAAGTGAAATTAATTGTAATGTATGTAAAATTTAATAAAAGTACTTACTGTATTAAAAGCATAAAAAAATTTGTTAATCCGATGTTATAGATAGCCCAGGTTATGTATTTTGCTTCATTGAAATAAGATTCAGCGTGTCTAACGATGTAACATATACGAATACCCCAGAGCAAGAATAACGCCTCTCCTAAAAAGTAAAAAAAAAGAATCAATTTAGAAAATAGTTGTTTAATTAACATTCAATTGTTCAAAGTATTTGTTATTATACTAGTTCTGCATGACTAAATAAAGAGTTTCTGAATTAATTGAAACATTATTTTATATGCATATAAATTGTTCATTGTGCTATATATTAGATCTATATAAATAAGATAAGGGAATTTGCATCATTTTTGTTTTGTTATTTTTTATGATCAGATAAAAATATTTATAAAAAAGATTTTACAAAATTTATATTCAGCAATCATGTATAAAAGAAAAAAAGGCAATGAAATGTTTTACTAATGTCACATTTATTGCTTTTATTAATATTATTACATTAATAATAAAATTGAATATCTAGAATTTTGTAAAATGGTGTGAAAAAAAGCTGATAATGATATAATTACATATAATATTGAATTAGCACAGAAAGATATAAAAATAAATAAAAGTCTCAAGAGATGGAAATATTTAAAAAGAAATGACAAATCCTGAAATGTATAGAAGAGTTCTATCAAGAATTATAAAGAACAAGAAAAATTACCTTCTTTTTTTTCCTCATGTGTCATGGCATTATCCGGGAAGCGAATCGCTAACCCGGGGCAACTGCTTGTAAAGCAGCCGTCGCTGACCTCTCGACCACCAATGCTTGACAAAAATTACCTTGTGTGATTACAATATATTCCTAAATGCTTAGGATTTTAAATGAAGAAGTGAGAAATGAATTTATATCTATGAAGAAAAGAAAAGCTCCTGGCAATGATGCAATTATAATTTCTATTTTAAAAGTACTAGGTCAAAAAAAATTTTTTTTTTTGGTAAAGATATATATACCAAATGTCTAAATGATAAAGATGTATCAGATGATTGGAATAATGCACTATTAACATCAATATTTTAAAAAGGTGATAAAGAAGATATTAGAAATTACAGACATATCAGCCTTTTGTCACTTCTATACCAACTATGATAATTACAACTCATCTACAATGAACTTTTAATATATATATATCAAGTATTAAGAGAAATTATAAATAGAATGAATGAATATGAATTGCCATTATGCTTTGGATTTATGAATTACGAAAAGGCATTTGATACTATAAGCATTTCTTCAATGATTAAAGCATTGGATCATCAAGGTATATATATATATGTATCCAGGATATTATCATATTCTGAAAAATATTTGCAAAAATGCAACAGTAGCAACATAATAATACTAAAGAGATTAACATTAAAAAGTATGTGATGATAGGGTGACTCCATACCTCCAAACCTTTGTACAGTAATTTTGCAAGAAGTATTTTGTGGATTAAAATGGGAAACTAAGAAATAAAAGTAAATGGATATTATTAAAGTCATCTAGATTTTGCAGATTACGTAATTGTTTTGCAAATAGTGCTTTAGAGCTTCATGAAATATTGCAAGAGTTGTCAGATGAAAATAAGAAAATGGGAATAAAGGTAAATATTAAAAAGTCTAAAGCAATGTTCAATGGATTTTTTCAAAAGAAGAAAATAAAAATTGATAAGAATAATTTAAAAGAAGTTAATAACCTCATATACTTTGGTCATGTTATTCTTACAGATGGAAACATAATGGTTGAAATTAATCATAGAATTAAACTTGGTTTGAGCACTTTTGATAGAAAAAAAGAAATATACCTATGTGTTTTCGAAGGTTTTTAATAAATGTATTTTATAAGTTCTTACTTTTGATATGACATGGATGCTTAACAAAAGAGCAATCTAGAGAATTCAGACCTCTCAACAAAGTATGGAGAGATGTATGATAGAAGTAACAAGAAGAAATCAAAAATTAAATATATGGGTGAGAGAACAAACAGAGATCACTGACATCATTGAAAGAAAAAAGACTGAAGTTGACCTGGACTGAATATATTATTAGAAGAGATGACAATAGATGTACAGTTGGAATATGAAATCTTAAACTGTTTTCCAAGAGATTGTTAAAGGAGTAGAAAGAGACTACATGTGGGATGAATGGATGACATAAGGAAGTGTGCTGGGTCATGTGGAAAAAAGAGGCCAGTGATTGGAGAAGATGGATTGAATTGAAGAAACCTTCATTTTTGCAGTCAGTCAATACTGACTGATAATAGTGATGATGATAATTCTTGTCATTTGTATTATTTTTCTTAAAACTCTACTCACTGAAAACTACATAAAAATAACATTATTTATAGAAGAGAATAATTAATTTTAACTTTAATATTTTTATTATTTTTATTTTATGAGTTTTGTTGTTACATTGAGATCTTTTAGTAGTAAAGAAGCCATATTGAATGCTTACAATATTTTAGTGCATATTACTAGAACTTTATCATTAGAATGCAAAACAATAATGTTTGAAATAGAACACTTTCTTGAAATCAAGCTATCAAAAAAGGAATCAGAAGATTCATTTACTCCAAAAAAATCTATAAAGTACAATAAATTCAAAATCATTAAATCAGAAGAAATGCTTGAATCTAATTATTTGACAAGCAAACAAATTTCTACATACTATCAAGTATTATGATCTTAAAAAAAAAAACATGAATAAAATAATTAATTAAAAAATTCAAATGCAAAAGATTTCCATAAAAATATAAAATCATTAGAAGTCAGACAATAATAAAATGAATTCTAATACAAATAAAACAATTAATGCATTGTTTAAAAAAGATTGTCAATCATATGCAGTCATGACAGATTTTCTCCATTTTAATACATTGATAGGCTTATGATACAATCTTAAACTAAACTGCTTTTGAATAAATGTTTTTAATACATATTGGTAAGCATCATTTTTGTTAACCAATGTTTAAAAATATATCCAGAAAATTTTGAATATATTCAAATTCTGGATAATATCTGACATATGGATGAGTTTCGTTCATGAACATTCATGTGTATTAAATATTTTTGTAATTTCTCAAAAAGTAATGTCAAAACTAAGAAAAGTCTATAAATAGAAAATTAAACTTTACTTCAAAAGAAGCTAATCCACTGATTTATATTATGATTACACATTCTATTTTCACTTGATAAGAGTTATATCCCCCAAAAAACTAATCAATAATTGAGCACCTATATATTATGTGCTATTTGTATCATATGAGATAAAGACAGTTTACACTATTATATTTTTATAAAGAAGATGCCCTATGCTGCAATAAGAATAAATTGTAGGTTAAGAGTAGTTCCAGGATAATAATGACATAGAATGAGATACTTGTTTTAAATAAATGAGTCGAAATGAAGCCAAACAAATCATTATCGATTAATTTAAATTAACACTTGTCATTATAAGTATATTATGAAAATGCTGTCATCTTTTGTTAATACACAATTTAGTATTGTCTAATTCATATGTAGGACACATATTTGTGTTTTTACTTCGGGTAAAGTCTTGACTGCACATGCTTATATTTAGAGTTACTTTATATTAATTTGCATTCAGAAAATGAAATACATGTTGTCATAACTTTGACATTCTAAATCACTTATTCTTTCTCACAAACACTCAGGAAATTCTAAAACTGCTTCAAGACCTTTTACTTTATAAACTGAAATTAAAAAAAGGGTATTTGATAACAATATAAGAATTTCTTAAATGTTTAATAACTTGAAGGTCAGTATAAATAAGAATTTAATTCAGAAAATGACCCTGAACAATGTCCAGAACATCCAAAAAAGATTAATCTGGTAAATCAAATACATGAAATAATAAAATAAAATTATTGATTTAGAATTTTCAACTTCCAATATAAGTGAAAAGAATAAAAAAAAGGATGTTCAATATATAAAAGCCTAGAAATAGTATGCATAATTCAAAAGAAATAAAATCTAAGCAACACATAATGTATAAAAGGGCATTGAACAATAAAGAAACCACATCAATATTCTTGGAGCATGAACAGACTACTGGATACAGATTCAAACCCACCAAACCTACAATAGTATATATATATATAGAGAGAGAGAAATGATTATAGGCGTAAAATAAAAGAAGCCTACTTCATAAATAATGACACTCATTTAATAAACAAAAATGACAACTGTTTCACCATTTCAAAATGATGGACAAATTAATCTAAACAAAATAAAATGCCAAAATCTATGATACAATAAACATGTAACTAATTTCCATAAATTAGAACACACCTGTTCATTACTATCGTCTGCATTCAGCTATGAGTACGAAGTCTAGGAACTTCGAAAGCACTTAGCGCAGATAAATATATAATTTTTACAAAATTAAACTTCTCTAACAAGCGTGTTAGCACAGAATTATTGATATAATATCATTTCACATCTAAACATTATAAGAATAACTATTAAAAAAAATGAAAAAGTCATTTTATAAACATTTAATTTTAAAGAACTGTTTATTGATCAGAAAAAAGATTTACATAAATTATGGTTTACTTTAAAATGTAAAAGGTAAAATTTAATTCTGATATATATATATATTTTTTTTACAAAATCAGACATTTATAATTTGAGACAGCACTAAAAATTAAAATTTGCAAAAACTTAGCATAAATACAATATATAATGAAAAATAGTGATATATAAAGAATAGTATTAATCATCTAAAAGAATGATTATTTTGATAGTAAATTAAATTAAATGACACAATCAAACATGGTAGTAATGAGAAAGAAACCACACATAAAGTAGCCAAATAAATATTGGTAAATACATGAGAATAGTATTTATTTTTTCAGGTTTAATGACAGACAGACATGGATACTTTCTTAATTTCAAATGAAGATAAAGTAACACCTTAGAAACTAAAGTAAAAATTAGAAAGAAGAAAATTTTTTGCAATTGTAAATGGGCAAACAACATCTAAATGTGCAATGAGCATTTTCTTGGAGACAAAAAAAGTAATGAAAAAAAACTACAAGTTGTTTTTTATTAGAAATTCTACACATTTGTATTCTGGATGCTAAAATATAAATTTCCAAATGATATATTTTTTTTGTTATTAATAACTCAGAAGTATTGTTTTCCAACTTATCCCATTCTGATATTTTTTTCTAAGCAATAGAGATTGGTATGGTTGAAAAACAATGGAGATAAAATCTAATGCATTTATAATAAATTTATTTTTAAGGAATGGTGTTCTAATGATGGGAGTGATAGAATTGTAATTTTGGATGTGTGGAGATGATATTAGTAATTTAGATATTTCATTAAGTATCCTCTGCATATGAAAGGCATGAATCATATAATAAGATAATCCATTAAACTTTGAATTTTTCTGAGTGGTTGGGAAACCAATGGAAATTGTGTTTTTTTCCCCTGTAGCAATTTTGGGTAAAGTGAGTTGATATTTTTATAAAAAAAAATCAGTAGAAATAAAGATGATTTATGGAAAGAATGTGTTTCTATTGAAACCTTGGCATGGAATAAAAAGTATATTTTGGAAAGTAAATTAATAATTTTACCAATTGAAAATACAAGATAGTTTTGAACTAAAGGTCTTAAACTACTGTAAGATAGATTTCAGGAAAACCTAAAAATTTATAAGGAATGCAGTATAAGAAGAAATTACACTAATAGTAAAAGATTTAATTTCTTTTTGCTAATTGTAAAAGAATATTCTTCAGAATAATTGTCTAATATATCAGAAAGTTATCATATAATATTCAATTGACCAAACACTTTACTACTTTTACAATGCTTTATTGTCCACCCTTTCCTGCAGTTAATTTAATATTATATGATATACATTGGGCAATGCAATAGGAAACAGTAGTTATTATATCAGAAAATTGTAGCAGATAATTTTGGACAGAATATGAAATCATCCAAGAAAGATATATGTGTGATGATTGATTGAGAATCGAAGTATAAATTACAATTACTTTTCCTATTTTTAAAAGTGAAGGATTAATATGATAAAAATAATTTACTGAAAGAGAAAGCTTGAGGCATGGAATTGTAAAAATAAATCCCAATGTTATTTTTCAATTCAGAATTTAAATGAATTTACTTATTTAAGAGATGTGTCAAATTGTTGGTTAGTAATTGAGTCATATAGAGGTAAAGTAAAGATTATTAATAATGTGAATTCATATGGATATATGATCAATAAAATGGTAGATCATAGAGAAGTCAACCAACTTAGATATAATAGAGAAAACATTTGGTTAGCATGAATAACAGGACATATGCTGTTGGATATGAAAGCAAGTTTAATAGTGATTTTGTTTATTTGGAAATATGATGACTTGTTTAAATTGACCAATCACAGAAGAATACATAATGAGACAGTTAAGGGCTTTCTGCTTAAATTTAAAATGAAAACATATGTAAGGAAGTTTGTTTTCTCCAGTTATCTAAATCAAGTAAAGATTATGGGAGAGATGGTCAATTATTTAGGTTTATAATGAAAATCCCATAGAATGTAACCATCAAACTAACTGTGAGGATAATTCTGATAAATTCTGGATTTCCTAACTGACAAATAGCAAAGTTGGGTTAATTTCACTTATATTCCTGAATGAGCAAAAGGACTGATTCCAGATTATTCGTTAGACTGAGCACTTTTTACTTTTAAATCTTCGTATTACATGAAATACAGATCCCAAGTGTACATAAATAGAAGCCTTGTATTCTAACCATGATTATAAACATTTTCCAAAATAAACGAATAAACTAACATAAATAGAAGTCCATTGCTTGATAAAATTTAGATGTTCATTTTGATAAAAGTTTTTATTTTATATTTTTTTTAGCCCACATGGTTTAGCATAGTTAGTAGAACATCTGACTTGGGATTGGTAGGTTCCAGAATTGATCCTGGAACTCAAAGTTTTGGTGCTCAAACTTATTATGAACTCCTGATAAGTAAATCATACACATTTTTTTATTAATTTTAGATTCTGTACTGCAAAAGCAAACACATTGACACCATAATACATAAGATTATGCCAAAAAACTCATTAAAAACTGAGGCACAGTATTCTCTATGAATTTATACCTATGATATTCTCAAGCAAATATTTTTATAAATTTATTAATTTTTTTTGACAATTTTAATAGTCTATAGAGTATTCACCTAGTCAAACATTTATATTATTTTTGACATTAACACTTAAGGGGGAAAAACCCTAAAAACCCAGCTTGTACTATTCTGTGGTAAGGTATATGAGTTTTACACAATTTGTAATGATTATTGCAAAATTAAAAATACAGTTAATGTAAAGATTAGACAACTCTTTTAGTCTCTCTATTTGTGCACTATCTATTGTAAGCTTTAGTAATCAAAATATGCCAGATAACTAAGCTTAAGAAATCTGTATTTAGTACCGACTTATCCAAATATCACTAGACTAATTTCTAGAGTGGTTGTGCTTAAGAAATCTGTATCCGTATCTGGTTGTTCTATCATTGAGGAGCTTTTTATATTTTTTGAATCATACATTTGGATCTTTTGGATCTTGTATTTTCCCTTTAGCAATCATTTTATGAACTTTTATTATACTGTCATGCTGTCAATCTAAATTGAAATCTTTTTAATTTATTCAATTTAAGCTCATTTTCTTACTTTGTTACACAGATGTGAAACTGGTTCAGTTTCTGTATATTATGGTGATCTTAATTTTTTTTTATAAGTTTAAGCAATTTTACACTTTGGCCAAAATTAGTATAATACTGATAATACATCAGCTTGATCAACAATACATCATGTGATTCCAGCTTAAAAGTTTGCTAATGAATAGCGATGTGTAAACTGTTACCAGGTAATGTATTGTAAGTCATGTGAAGTATTATTGTGTTTCTAGTGTAACAATTATGACTGATAATTTATCTTACTGCTATTTATTGTAAATTTCTATTTTTTTATGTAATAAGGATTTTTTCAATAATAGTAACAACTTTAGTAAAACAAATAACTAAGAGATATATGAACTTAGATCATTTTAATCAGTTTCTATCTTTTATATCTAATATTATTCCTTTCACATTATTTATAATCTTTTCATTTAATTCAAATAAGATGTTTCATAGTTGCATGTTAAAATACACAAAAATAGCTTATTTAATTTTTTATATTTTAAAATGTGACTCACATAATTGCTTTATGTAATAAAAGTTTTATTCCTTTGCTTATTTCTCTCATTTGTTTTAATTAGTTAGAATGTGTTTAAATAAAATTATCTATTTTTCACTGTTATCGACATTCACATTCATATTTTTAATTCATATAAATCTGTTTCTAAGATTACCAATTTTTGTCTTTCATTATATAAATCCGTTATTAAAATTAATCAGTACTGATTAAAACAAGCAAGAAATAATGGGTGATCATTATTTATTTTAATTGCTTTTTCTCTCTGTAAATGTTTACAAAACTAGTAATAAATATATAAAAAGAAGGTGAAATATCTTTATTCTTGAAAGTTCATAAAAAAAATTTTGAGGACAAAAGTGCTAGCAATGGAATTGATCCAAGGACCTATATTTCAGAATTTGACACACTATTCCTGCACAAAAATAAAGTAAAACAAAAATAAAGTAAAACATATTAGTCTACATATTAATTTTCTGCAGCATTATAATAAAGTAATAAAATGTATTATTTATGCTGCAAAAAAAAAAAAATTACATGAAAAACCATAATGAGAGCAATAATGGCAACTAAGTGATATTCCTACATTACTCTTATCTAATCAGTTTCAGCTGGCTGAGTTTGTTGTAGGAGATACTGGATATATATTAGTCTTCACTCAATAGAAGTTAATTAAGCATCCAATCATTTCTAGAATCTTGTCATTTGCCTAAACCATGATGATGTTGCAGCTGTAATTATATGTTAGATTCTTTCTGTCATCTAATATTAATTATTAAACGCCTTTAGGAAAATTCAAACATTATTTAAACTTTTTAAAAACATTCATCTGTTAATCTTGTGTACTCTTACTAACAGTTGAATATATTTGAAAAGTTTAAATAAATTTTGAATTTTTCTAAAGACATTTAACAATTAAAATTAGATGATGGAAATAGTACAGTTTATAACTACTCTAAGCTCTTGACACATAAATCAATCACTTATATAGCTATATAGATTTACTATTATATAAATCAAAAGTTTCAGTATTAAAATAACTAATTATTCTTGACCTGTGGCAACAAATATATAAGTGCATAAAAGTGCATTAATTTCCACCAATAACATGTTTAATTCAAAAACAATTATATAAGCAATTACTAAAATAACATTATGATTTTTATTTAATAGAATGCATCACTAGTATTGATTGATTTACTTAGAAAGGAAGTTAAGTTAAACTTATTGGCTTTTAATATCTTTCTGCAACAAGATCAAATGTGTTTATTAACTTAAAGTGAGATTATTAAGTATATAGTAGTTCTGTATAAGTTAAAATATTTTAATATGATTTAAAATTAATAAATTGTTTAGGATAAAAAGTGACCACTGATTTGAGGATAGAAATCTGTCCCCTACCAGAAGAATGTTAAACTAGAAACTGGTCATATAATCTAGTCTCCTCATTTCTTACAATATGACTTTGGAAGATAGAAAAAAAAAAAAATCATTAAATCAATTAATAAAAGTTGGAAAAATGACTGTGCTGCTTATTTTTGTAAATCTAAAAGATTTCTAAACTAGTAACAATAATAATTCACATGTGAAACTAATTAATAATCTTTTTAACTGTAAATATAATTATATAAAATTAATATTCAATGATGAGAATTGGGATTTACTATTTCAGGATAATGATTTTGAGATTATCTACAGACTAGTTTCAATAAGAAGCACTTTATTGCTAATATCTATACTGAATCACTCTTAACTAAACTAATGTACTAAAGTATCAAAAAACTGTAACACCAATGGACTTTTAGCAAAGGTATAATATATATATCAAAACAATGCGTTGAATTATTTGTTTTGTATTATAGTTTTTAAAATGTGAGTATTTTTTTTATATGAAAGACTAAAATGAATATTTTAATTGAAATAAAACATCACAAACATACATTTAAAAAATGCATTAAAAGCAATAATTAATTCAAGGCAAATTGATAGGCTTCAAAAAAGTTGTTTAAAATTTTCATATTATTAGTTTAAATTATCATTATCATTTTGAATTATTATTCGTCAACTATAGGATAAAAGTCTTTTTAAAGTTTAATCCACTTTCTCTAATCCATAGCTTCTAATTTTGTTTCACATCAGCAAACTTCCTTATATCATCAGCCAAACTCACATGTTAACTTTTTCTAGATTTCTTTTATAATCTTTTGGAATTCAATTTAAAATGTTTATTTAGTATCATCTCTTCGAGTGACCAAATTAACTGATTAAAAAAATGAAAATATATGGGAATGAATGAAGTGTTAAATAATTATAAAATTAATGTTGAAGAAATAGAAAACAGAAAAAGTATTATACTAATAATACAACGATTAAAATTAACACTTTGATTCTTAAAAGAAGAGGAAATTACTTGAAAAAAATAAACTACCATTTAAACATTGCGTGTGTCTGTACACTGGATGTATATACTGCGAAAAACAAAAGATTTATTTTATTTAATAGTATTCAAATTCACTTTCTAATATATTAACTCTGTTTAATTTAAATGATTTTTTTAAATTTAGTTTTGAAAAAATGAAATTTAGTCAAAAAGTATTACCTGCTGTGCGTTCAAACTCTTCAAAGTTTTAAAAAAGTGAAAAATGTGTGTACGCAGGCATATTCCAGCAATCTGTTCACCCCATTCTCAGCATTCACACATAATCATATATCATACACTACTTATATATTATTCGATATTTATTTGAAAAAAAAAATCTGGTGTACTGAATTGCATAAGAAGATTTATATATATTCATACATGCACGCACATACGAAGTCAAATAAGACTGCATAGTAAATACATATTTACCAATTACTAGGCTGTGGTCCCACCATGTGTAAGAACATTGATGAAATTTTAGATCATTTGAATCAATAAGAATATCAGTATCAGGTGGTATAGAAACTGTCCACGTTGATAAATAAATAATCATCACCAAAAGAATAGGAAATAGCCACTGCAGAAGTTGCTTATCTGTTAGCTTAATTTTATGGGCTGATTTTACTCTGTGCGTCAAAGAAACTCTGAAATAATTTGACTAATTAGATAAAATATCATTTAAAATAGAGATGCATGTTCACACAAATGGTCAAATAAAATTGCATTTTTTATACCTCCATGTTTTAAGCAGCAAAGCACTATAAGTAACACCAAAACCAAGGTGACGGGTCCATTTAATAGCTATACAACTGTAAATATTTGGCATGGGAAAAATTGCAGCCATCTAAAATACACGCATATATATACAATTGCAATTCAAAATAGTAACACTTAAAACATTTTAAATTTATATCTTGGTATAATTTTAATATTAATATTAAAAAATCAAATATTTAGAATTGCCAGATTTATGAATAACATAATGGGGACAAGAGAAGAAGAGATCTATTATGATTCACCTCACGGTCCACTGAAGGATCAATCAAAATTTTTTTAAAAAAAATACAATTAAGAATGTCAATTTTAAAAGATATTTTTAGCCAGGATAAAAATCCTGTAGAGGTGATCACAGCTATTGTCCTTTCCACTTTGCTGAATGTATGCAATCTATTATGTAAAATAAGATACAGCATAGACACCCAAAGATTCAAAATTGGTACATTCAGTAAAAAGATAATATCATCAATATACATTTACTATAAATATAAAATAGAAACTAATACAAAATTTTTCTTTTTCATTATAAATGACATATACACATGTAAAGGCTTTCAGGTTTCTCTAAGGAGACATTACCATGAATGGCAGCTTAAAAAGTAGTTAGGTTTAGTTTAGCAATTAATGATTACTTATGAAAAGCAAAACAAGTGGAAAAGCATAATTTCCAGGATTTATTTTTTTATTTTATAGTTTTGATAAACTGGGATATTCAACATCCAGAAAATTTTAATTAGGACTTTTGAAATCCCAAATCAGGACAATTCTGGAAAACTGGGACATCTGGCAGTTTTAAGTATATTTGATCAAAAATATAAACTACTTCTAAAAAAAATAATAAAGACTTACTTCTGAATACATAATAATAGCTCCCAAAATAGTTAAACATAAAAAGATAGGACTAGCTACTTTAATAACCTGTAATGTTAAAATATACACAAATTAAGTCTTTATTTTTTTATTTTTGTTAGATAATAATCAAAAATGAAATCATTAACAGTTCTTAAATTCATACCTTGATTTTTCTAAATTTGTATACAAATCCCACTAGGCACATTGTGAAAAGAATGCATGCCACAGAAATTGCAAGTAAAGGAATTCTGAAAAATATGTTTATATATATATAAGAATAGAGAAAAATGTATATAAATTATAATACAAATCTAATATATTTATTATAAATTGTTTTTCCAATCAAATACAACAAAAAAATGTGATTACAAAATTTCTAGGAAGCAAAAGACATGTTCTTTAAAGAGATTGATAAGTCATATATTTAAGAATACAAATAATAAAGCACAATAGAGCTAAGCAATATGTAGACATGTGCTTATGAATTTAACTTTTTAATTATTTTTATATTCCACAGTAATAGATTCCTAACTCAGATATCCATTATTTGAATAAGCACTTATAATAAACGATAATGCCTTATTCCTATTTGAAACATGAACAATAAGTATATTATTATCTTTCAAAAGACTTTATTAATCTATACATTTACTTGAATGATTTGTCCACATGTAATATTATGTAGTCAACAATCTTGACAACTAAAAAGAAAAAAGCTTTAAAAAATGACAGAGTTTAACATGTGTTTCACAAGATCTGTATATTTTCATTCATTACAATACTATTCTTCTTCATCATGAAGTATACTATGTCATGTTAAAGACTAGAGCATTCCTCACACTAGTGATTAAAAGTATCAATATAAATATGTTCTGCAACTTTTTTATCCCTTTGTCTTATAATTTCCAGTTTTTTTTTTTGTAAATGTATTTGGGTGCAACCTTTGATTATTGTTATAAATAAAAATGCTTCTCATACACCATTAAGCATAGAGAATGAATGTGTTGGCTCTAATAACTGGAAACTTACTCTTGGAAAAGATCCCTAAAAGGAGATAGAGGTCAACTTCGATATCTTTAAATAATGCAAGGAGCATTGCATGAATGCAATCATAGACCATGTATAAAAAAGTATAAAATTGTGTTTCCATTTATGGGAAAGCAAACACACATGATCAACATTTTAACATTGCCTTTTGTATATAAAAAAGTGAAGAGTGGATAAAGACTCAAGTTCAGTTTTAACAAAAAATTGCTATATATATATATATATATAGGTTCAAGTGATCAGAATTTAAATTTACAACAGTTGTATTTTATTGATGTTGAGAGTAGGACTATCATTATTTCGAAAATTCAGATATAGGAATGTAATAGTTATATTTTTTGGAGGGGGGGGATCAAAATCAAGTTTTTGCATTGATAAAAGTTGATTTATTAATGACTTTTAATATCCTGTAAGAGGAGGGGTCTGTCTGCAGGGGTAATTTTAAAAACAAATTCTGGGTTTAAAAAGACCTTGGACATGCTGAAATTAAGTTGAAAGTCTTTTGAATTCTGAATATTTGTAAATCATGAAATCCTATACCATTTTGTTGTAATGAACATTAAAGACATGTAAATGAGATTGCAGCTATTATTTTATCATAAAGCAACTTCCTGTATAGTGTGTAGCAATAGTTAAAGAATGCTTTTGAAAACATTAAAACAGTTAACGTTTAAGATGTGAGAATATTGAATAATGAGACTGTTGTATATAGTGAGAGGCTTTTGATAGTGAATTAACTATGTATTCTTGCCTTTTTTAAAGTTTCTTACTGTATTACTGTTCTCATTTCAGATTGACTTCATTGAAATTGAAAACGAAGGTAAGTGCTTGGCACTCCCTTAATATGGTCATTCATACAATTCCCAGAGAATATTTACTAAGCACATGATTTCCTCAATATTGAAGATAAGTTTATAATTGTTAGTATAATCAAATAGAAAAACTGAAATATCACCCATGTATGCAATACATGAAATATGAAAATTTAAATTGTGTATATCTCAGGTAATTTATTTTCTATAGCTTTAATTAATGGACTTATGTATGGGATGATTAGAAGTGTGTTTAGAGGTGAGCCTTGTGATATTGAAGAATGTGGCATAATGGAATGGGATATTTCTTCATTAAGAGTTATATATATATATATTGGTCAGTCTCACCTCATATTTATGGTCAGTCTGCTGAGAATAATACTTTTTTTCTGATTTAAATACTATTACTTTTTTGGTTCATCACATATTCATTTTGTGTAATAAACCACACCTCGTTTGGGTTTATGATCTTTTCTCTATTCACACACACAACTCTAACAGCACTCAGATCACAACTAAGGCAGTGTTCTCTCTCATGATTGAGAAAGGCAGATGAATTAGATGATTCAGGCTCAATTTTTATACATTAATGAGTGAGTCATTCTGGTTCTAAGACATATCCTAGTTTCCCCCATAATATATATATATATATATATATATATATATATATATATATATATATATATATATATATATATATATATACTGTGTATTTTTTTCTTTCTGATGAAAACCAGTCCTCTGGTTGAAATATTATATTATTTATTGGATTTATAAGTCTTTATTTTTTGTTTATATATATATATATATATATATATATATATATATATATATATATATATATATATATATATATATATAAGAAAGGTCTTTTTGGCTGCAGCTTACAGTATAGACAACATTGGCCAGTTCAGTGTTAAAATGTTGGGATTTACATTATTAATGAGTTTGTTTGAATTTATGAGAGTTCTGAATCTGATGAAAAATTTGTCTGAACATATTTGTGCTATTTTATTAATGTTGCATTGATATTTATTTAACACTTCTGTATGAGAGAGATTGGAGTTTATTATTCATTGAATGGTAAATCTATAATCATATTTGATTTACCAGCCATGAGAAACTTTGAATGAAGATTTAGAATAAATATAAAAAAAATGCAAGAGGAATAATCTTTGTAATTGATAGTTAAAATTTTCCAAAAGATCTGAAAGATGTTGCTGTGTTATTGTACTTTATTCTTATAGATAAAGTTGTGTTCAATAATTCTCTCAAAATTTTGATTACATATAGGTAAATAAACAAGACATAACACTATCAAAGTCTGCAAATGTAATCCAATGCCATCTTAAAAAAGAAATAAATACAGTTCTGCTGCTCTGGAATCTACTGATTCATCCACTAATAATAATAATACCTTCCTTGAAATAGTATCAAATTCACCACTTCCTTTATTTTGCTGTAATGTCTTATATAAATGCAATTTATTAATTTTACTTTGAACACTTTTTAGCAAAAAAAACTTTTTATTCTACTTATATGACACACAATCTTGTTTCGACTGCCTTGCAGCCTTTTTCACAGCTATGATATAATAAAACAATACATAACTATATAAATAATACTATAAAAATGCAAACAATAAAATTAATAAAATAATAAAAAATAACATAAAATAAAACTATCATAATAAAATTGAAATAAATCTAATCAAAACCAAATAACATAATTCAGGGAATATAAAATATATAGCTCAGCTTTCTCTAGTTATTATATGGAGAATGCCCATTCAATTGAATTGTTTGCATGATATTATATGTCTAATAATAATAATTAAAATAAACTGTTATTAAAACAGAGAGTTGTAAATATAGATATATAGATTCAATATGTATTAAAGATGAATAAGATCAATTAAAATCTATTTTATATTCACCGTAATAACTATGATAAAACTATGAAGTACTTAGCAAATGTGATAATCATCATAAAATTATTATGGGAGAAATATAAGTTTTTCATATGACTTTAAAAATACATATATTTCTTGCAAAAGTAGTTAAATCTTAAATTAAATAGAAACAGGGCAAGCTAATATAGTAGATTATTGACAAAACATTAAAGAACATTGTACATTGCAAAATTTAGAACTAATTAGTTAAGAGATTCTACATTATTTAAGGTTTCAAAGATATCAAGAGCCTTTTATAAACATAATGATACTGGATCATTTAACTATGAATAAAATAAAAAAAATGTTATTCAATGCATATAAATATACTTCAATATCTATTTGTAAAAAAGTGTATATGTATATGGATGAGAACATATGTGCATATATTCATATTTGTGCATGAATGTATATTATACTTATATATATATAATATTACAGATTGATGTCTGTATTTCTTCAAAATAATATATATAAACTTATAAATAAACATTAGAAAATACAGTAATTAAAATTTTTAAAAAGAACAAAAAATATAAATGTCTCTTAGGAGCGCTTTCGACTATCCTTGTAGTCTTTGTCAACTAATACTTTGTATGATCAACTTTCTCATAATTGATCTTAACATTTGCTGCCTGCCTATTGATTAAGTCTTGCTTGTATTTATATATTAACATAACTTCCTTGATTTTTCTTTTATTATTTCTTTCAGTTTGCAATATTTTTGTTATTATAATTGAAATCAAAATCATATATACATAATTTATTATGGTCATAAAAAATGGAAGCTGATAAATTATCATTATCTTTAGAATTTTGTTTCGTACTTTGAACCCTTTTTTTATGACCATAATAAATCATGTATATATGGTTTTGATTTCAATTATAATAACATAAAAATATTGCTAACTGAAAGAAATAACAATAAAAAAAAATCAAGGAAGCTATGTTAATATATAAATACAAGCAAGACTTAATCAATAGGCAGTCAGCAAATGTTAAGATCATGGAATTATGGGAAAGTTGACCTTTCAAAGTATTAGTTGATAAAGACTATTGGGATAGTCAAAAGCGCTCCTAAGTGACATTTATATTTTTTGTTCTTTTTAAAAATTTTAATTACTGTATTTTCTAATATTTATTTATAAGTTTACATATATATTATTATAATTTCTTAAATCGAGTCATTTTTTTATGATAATATATTCTGCAGTTAGGCTTTTTATATATGTCTACCGACTGTATTTGTTTGAATGAATTGAAATTGATCCTACTATTATTCATTGAGGAGTTGATGAAAACACTGGATAGTCATATGATGGGATTTCACTAGGATTATGTATTATCTGTTAAATGTTTGAATAGCATATATGTTATAGTGTTGATAGAATCTACCAATTTTCTTGCTTTTCATACTCATTGTATTTTATATTTAATCTTTTTAACCATTTATACACTTATACAATGAATTATATGATCTCAAAATTTGACGAAAATAAGACAGTGAAATAAAATTTCAAATTTGTGTTAAAAGTCTGATACGATCATTTTCTTTGAATAAAAGTATTTTTTCCAACATTGCAATTATAAAATATTGATATTCATGCTTCTTCAGATTTCAGTTTTCATATAGACTACTCTATTCAGTTTGAATCTCTGCAATCTCTTGACTACTATTACTATTATTGGTGGTAAAATTCTAAGAAGACAACATCTCAACACTGTTGTATCTTAATATCATCAATTTCAAATTGCCTATTGTCTTCAATATTTATTTTCTATTATTTCCATTATTAATTACATTTTTAAAACTCTTTTTAATTATTTTTTCCAAAATGTATCTTCAGCTTCTTTTTATTTCTGATTATAAGTGTATAAATATATCAAATTTTAGTATTTTTTTTCCCAATTATAGCATTTGTATCAACATTTTTATTCTGCAATATCTCATTATATATTCAGTATGGAAATTGAGTAATCAGATGAAAATATACATTATCTAACATATACCATAACATTTGTGTTAATATAAAAATGATTTTCTAGTAAAGAAATATTTGATCTTTAGTTTATTCTGGTGTTGATCATGTAGATTACACACACAATCATAAACTTGTTTAAAACAAAAAATATAAAATAAAAATAATAACTTACCTCAATTCTTTTCTATATTTAGACCAACAAGGGGTTTCATCTACGCATGTGTCACATCCAGGACTGCACGCTTGACATGATAATGATAATTGTTGATAAAGACTATAATATAAAAAAATATGCACACCCACTTATATGATATTATTTATTTTTTAGAAATATTAGTTTTAAATATATATATTTACTTACTAATTTATTTGTATCTCAACAATTATTGTTTTTAATATTTATACTTAAATTTAGTTAAAAGTATAAACAAAGAAATAACAGTCTCAATAATGGCTTTCATGTCGAGCATTGGTGGTCGAGAGGTCAGCGACGGCTGCTTTACAAGCAGTTGTCCCAGGTTAGCGGGTTTGCTTCCCGGATGATGCTATGACACATGAGAAAAAAAAATGGCTTTCATATTTATATTACAAAGATTTTCATTACTTTGCCTGTATTCAATCAATATTCATAATCTTTCTGGCTTCCGTAATCTAAAGCAAAAGACTGCACAGAATGTACATAATATTGTATAAAATACTAAAAAATACCTTCAGTGATATACAGGAAAATAATTCTAACAATTTTCCATGATAAGAAGCAGTTTACCATTTTTGTTTTATTCTATAGATAATTTGGATAGACATTCACTTACTGATCGATACTGAATGATCAGCAGGCTTGAGCATAGGTTAGTTATCTGAAGGATATTTTAAATTTAATTAAAAACTGAAAATGGTTTTTATATATATCAACAGCAATAAACACGCACAAATGAGTATCATCATTTCACTTTAAAGCAAAAACGATGAAAAACAAAGAAAGAAATGAAAAGGAGTCAATCTGTGAACCATGAATGTATCACTTATACAATTTGCGAATTCATTTTTCTGTTGGTATTTTACAGTTCTATTCTTTGACTTAGTCTGAAAAACCTTTTTTTTATCAAATACTTCAACACCATATCTGAATATAATACCTATATCTTTGCCTTATCCTTTCAATAAATGACATTTAACATATTATTTCTTTAGTATTCCTTTGAGATAAATTTTATATAGTTATAATGTCCTACTCTCTCCCAAAATCATCATTCAAATTTATCATAAATACCTTTTAGAAGTTTTGTATTTGTTTTACACATCCAGTTCAATGAATATGTGATTTCATAAAAGTGGGCTCTATAATATCATATCAAGTAAGATGATATTGCCATTGTATTTTTACAATATTACAGTGGATTCTAAAATAAAACTTTTTAAACACTATGTTGTATCATTAAAATTCTCAAATAGCTAAAATAACAGATCCATGTAAAGCTAATTTAATTACAGTAGTTATTTCTCACAACAAAATCCTTCTTAAAATCAAAAGAAATATATTGGGATCCAATTTGCATCTCAACAACTAAGTTTTCACTTTCTATTTGTTAAATATCCAAGATATTTAAAGTCATTTACGTTTTCAATTAGATAATCATCCATCTTAAATTTATTAAGAAGTTTTCTTCCATAACTGGCTAATAAAAATAATTTTCTGAACATTAATAACAAAAGATTTCTTATTACATTCAAAACAATTAGTACATTCTGTATATCATTTTTCAAATTAAAAAAAAAAGCAACCTATTGTAAATCCAGGATATCTTTATAATATTTTTGTATTGCATCTTGATCCCTTTTCATTAAATCAAAAACAATGTTGGAGCAAGTATACATCCTTGCTTAATACCAGTTTTCATTTTAAGCCTGGTATTTTCTATAAGTAGTAATAATATTTCCCCTAATTCCTCATGCATAATATGAATAAACATTTCTGAATAATCATTTCATTTCAAATAATGTTTAAACCTGTTCAATTCATTGAGTCAAGTGCCTAGATTTAAATCAATAAAAGTAATATGTAAATAACACTTTGTCCCTTTTTATAACTCAGTTTACCTTAAATAAATAAACTAATCCAGATTCCATCTTATATCGACTGAACTGAGCATTCATCACCACCGATCAATAGATATATGAATAGATAATGTATATAATAGGAGAAACATGCCAATAGGTAATGATGTTCAATGAATCTTATTGTTTTCATTATGGAATGTTGCTATAAATAGTCACTCCTGTTGTAAATAAAGGAGACAATGTCTCTTTACTGTCAAACTTGAATGGTGGTATGCATATTGCTCCCTGTATAATTAAAGCAGAAAGGCAACTTCACATTAGAACCAGAAGCTGCTAGAAACTAAATTAGACATGAGGCAAACTAGCATAGTACAACTGAAGGTGTCACAGTACCTACACATGAAGCAAGCTGTCACAGAACAACTGGTATGTCAATCATATTTACTCACAATGCACACTGTCATGGTACAGCTGAAGGTGATAAGTAAATCCAGAAGAGTACCTGAAGTCCTTTTATATTAATAGTTTCACAGTAACTAAACACCATACAAAACAATAGTATCAGGTGATGGCAAAACAATTGTATATATTGTAAATAATCATCTCCCATTGGCCTATTTCTCCTATTGGATATATATTATCTATTCACATATCTATTGGTCTGAGATATGAATGCTCAATTTGATCGAGATAAGATGGAAACTAGACTGGTTCATTAATTGAAAGTAAGTTGAGATATAACAACATGCCTTTAGTTTTGTAGTTAGTATATTTTAATATTTACCCAGATATATCATAAGGAACTGTAGCCTTTCCAGTTTTAAAACAAAAAGAATAGCTTTGAGCTTTAATAAGCTGGATATTTTAATCCAAATTTAAATGAGTAAGTAAAATGGATATATTATTAAGAATCACCTTCTTAATTCTGGTGGTATCATTCAAATGTTGATCAAATTTTTTTCCATCTGTTTGAAATATCATTGCTGTCACATAAGGAGGATTATTTCTGGATTTAATAGAATTGTGATACTTTCAGTTCTATCAGTTTCTTTCAGTGTGTCTAAAAAAGTCTAAACTGATTACAATTAATAAATATCTATATCTCTTATGCAGTTTGAATCCACCAATCTTTTTTAATCTTGTTTTCAATTGCTAAACTTTTGCATTTGAATCTCTATATTAATCATGAATCTGAACATTAAATTTATTAATATGCCCAGCATAAAATTCCACTCAAACTTCCTTTTAATAAAGTTACTATAATACTATTATTGTTAGAAAACCAATCATAATTCTTTTTTATAGAAAGCTATATAATATATTTACTTATATCCATAATACATCTCTTAAGAGAATTTCACACCTCAGTACTAATCCTTAAAGTCCAAATTAGAAATTTTAGTAACTGATAGTTGTTGAAATTTAGTACATATAATAGATACATCTAAGGAACCAACATCAATTTTTGTGATTTAAACTTTTGAGTTTATTAATCTATGAACAATTCAACAATCTGTGCTTGCAAGTGCTCACACAATATTAACTTCTCTTACATTCTAATTACTAACTATAATGCAATCTATTAAATATCATTGCTTGGAGTGTGGATACATTCATGTTTCTTTATAGGATTTTTTTACCTAATATATTTGTTTGGATAATCAATCCATATATTGTAAAATAATAGCAAACTATTTAAGTTCTCAACCGCAATATCATTACTTCTAATGATTTTAGGCTGAACCTATTTTTAGTTCCAAAATGTGCAATAAACTCTCTAAAAAGAAAAATTCAACTTTTTAATGATTTTGCGACAACAATGCTTTCCAGAAAAAAATAAAAGCTTTCTTTCTCTAAGTCCTCTTAAACTAATGTTGAAGCATTTGCAATAATAAAATGAGCACAAATATCATTAGGCCAGTTAAGTTTTAACAGCATAAACCTTTTATTCATACATCAAGAAATCCCAAAACAAGAAGATTCTAAATATTTTGCAGCAAATTCAACCCTATGCATTCTTCTTTCTCTACTTGATCTGCCTTTATAAAAACACTTGTATACATCTACCTCAGTTTCCAGGAATTTGATTTTCACTTGAAGTAATTATGTCAATTTAATCTTGATAACTCCTTAATCATCAGTGCTGTCTTCCATTCTGGCCTTTAAGATTTTGTATCAAATAAAATTTACAAATTAGATATACCTATATTTTAACAAATTACATCTATAATACTTATGTTAATTACTATCACTGTCTCTTGCTTTATCATCACTAAAGATAAAATATTCTAAAAGAACTTCAACTGAGTCAAGCCACTATGAAAAGTTGTACCGGAGTATTTCATTAGTATATGAAAAGAGTTTAATGTTAAATAAAGATATATATTACAATGGATATTATTATATATATCAATTTAATGGGTAATTTACTAGGCATGACAATTTATCCAAATTATCCAAGCAATATATTTTTAGACTATATTTTCTAAATCTCATCTACCTTTGGAATAGTCTGGGGAATTTCTGGATCGAGCTACTTAGACATATCTTTGTCCAGATAAAACTTCTATCTCAAATCCAGTTCTAATCCAATTCATTAGTATGTCTGCCTCAATCCAAAATCATAATAAAAACTGCTAGCTTTTAAAATTTATCCCTATCATTTCTTTTTTAAAGGTTTGAGCTGAAAAAAATTAACAAATTGAAATAAAATCAAATCCTAAATTGCCATCTTCTTTGTTTTGTAATATTTTATTCATCACTAAGATAAACAAATATCAAAATTGCTGAATTTAAGGTTCAGACTTTGACATTAAGTAAACATTATTAATATTATTTAAATGATAAATAAAGTTCTTTTTACTAAAGTTGGGTTGGTTGTTTCATGTGATAAATGAATAAAGATAATTTAGCTTGAAGTATATGTCAATAGGTTTGACATTTTTCATTCTTTAGTGATGGATAAAATAAGATAGGCATTATTCAGGGAATTGGATATTATGTTTATTTATTTTTTGTATTTAGAATCTATTTAAACATTGATTTTTTGTACAAAGTTCTTTAGAAGAAATAAGTGTTATAAATCTTTGACACTTCTTTAGAAGAAATAAGTGTTATAAATCTTTGCCTTGTTTATGCATAAGTCTTGTAAAATATTATTAAAATAGGATTACTGAATTTAATGATTTGGATTTTGATAACAAGTAGTTTATATTAGTAATTTTTAAATAAAAAATATACTTTGCATATTGATATTGCATTGGTTTTCTCTTATGGCAATTAAATAAAAGTGATTAAGTCTAAAGCATGTGATTCTCAGGGATTGGTTTAATTTTTTATCATTAAGTGATGAGTGCAAATAAGATAGAAATGAAACTTTGGGAATACAATAACTGTTTCATTTTATTTCATAAAAGCGGGGAGGGGAGGGGGGGGGGGGGGGGGAGGAGGGGGGGGGGGGGGGAGGGGGGGGGAGAGAAAGGGGGGGGTATTTATAATGTTATTGTTTAATATATGTATATCATTCTATATAATTGTTTAAATAATAAATGGTGTTGTAATAAATGACACACACTCTTATCTAGCATTCAATAATGTGTATAGCAAAAAGCAGTCCACTTCCTTATTTAGTTCTCATTGGTTATAAAGTATATTATTTTGAACGATTTAAGCAAGAGACGTGAATATTATTCAGTCTAATCATTTATTATAAGATATTTATAAAACATATAAAATGTTATTTAACAAACTAATAAATTTTTTTCTTATTTTAAAATTTTTGTAAAAAACGTTTAAATGACAAATAATATATAAATACAATGAACCACAAATAATACCAAAAGTGCTCTTAGCCTTATGATATAAAGATGAGATAGAAAACCCCTTTGTTATACATATGTACATATTGTAGCTATAGTAAATCCAATGCAGCACACATTTATTATACTATAACAAAACAGAAAGAACAAAAATGTGTTTAGTAGAATTTCATGCAAAATGACTAATAAATATGCAAACTTCCATTTAAGTGTGAATGGGTATATGTGTGACATTTGAGAAATAAAAGTGTTAACTGCCTAGAGGTTAACCATGCAAATTATTATTTATTGGAACCAGCATTTACAGTACACATCTTGAAGATCTCATTATATATATGTGTGTATATATTTGATTGTATATATTCCAGTTTCAAACCCTTCAGGCTCTTCTATTTTTATATACTATTATATAAAAATACCATACATTTGAAAATTTTACCATTACAATATGTATGCAAAAGAGTTACATATAAGAGTAAAGGGGAAATTAATATTATATATAACATTCTATACAATCATTTAAAATAAAAAAAAAAATTTCTTTATTTACTAAATAAAAATCAATTTCTTTGATATCTTATAGTAAATACTTTGTTTGATTAATATTCACATGTCTTACTTTAGTCATTCAAGATAATCTTCTTTATAACCAAAGAGAAATAAGCAAAAAAACTGGACCATTATTTTGCTATATATATATATTGTCAAATGCTAAGTGGAATTGTGTGTCATTTACTATAATAGCATTTACTATTTAAAATATTATACAGAATGTTATGTATATATATTCACATTGATATTCATTGCATTTATACATATATAGCAATGTGAAGTAATACACTGTAAACATAACTTGCAATAAGACATATAAGTCTTAAAATTTAAGAAGAAATATAAGAAATGTCAACAACCAATGTCAATAAAATTACAACTAAAAAGAATTTTAGATTAATAAAATAAAATTCTGAATGTTTTTCATGAAATATCAAGACTATTTATCTTAAAATGCAGTTGTAAATAGGATACTGTAATTCAAAAGTTCCAAAAAGTCTAACAGTAAACAGAAATTCAAAAAATTTGAATAGAACATAATAAATTTTTTTATCAAAAAATAGATATAATAACACAATAATTCAAAAATTTATATATATAAAAGAGTCACATAAAACTAAATTAAAAAAGCAAAAGATTTAAAAATAAAGTGCATATTAGCAGAAATATTTCATATTACTAATAATAAAATATATGAAACCTTCCACAAATTACTACATATTTATAAATTCCATCTATGAAATAATAAATAAATAAAAAAGGATCATATAAGCCATAGGAAAAAAATGACACTTTCATAAATAAAACCACAGCATACATTAAGATACTCAAAACCATAATTTAAAATTAATGAAAATGATAAAATATTATAAAAAAAATTTCAACAACAGAATTTAAAAAAATTGAATGATTTCTGTAAGAAAATATCTTCACAACCAACCAATACACAAAGCAGTTACTTATAATAGTATCACATAACTATTAAAAACAAAAACAAATAACACTAAGTCATATCATCAAAACTATGATAAGGTATCATCAAATGCTTTTAGAATAATAAATGGGTTTTGGAAAACAGATTAATGATTGTATATAAAAATATATTTTATTAATAATCAAATTGAAAGATTTATGAAGACATAAATCTATTCTATTATTCTTACTATCCATATTTATTACTATCACATAATACTTAAAAGCTTAAAGTGAAGAAGCAGAATATCTTATAAAGTCTATAAATACATACATAATAAAAACGGTCAATATATTAAATGTTTTTACATATTACAACTTTTAAATACAAAATACTTCCAGAACCAAATAGCCAAATTTGTCAGAATAATAAAAATGAAGGCATAACTCAGTAAAAACATATTGCATCTGACAGCATCTAATATTTGGAATATAGAACTAAAGACAAACAGAAAAACATAGATCTAATATCACACTGGTTGATATTAAAGGAAATAGTTATGATAAAGTTCTAAAAAGATTAAAACTCCTATGCTTTAAAGTATAAATAATATCCCCAACAACAGTTCTTTGGCAGATAAGGAACTGCAAGAACTGGGAATGCCACATAATAGCCAAAAATCAATATGTAATGAGTCAAAGAAACTTATGAGTGAAGATGAAAGCTGAAGATAAAATTAGACATATTCTTTGGATAAATTAAACTGTTAAAAAACAAAAAGAATACTAGAGATAGTAATGATTGGGCTGATTGTCAAATCAAAATAAATTTTTATTATTATGAGTAAGAACTAAATATAAAAGCTGTAGAAAAACATGAAATAACAGTAAATCAAATAAAGATGACAAATGATAAAACAAATACATAAATGAAAAAATAAATTTGCAAGGGAAAAGGCCAAATAGAAGACAATACAAAACATTAAAATAAAAGCAGTGAATAAAATCATACATGAAAATAATGTAATAATGAAGTGTAAGAGAAAATTACAGCCCACAAAATCTTTTATAATGTTAAAAAAAATCTAAAAGCTTTATATATTATAAGTCATCATCATCAATCATTATCAGTCCACTGCAGGATGAAGATCTCTTCAAGTTTAATCCATCTTCTCCGATCTTTAGCTTCTATATTATAAGTATACACATATAAAACTACAACTAAACTTAAAATAATAAAAATGAAGACAGTAAGATTTACTCTTCCTTTTTTTAAAAAAACTAAAAATGATAATTTAAATTAACAACTCCAAGTGTAATGCTTCCAACATTTTTAACAATATGAATGAAGAACACAAAGTTTAGTTTTGAATTAATTAGTAAAAAAGAAAAAAGTGTGGTGGTGGATATAATGTTTCATTTTCTCTTTTATTTTCTGTTTTACTCTTTAAACTATTTATAAACTTAGAATTTTAGTTATGTAAAGTATGTCAAATTTATCTTTATTGCTTAGTTATCTAAAATTTTTTTTCTTTTAAAAAAAATTTTTTTATTGATATATATTGTTTTTACTTTTTGATAATGGATTAATTAAATAATAAATTATAATAATATTTTATAAAGTTTTGTTTTTTATATGGTTAGAGTATGTTTGTTTTGGGTGGTTTTGGTTTAGTTTGATGGGGGGTGTTGTGGGGGTTTGGTGGAGTAGAAGAGGAGGTGAGGATGATAAGTTTGTTTTTTTTTTTTTTTTTTTTTTTTTTTTTTTCTTTTTAAATTTTTTTTTTTTTTTGTTGTGGGTTGTTTGGTGGGGGGGAGGGGGGGGAGGGGAGAGGAAGGGGGGGGGAGAGAGGGATGGGGGGGGGGGGGGGACGGGGGGTGGAGGGTGTTTGGGTTTTTTTGTTTTGGGTGGGGGGGGGAAGGTGGGTTGTGGGGGGTGGGGAAAAAAAAATAAATTGTCTCAGAATTATTTTGTGAAGTACATACAGTGTTTTACAGATTCAATGAAAGTAAAATTCAAATGTAGGTAGCCAAGTACATTGATATCATTACTATGGGTTATAAGATAAAAAAAAATTCTAATTTTTTTTTAAATAAGTTTGCTAAATGTAAGCAAAATATAATGTTGTAGATATAAAATAATGTACTTATTTGATCATTATTAAATATTTGAGCAGGACTTCTAATAATATAAATTTAATTGGTTCAACTTACTTCAAACATTTTATAAAAAAAATATTTTATTATGCATATATATATACACACACACAACCTGACATTTTGGCTGTCATGCAGTCTTCCTTAGAGCTATAATATAATGATAAATAAAATGAAAAAAGAATATATAAATATTATAATAAACAAATGTAATTGAAAAATAAAAATAAATAACACAAAGTATAATAAAAGTAAAATAAATTAAATGTGCTAAATTAAAACCAATAAATTAACATAATCCAGATAATATAAAATAAAATATATTACTAAATTGAAATATAAAATGTAGATTATACATGTATATTCCTGTCTTTATATGTATTCACAAACAAACATTAATTTAAATATATTACTTCTTTCATTATTTTTTTATCTTTCTCTAATTATTACCATACCTCATGAATTATATCAATATAAAATTGTAATTTTATTATCCCACAAATTAATAAATTAATTATTATTTTATCTTTATATATATTTTTGTTTAACATTAATCCATTTATTAAAATTAAATTCTTTTTATTTTTAAATCATATGTAATATCTACTATTTTCTTATTTAATCTTTTATTATTAGTAGTTTTTCTTTATATTTACATTTTTATTTTACAACCATAAATCATAAATCTTATGTTTTTAAACCTACCTAATACTATTTCAGTTCCTTAAAAATTTCCAAAAAAGAGTTTTTTTATTAATTTTAAATTCAATTGTATTATATCCTACATACCTCTATTATATATTATTTAAATTAATCATATCTATAATCACATCTTTTTTCTTATTTGTGTCTTTTAACCTGATTTTATAAGAAAAATTTCTATAATAATTTAGCAATTTATTAAATAATAATAGATCATTAGTAATAGAAGATTATAAATGATATGGATTAATAAGTTAAAGTACATATACATAAAAATATATAAAAAGATATAAATAAAAAGAAAAAATTGCTGTGATTATAGATATAACAGATGCAAAACTCTACATACAGTAGTGTCACCCAGTTCAACCCAGGGTAATCAATGGATGCAAGAAGGTTTGTGCATAAAATCCCTATCTAGTGCCTACTCATCCAATATCCCCAGACTATTAGGCACTAGATATGGATTTTATGCACAAATCTTCTTGCATCCATTGATTATCCTAGCTTGAACTGGGTGACATTACTGTATGGAGAGTTTTGCCTCTATTTTAACAGCTTGTGTAAGCATAAAAAAGTGATCATGTGATGTTTAATGATTATAGATATAGTTGGTTTATATAACAGAGGAAGCTAGAATATAATATAATTAAATTTTTAATTAATGTTAAACAAACATTTTTTTGGGGGAAATTTTTAAGGAACCGAGCTAGTATTATGTAGGTTAAAAAAGGTTTATAATATTTATGATTTATAGTCAAAAAATAAAAAAGTAAATATAAAAAAAATATTAATTTCAGAAGATTAAGTAAGAAAATAGTAGATATTATATATGATTTAAAAATAAAAAGAATTTAATTTTAATAAACCGATCAATGTTAAACAAAAATATATATATAAAGATAAAACAATAAGTATTTTATTAATTTGAAGATAAGTAATATATAAAAGACTATGAACCTAAAATGTGACAGAAGGGACCTCTACAAATCTAAACACAAGATTAACGACTTTAAAAGACAAGAGTGGCCACTCTTATCTTCGACTTAATTTTTAAATATATAGTTGAAACTAAACAATTTTGATTTGAGAGAATGAAGCTATTAAATACTTCACTGATTAAGTCCACAATTTCTATACAAATTAACATATGTGAAATCTTTTGATTTACAATGAATCTATAAGAAGTTTTTATAATTAGAAATCTTTTAAAACAATTTAAAGTTGTAATTAATAATTTGTAAAATGCATACTCATTATGTAAGTAATATATATTAAGTTATATATTAAGTAATATATATTATGTTAGTTTGTATAGAAATTGTGGAATTAATCAGTGAAGTATTTATTAGCTTCATTCTCTCAAATCAAAATGTTTTAGATTTACCTATATATTTAGAAATTAGGCCAAAAATAAGAGTGGCCTCTTGTCTGATAAAGTCGTTAATCTTGTGTTTAGATTTGTAGAGGTCCCTACTGTTGCATAGTCTTAAGGTTATAGCCTTAATATATATTATTTACGTAATGAGTATGCGCTTTACAAATTATTAATTACAACTTTAAATTTGGGGTAATAAAATTACAATTTTTTATTGATTCAATTCATAAGAAAAATTAATAATTAGGGTATATTAAAAAATAACAAAAGAGATAATATGTTTAAATTAATGTTTGTTCATGAATACATATAGAGACAGGAATATACATGTATAATCTATATTTATTTTATATTTCAGTTTAATGTTGTATATTTTATTTTATTTTAACTGGAACATTTTATTTATTGGTTTTAATTTAAAACATTTAATTTATTTTATTTTGTATTTTTTATTTTTTAATTATATATGTTTATTACATATTATTTTATTTCATTTATCATTATATCACAGCTCTAGGAAAGGCTTTAGTACAATTGAAATGTCAGGTTATATGTGCATGTATCTGATGTATATAATTTTAAAAAAATTGTTATAAAGTGTTTGAAGTAAGTTGTACAAATTGTACTTATATAAAATATTACAGAAAAACTAAAGGATAGATTAGTGACATTTGTAATGTGGTAAAATTATAATTATGAACTTCAAAACTAGAACAATAGCCAGCTAAAGATTAGCTATTGTTTATTTTGGAAATTTGTAATTTAGCATTATTTATTTTGATGTTTACTTTTATTTTTGCATGATTTCAGCAATACAGTTGCTATGTGTGGTTTCTGTAGTGACAGAGTAGTTGATTCTGGAATTCACAGTACACAGTTTAAAGATCAATATTTGTCATCTTTAATGCTTGAACTTTAAGAACTTGTGAGGTAATAAACGATTTGATTATTTATTTATTATACTTTATTCACATTTATCAAAAACAATTAGTAAAAAAAAATATTTATTTCAATAAAACATAACATTAAAGTAGAATTTAAAACATAGGTTAATTCAACAAATTTTTACACTTTCAATAAATTTACCCAATATTTTATATATTATAAAAATTTAGTGTAGCAATATAAGAATTTTAGATGAAACATTATTTTCTGACTAAAGATTATTTCAGTTTATTAAATGTTTAGCATATAATTTTATAATGTACATTATAACTATAAATTTATAAAAAAGAGATATATTTGGCTAAAAACATTTCCCATTTATTTATACTTATACTGCATTTGATAACAGACAGAGCCCCAAATCTATTTGGCTAAAAACATTTCTCATTTATTTATACTTATACTGCATTTGATAACAGACAGAGCCCCAAATCTCAAGATTTATGATAAATTGTTTTAAATTTTAATTCTTTAATCAACTATAAAAATGGTAAAATGTTATAAATAATCTACTGCATATCAAAGATCTTTTCAGGAGTCCTTCACTACAAAAGAAGAAAATAAGCTCCAAATCAGTCAAATATCAAATAGTGAAAATTTTTAGCCATATTCCTTTTATATTTTATCATTTATTGATTGCCATCTTGATATCTACCTATATTAGCTATGGATTATCTTTCTCAAAAAAATTGGAAGCTTGATTGGAACTCTGACTTTTTGAGAAACATTTCCAAATTTTATCTCCATTCATAGCATGGCAAGTTCATCAAGTAATTATATTATCAAGGAGTGTTACTAAACTATATATTACAACAGTTATAAAAATAGCCATGCTATATAAATTTATCATAAGTTTATATATGTTGGTTAACTTTTCCTATAAAATTGTAATTGATATAAATGCTAGAAATACTGAGTACCGAAATGCTTAAAATAAAAGTTATACTATATTATGCTGAACAGCTTTTGATATCTTAATATTGATATATTCAAAACAATGACTAATGCATGAGAGGGTTATGGGTAAAAGATATAATGTAAATTTTATGTAAATATATACAAATGAGTTATATAGTCCACTTTTAAGAGTGGAGAAAACAGGATTATTTTTAATTTATTCAGTTAACATTGTTAGCAAGTGCCAAGACTCCTTTATCTTCTGTTTAGAATCATTCCTTTCTACATATACAACACTAGCTGATGTAGATTTGAATGTGTGACTGAGTTTGGTTTCATGCTCACAAAAACAAACTCAGCACACATTTGAGTCTATATCAACTAGCATTATGTGTACAGAAAGAAATGACTCTAAACACAAGATAAAAAAATCTTGAAATATCACAAACAATGTTAACTTAATAAATAAAAATGAATCCTGTTTCCTCATCTCTAAAAAGTGGGTAATATAACTCATTGTATATATTTACATAAAATTTATATTGGATCTTTTAATTACAACCTCTCATCTAGTCATTGCTATGAATATGATTTCAGAATTAAGATATTGAAAGCTGCCCAGCATAATATAATAAAATGTTTATTTTAAGCTTTTCTTATTCTGCATTCCTTGTGCTTATATCAATTATCATAAGTTTAATAAAACAACCAAGATCATAAGATAGGTTTTACAATTTTTTTAAAAAAAAGATCTAGATGAAAATTTTGAAAAGACTAACACATATGCAAACATCAAGATATAGTCAAGGCTTTTGTAATGAAGTAAAAAACAAACTAGCATTGGCTTACTAGAAATGTCATTTTATATTATTGTTTTTAAAGATAGTATTCTTTTAAAGATATATTTAAGTAATATATTCACATGCATATATATATGTTGTACTATTGGGGTATATATCACCAATATTAATCAAAGTACATACTATGAAACTTTTTTTATCTATACAAATCCCTAATTAGCAAAATATCTAATAGATGTCTCTCCAATTTCCACATTACTTCATCTCTACCTTATTAGGTATTAAGAATATATTTTGATAGTCATAAAGATAAAAATATAAAATAATGACCTCATAAAATTGATATCTTTTTAAAGGAAAATGCACTATCTGTTTAATAATATTACTTCAAATGTTATTGAAATTTTAGGAGGCACACATTTTTATAATAAAAGTTATTAATTAATTCATTATTTCTAATGATAAAAAAAAAAACGTTGACTTCTTGTTTCTTCATTTACAATAAGATTTTCTGAGTTTACATTTATTTATTTTAATTTCAAAATAAAATCATTTATGAATTAATCCTTTAATTTTGATTAGAGATTTTAACAATCATCATTTTCATTAAAGAAAGTCTGAGTTTTACTTTTAATAAATGAAACTGGAAATGGTCATTTATTATTTTCTTATATTAATCCAGATTTAATTGAATAATTTAATCAAAATTATTTACCTTTAAAACCAGATGATATATATAAGTACTTTATATTGAAGCAGAATATTTATTCTGTCATATCTGTTACACCTAATTAAATTCTACAACCCACTCTTTGCCAGGTTTAAACCTTAAAAGTATCTCAAAAGATATCTATATGGATGTATGGGTATGATTGTGTATATATATCTACATGCCAATGTATGTAATCTAACTACCATATATATAGATTATAGTAATATCTTTATTAAAAGTAATGTATAATTTAACGCACAATTTAATTCAATTTATATCTCAATTTGCTTAAATCGCATTTATATATGTATATTATATGTATCACCATCATAATATTTTATTAATTACTATAGTTTTTAAATGTTATTTCTAAAATGATCTGTAAAATAAAATCAATTAATGTTAAAAATATTAAAACAATAGATGTTTGTCAGAACATATTTTATCACTAAGATAAACATTTAACCAACTTTGTAAATCCCTGAAATCTTACTTGAAATTAAAAGGTAAAATTTTTAAAAACATCCTGTTCAAGAAATATACCAAAGACTGGAGTTATTTTGGTCCTTATAATTATAGAACTTATATATGATAATGTTTTGTTTTGCTGAAGGAAAATTTGTTATTAAAAATGTAATTTAATGAAAGGCAAATATAAATAAGCCACCTTTTCCTATATGAAATGTACACTGCTAAATTACACCAGTTTAATTTTTAATATGACTGAGTATAACAGGTGGGTGTTGCTGTTCTCCAGTCCTGGATAATGGTGATCTCCACCTCCATCTCACATGCTGAAGTCACTCAGCCACTGTAGCGATGGAAGATCTTCCTGTAACAAACCTTCTATGCTGATGTTTCAACTGGAGAGATGCTGCCTATCCTAAGAACAATTATTGCTGCTGTACCTGCTACTAAAAGATGATGATGCCAACAGACAAGCTTCCACCAAAGAGTCAAAGGTAGAAGACCTAAGAATACTGCAAAGAGCTCTAAATAAACTTTAACTATTAAATCTAAAGCTATAGCTACTATATAAATCTAACTGAACATTCAAAGTCAATTTTAATCTCCAAAATCTTTTGTCTAAGTAAATTGTACCATCACCAATTAATCCTTATCTTATTCTCTGTAAATTTTAAATCTATAAAATCTCTAATGTTGCATAAGCTAAAATATAAAATTAATGATCATATTATTAATTGAACTCTATCTTTTGCTTTCGTGCTTGTGGTGATGCCTATACGGTTTTCTAAATTTTAGTTATTAAGATTTTACTTTCTTGTATATGTGATAATGTGCCAATGTCACTCAAAACAACAAGCATATTAATTATAATAAGTTTGTGCCGATGACTTTATTTCTATCTTCAATCTAATAAATATAGAATAACACTTAGTTATCCTAAACCAATTTGCTGTTTCAAAATTAGATTAATTATTAATAATATTTTATCACCTTGCGATCATTATAATAATCCAAATTGATTTTAAATTTGGTCTTTAAATAGTTATTCTGGTTTGCCATTACTATGGTTATAAAATCTGATTTCTAAAAGTTATATTATCTAATAAGGGAATTCTGGCCATGGATATATATTATGAAGGTATATTTCACAATTAATTATAACCCCTTAAAATATACCTCCACCCATCCACTATTAAGATCTGATTGATGATGCAGATCAATTATTAGGGGGGATTATTTGTTTATTCATTCTGTCCCTTTGATAATTGCATTAATTTTAAATGCTTAATTTTTGAATTGACTTGTCTTAGCAGCACAGAGATTTGCTAACCATTTAAAGACAAACATAATTAATTTTAGTATAATTGTTATATAATCTTTGTGCATTGCAGATGTGAATTTATGATATATATATATATACCTTTAACCCCCTTAGTGATGGCAGTTGGTTCTCCAGAACTTATCGTTAAGTAAGAATATTGATACAGAATACGTATTTATAATGGGGGTCTATGGGAAAAAAATTGATCGGTTCCTAAAGCTAAAAAATTACACTAACTTGGGAATAAAGTACATATTAAAAAAAAAAAAATGATCGAATGCAGTGTACGTGTAAACTATGCAGTATCTAAAAAGAAAAGTTTTATATCACTAGGGGGAAAAATGCTTATTTTCTCTGTTTAAAAAGTACAGTACAGCAAAAAGAAAGTGAAACTAAATTTTAATTTAAGTTTTTATATTCTTCCACAGAAGTTTTTCATCATAATGAAAAAAAAATCCATACAGAAGTGCATTCAAAAAAAAATTCACTTTATTCTAGCTTCATTATCTGTGCAAATAGTGCATATATATATATTAGTACATATTGCTGTACATTTATGTTTATTACTTATGTGAAATTATTAAAATTAAAAAACAATGTTTAATTATAAATTATTTAATTGAACATAAAGACTTATTACTGTACACCAGAGTAACAAAACGTGTATGTGTATGTAATCTGTCAACTTTAGAAAAAAAATTCAACTTATTTTAAAAGAAAAAAAAATCTACCTGTACTAATTTTCTAAAACATATGCTAAGTTTATTTGTCTTTTCTTTTATATTTGCTATAAGTCTATTGTTTTTTGGGTAAAAGGACTTTAAAATATCTATTCTGTGACATTATCAGTGAGGCAAAAAAAAATTTTCCAGATCGTTATAGTAAATAATCGATTGTAAATCAAAGTAGTACGTTCAAATTGATGATGATTGCTATTGTGAAATATCGCTAAGTAACCAATCGTTAAGTGAGGTCTAGGTGTATATATATATTAGATAGATAGATATATTCCTGTCTTGATAATTCTCACAGGCCAATGACAGAGACTGTCCCATTTATTGGCTGCCTGCATAACAGTAGACACAGCTCACACTCAGTGGCCAAGTTGTTTGGGTAAGGGCACCAAATATGCCAGTGGTGTAAGGACCTAGGGCCTTTGAGTAGCCTATTCAATCTCCAAACTTCCTATGTTTAATTACTCAATTTATTAGAAAGCTCCTCAGTTTTAAACAGACGGACCACACATCTTATATGTGGAAATAATTGCTCATCCATGCTGCTAGCTGGAATAAAGTTTAGTAATATGCCTATAGTGAAGCGTATGTAATGCTAATTTAGTTTGTTCTCCCCTTGTGTAGTATATATATATTCTTGAATTTATCTGAAACCATGAGAATCTCTTATATAATAAGTTGTAATGTGCTTCATTTATTGGGGTTAATAATTGCACTTGAACTTTAAATTATTTATCACCAATAGTAATGCTGTAGCATATAGTATATATCTCCAGTTATCATCGTAACACCATCATTTGGAAAATTATGATAAAGAAGTAAATATTATTTGGCATATTAAATTATCATGGGCATCAACTATTCATTAAATACAAAAGTTATTGGATACACTTGATCTAGATCACCATCATTGTATTACTTTCAATGAACCTTATTTCATTGTATAACATCTGATAGCATTAAATTAGTTGTATTTTGATTTCTAACTGTGTGAAACCTATTTTATTTTATGTTCATTGTTGTTAACTATAATAAACTTATTTAAATTTACTTCATCTCCATTATCTTATTAGCCGTATTCCAATCCAATTAAATTATTGATTAAATATATTTAATATATGTTGTAATTAAAATATTTAAATTTACTTCATCTCCATTATCTTATTGATAGTCAATTAACTCATTTATTGTTGCGTTTGTAATCAGATTTAGAGTCTCATTTCTTTCCCTGTTTGGAGAAGGGTTGCAGTTTAAAATAGGACCTGCATGTAACATCAGGAATGTTATTCATAGGGTGTTAAACCATGGAGCACTGATAAATAGGTTGAATCTTGATTGGACCTGGGACCTTATATCCCATTTCAATCAGGTTTAGTATATTTTGCATGGACTCTGAGTTTTGTTATGTGAATGTACAATTCTGATAATGACAATATACATGACACAGTACCTTTGTTCTTCTTTGCATATTGGTATAATAGCATATATAGCATGGAAATATATTAATAAGCTGTTCCCTTCTAAAACCAAACTAGATTATTTTCATCTTTAGGAAAATATAATCCAGTTGCTGTTGGCCTGCAATGAGCTCCTTTCAGTCTCTATGCTATCTAATACACTTATATAGGCTATAAAACACATAAAACCTGGGACTTTCTTCCATGTAAATCCAAACTCTACCATTGTGAACTAACAGTGTCTGGATACACTGTTTCTTGCCTTCAATTATAACTTCATAGTCATCATGCTGTCATAATATGCTCTGTAATATTTTTTCCCAACCTTTCTATAGTCAGGATGGAATTTTTAAAAAAAACAGTAATTAAAAGTAAGAATTCTTCATCTTGATTGACAAAAGTTAATGACACTTTTCAATTCACTTTAATCCTTTCAAAAACAACTTTGTAGAATTTTTATCAAAATATATTATACAAGCTTTAATGAAAAAAATTTCTTCAATCAAAATAGATAATAGAATTTTATAATTACCAGTAGATGTTCTGGAACATAAAAACATGCTTGTTTTAATTTCAAAATCAAAATTAATAAAATATCAATTTGACCTTTTTAAATGCTTAATTTATAAGATAGACCAGACCCCAAAGTTGCATGAAAGTGTTGTATCCTCAAGCCAATGACAAACAACTCCATCCATCATCAAAACTGAAAGTATATCTAAACAAACTCCAACAGCCAAAAACCTAATCCAATCTCCAAAATCACAAATTTTCTATTCACCTCTAAATATGAACTCCATAAATATACATTAACACTACTATTTTATTATTTATAATCATCAATACTCTTATCATATATTTCACAGTAATACTTTAAAATAAATTCTGCATAATATGCAGTTTTTTCTTTCTCAGGTCTGGTTATATTTGAGATCAAGTTGGGTGGCAATTTTGTAGTAATGGCATCCAATACTACCTAATAATCATGAGCTCTGTGTTAGATGCCATTTATCATAGTACAATATCTTCATGTGAAACTAGGGTAATGGAAATCATCATCATCAACAACCCAAAGTCAAAATATAATATTGAAATATAAAATGGATTGCAATGAGCATAAGAGATCAGCAAAAACACAAGAAATATAAGTTTACCAGCAATACACAAAAGGAATAATCATTCATCATTACAAATAATCAATAATCAATCTTGTGACTGGACCTAAAATGAATCTACTATAGACCAGGCTAATTTTTTAGTCCTTGCCAAACTTAGGGCAGTAATACAATGTAACAATTTGAATGCACAAACTTAAGAGCCAGTCCATAAGAATATCCCAATTAAAAAATAATGCTGGGATATTAAAATATGCTAATCATCACCAATGCTCTGGTCATTTAGTACCCTTAATGTACTAGCCAACTATAAACTTAATTTCTAAATAAATAATTAAATTGAAATGTATTGCATAGACATTAAATAATACCCCCTTTGTGCCATCCAGCAGTAAAGAGGTAATGAAATCTTCATCAAGTGGATATCCATAAACACTAAACATAAGCCCCTTTTGCATGAATCCAGTTCAGTCACCAATTCTATAACTGTTACTGTAAGCAAGAGATATAATACAAACATATAATATTCTAAAACTATTTTATGATTGAGTAAATTCACTGGAATAACTTTAACAATTTAATATCAATTTATTAATAACAATTAAATTAAAATGAAATTAGGGTTGGTAGAATACAGCTATAAATATAAATTAAGCCATCTGAGTTTGATTAATACAAAGAGAAATCCACTATTACATTTGAATTTTATATATATATAGGTTTACATAAAACACATATATTAGCATACAGATGTTTTTATATAAAAATGAACATATTTGAATTGTTATACACTTATAAAAAATTCAATTTGTTTTTAATAATACATAAGTACACAAGTATGAGTGTATATATAAAAAAATAAATAGTATAAACCCACGTTATTAATTTATTTATTATTTTTAATGGCAAAAAAAAGTTGTTGTTTTTTTTAAAAAAAAAAATTATCATAAGATTCACTTTGGAAAGTTCTTTTCTTAAAAACCTTTTGGCTTCTTGTTTCTTAATTTACAATAAGATTTTCTGAGTTTATTCTTTTTTTTAATTTCAAAGTAAAATCATTCAACAAATCAATCCTTTGTTTTTAGAAATTGTTTTACTTTTAAATTAGAGATTTTAACAGTAATCATTTTCATTAAAAAGTCTCTGAGTTTCACTTTTAATAAATAAAATTGAAAAGGATAATTTATTATTTTCTTTCATTATTCTAATTTTAGATGAATAATTTAGTCAAAAATTATTTATTTTTAAAGCTAGTTAATATCTATAAGTCCTTTATATATTTGATGCAGTCTTTTGTCTATGCTTCTTTGTATATTGATAAAATTGTGTATATAGCATGGTAATCTCTTGTTAAGCTAGTCCCTTCTAAAACCATAGACTGGCTTATTATCATTTTTGGGAAAGATATAATCTGGTAACTATTGTCCTGAAGTGAGTTCCCTTCCATCTCTATACCATCTAATATACACACATATATGGGTTATGAACCACATAAAAGCAGGATCTTTCTTCCATATAAATCAAACTCTACTGTTGGAACTAGCCATGACTGGATACACTGTTTCTTACCTTCAGTTATGACTTCATAGTCATCAAGCTGTCATGATGTGTTATAATCTAATATTTTTCCCAACCTTTGTATAATCAGGATGGAATATAAAAACACAGTAATTAAAAGTAGGATTTCTTCATTTTGATTGACAAAAGTTAATGACTCTTTTCAATTCAGCTTAATCCTTTCAAAAACAACTTTGTAAGATTTTTATCAAAATATGTTATACATGCTTTAATTAAAAAAATTATTAATCAAAATAGATAGTGAATTTTTATAAAAGCAGTATATCTATTGTAATATAAAAACATGCTTGTTTTAATTTCAAAATCAGAAATAAAATATTTATTAGACCTTTTTAAATGTTTAATATAATAATTTTTTATTCAAAATTACTTAATTCTTCACTGTTATTTCAGTGTAATATAGAAAATATCTACAAAAATTTTTGTTGTTTATTTCTATATTTCTTTTTAACTTTATGTATATATGCACACACACTACAATGGTGTTATATGCCATGAAACACTGTAGAAGATAAATATATGCCTTATATATATCATATTTAGTATGTGTACATAGTAATACATGTGTATATATTGTAAATGAACTTCACTTAATACACATAATTTTACTTTAAATTAATATCACACATATAGTATATATACATCATTAGATATTTCTGCAATAAGTTAATATGAACTTATATTGTATATATTATATTTAGTATGTGTACATAATTATATATATATATAATAAAAAGTAACTAAGTTTTCTATGTAAAATTGTTTGATAGATTTATTTTAATTTTAATTAAAAAACAAATGCCAAAGAAAAAAATTCATGATCATTTTAAATAATACATCTTTTGTAGTTTACCTCTTTTTTTAAAACAACTGTTTTAAAAAAAGTAAACACTATCAAACAATTTTAAATAAAAAAAGTCAGTTATTGATTTATTATACATATATAATTATAAAAAACCAATCAATTCAATAACAATCAACAATTTCAAACTATTGTCAAGGCAACCTCCTTTTAACAATAAAGGTCGAATTATATGCACAAATTAGATATGATATATACATTAAAGTTTACAATGGTTAAAAATGTTAAATTAAAAAAATAATACTGCCCTCCAGATTTTTTATTTAAAACAAATAAAAGTACTAAGAATAAATGTTAACTGTAATAAGTGAGATTATTGTTCCCTCCCTCTGTTCCATTTCTATCAAACTAGTTGACATACTGAAAAGATAAGTGTTTCAAATGGATTAGGCTGGTATAACTTAGTTATATATCAATTTTCAAACAAGTCTATTGAATTTAAATATATTAAACCTTGATTTTAAAATGTCATTCTAACTTGAAAAAGGTCAATAGTTAACAAATAAACAAACCAATTTTACCACTTCAATAAAAGCATTTAATAAAAGTAAAATGATTATAATCATTACAGTTATCATAAGATTTTTACATTATAAACAAAAATATAAGCTTACCATAATAAATTAGATGATTGACATTAAAAAACATCATAGTCTTCTTTTTCAAGAACCATAACAGTTTTTGAGTCAGATATTAGTTTTTTTTAAAGCAAACTATATTATACATTTATAATAAATAATAAAAATATATAATTCTAATTGTTGAAGGATATAGTATTGTCAAGTAAGAGATCAATGATGACTGAAGGTACAGGATGCTAATAAACTTTGAATTTGGAATCTGGGTTCCATGATGCAAACTTTTTAGTCATCTATAAATATAACTTTCAGATAAAAAAAGGTGTCTTAATTGAAAAGTTGCACATCAAACATTAAATAGAAAACTGCTTTAAAGGCATATTCACCACAAGAATAAATAGAATAGTTTTTATTATAAATAATAGATGACAAACAATATACTGACTATTCATGATCATTGGTTCCTATCATTAATTAACACTGTCATTTACTGAAAATCTTGGTTTCTTAAACCACTATCTTTTTTTTTCTCTATTGGATATTAGTTAAAATTTTGAGATCTTACTAGAGATGAAATGTTACTGATATAGGTTTTTTTGTTGTGGTAATAAAGTAATTATTTTAATTAACTATAATGAGATTTTGTTTTTCTTTTTTTTCCATTAGAAATTAAATCAATATTTTTTTTCTTTCTCAACAGCTTCATAATAAGAATAGTATCTGACTGAAATATATGTAAATATTTTAAATCATGTTGAATTCAAACCATATCTTCATCTAACTCCAAAGCAGATAAAAATGGAACCAATTTTGTCTTACACCCATGATATTTATTTATTAGGGAAGTTAACATGTACAAAGACAATGATAATTTGCAAAATTGACATCATAACTATGACATTGTTTTTATAGTCTGATTCAAATTAACTTTAGTAATATTCTCTACACAGAATCTATAATATTAATTTTAAGAATGTTATAGATTTCCAATTTATCATAAATATATAATAATTTAGGAAGAAATAAATTTCCTAATGCCATTTATATAAAATTTTATTAATCAACTTGCCATATTATTGTTCAACTGCAAAACAAACAAATATGAATCTAAATTCATTTCAGACTGTGTTATTCATTTATTTATTTATTTAAGAAACCAGTACAGACAATAAATTTCACAAATGTCATTGTATAAACTGATTTGCCTTCGAAATAAATAATTTGGTCATAGGCAAATTTGGCTTTATTTTTGTCTTTTTTACAGTTTGATGATGATGTAGTGATATGATTGATTCAATTTAATATTGAACGCACTTTCAGAGTTCATCTTGAAATTTCATCACTTCTTATAATATTATATATTAATTGATATTTAATTACAATATTTTATTTATATATTTTAAACTTTTATTTAGATTCATCTTATTTAGCAGACATATACTGGATCTCTGAAATCAAATACTCATCAGTATTATATATGCATATGTAATACACAGTATTTATTATCAAACATGTAGAGAAAAAGTCCTGGCACTAAATGCTATCAATTGGTACAATTAGAAACATCTGAACTAAAAATTTATATCAAATAGATGCCCTACTTAAATCTTGCAATCAATCAATTATTATAATTGCACCTGAAAATATATATGCTAATTTGTACTAAATATATCAATGTTTTAAATCATTATTTATTTATTTTTACCTGCTAGGATCATTAGGATTCAACCACATCATTTCAGCGTTTGTAAGATTGCTGGCATCAAAATCTCTACGGTAAAAGTTCTGACGACAGACACATTTATAAGAACCCCTCTTCCAACCATGTCCAGATAGAAAAACACACTAAAATAATCAACAATATTTTTTAAACAATTATAAATGGGATTCTAATAAATATATGACTAGGATAAAGTAATAATAAGTACAGTTTGAAGTTTTTAAATAATTTTTTCATTGCATTATAAATAATGTGTGTGTGTATGACTTAAAATTTAAAATCCAAAATTTATAAAATTGAATTAGTATTTAAATTATTATTACGTAAGTGCATATTTAATCTAAAATTTATATCTAAATATATAAAATATAACTATATAAATTTTTAAAAAAAGAACTAGAAAATTCAAATTATGGATATTTTTTTGTTGTTTATTTATGACATTATGGATGTATTTTTTGAAAATATCAGTTGATTCATGTGAGTTTCTTATGTAATTTAATTCAATGGTAAAGTGGCAAGCCCCTGGAAAGAAGCTCAATCCATCACTTTAGAAGTTTACATACAGCATGATTTTCCAAATGATGAACTATTTGCTTAATGATAATAAATATCTTAGTTCTCTTTTTCCACATTGTTCCAATAAAACTAACTTCTTAAAGTATACTAGAGTTATTTACATTAATATGGAGATTTGTATAATAATAGTTTCATGAAATACATATTATTTTCAAAATAGGTCATACATGTTTATATATCAACAATGGTAATTTTAAATAAATGTGTGCAAATAAAAAATTATTATATAATAACAATTATGAATTTATTTTCTTATATTAAATGCCATTTTAAATGAAGTTTTAATGAATTCACAAATATTAATTGTAATCAATGAAAAATTATTTCTGAAGTGTAGTTTTCCCTACACCATTTTCATGCAAGGTATGAACTGGTTTCTATCCGTTTTTAACACCTTGTGGAGGAATGTAATCATGTACGTATGACCAAAGACATGTGAAAAAGATTTATCATACCATGATGCACATTTTGCGTAGAACCAGCATTTATCAGTTGGCCCAGACCATAATCTCTTACTCATATCTTTATCATTGTTCAGCATATATATATATATAGGTAGATAGACAGACAGACAGACGGACGAATGGACAGACAGACAGACAGACATAGATAGATAGATAGATAGATAGATAGATAGATAGATAGATAGATAGATAGATAGATAGGTTGGTAGGTAGGTAGGTAGATAGATAGATAGATAGATAGATAGATAGATAGATAGATAGATAGATAGATAGATAGATAGATAGATAGATAATAGATAGATAGATAGATAGATAGATAGATAGATAGATAGATAGATAGATAGATAGATAGATAGATAGATAGATAGATAGATAGATAGATAGATAGATAGATAGATAGATAGATAGATAGATAGATAGATAGATAGATAGATAGATAGATAGATAGATAGATAGATAGATAGCAAATTACTACAATTTATTTGATGTGTCAGACATATTGTCCTCCCAACTTTGACACAAATCACTTAAAGATGGTATATTAATAGTTTCTATTAATCAGTTGTTGAAGTGCTTTGTGTCAAAGTTGTGAGGGCAGTATGTTTGATACATGAATTAACCTGTAGTAATTTGCTATCTATCTAACTATCTATCTATATATGTAATAATATTATAAATTGATGTCTGTATTTCTCCAAAGCAATATCCAGAATATAATTAAATATTAGTAAATACAGTAATCAAAAATGTTGAAAACTACAAAAAATATAATTGTCACTTAGGAGAGCTTTTGACTATCCTGATAGTCTTTGTCAACTAATACTTTGAAATGTTAACCTTCCCATAATTTTATGATCTTAACATTTGCTGCCTGCCTGTTGATTAAATCCTGCTTATATTTATCTATTAGCATAGTTTCCTTTATTTTCCTTTTATTATTATCTCTTTCAATGTGCAATATTTTATTATAATTGAAATTAAAACCATATATACATGATTTATTATGTTAAAAATGGAAGCTGATACATTATTATTACCTTCGCAATTCTGTTTCATATTTTGAACCCTTTTTAATAAAAGCAAGTGCTCTTCAGTTCTTTTCTCCAATGTGCATCTTGATTCCCCTATATATCTGCTATTACACCTACATATCCATTCATAAACGATGCAATTTTTATTTATAAATGAGGTTTTATCTTTAGACTTTTTATTAATTTATTTAATGTAAGAGATACGTAAAATGCAATGTCACATGTACCTTTATAAATTTTCCTTATGAAATTTGCTTGTTGATTTGAAATATATGGTACTGATATCCAAATTTTATTAGTAGAAGAATCAACCTTACTATTAATATTTTTATTTTTATATTATATTGAGACAGTCAGCTTGTACAATCTAATTGTTTCACCTACTATATTCTATAGTAGTATCCTTATATATATAAACACCACCAAATTCTCGTATATCTAATAAATAATACTATAAAAATCCACCTAAATTTAGACTTAAATAAGTATAATCAAGCATGTGTGCATATATATTTACATATGTAAAGAAATATTCATTTATATAGACAGAAATCTCTACAATACGCACATATATAATGTTAATAATTATTAAATGAAAAACGAGTTGTATGTGTAACTTTAGACTACGTATATGCTAGAAAACTAATGTTAACAGGATTTAAAACATTAAATTTTCTTTATTTCGAAATATTTATTAAATTATTTATATTTGAAATTTCATAATTCTGCATATATCAGTAAATTATAATGGTTGAGTTACATATATAACAAAATGTTTTCACCTATCTTAGATTTGTTTTTTTAGCCAAAATGATGCCAGAAGAATTAATCTTTCCCAGTATAAGAGTAATTAAAATTATATTTAGAATTAAAATTAGAAAGCTGCATAAATTACTGCATGTCAATGGGTTTTTTTGACCTAATTAAAAGTTGACACAGCAGGCTTCCGTGGTTCCTGGTAATAAGCGAGTAAACTAAGAAAATGGACCTAAGAAAATAATATAATGAGGGAGAGGGGGGTGTATTGCTATATAAGCGATAGCAGCCATCTTTAAGATTTCATTCGGACACTAACATTCAATTTGCAATCTTAATTGAAGAAAGTTAATAATTAGCATGTCGGGGTAATAGGCTGAAAATCTTGCCTCCTGCCACTGCTGAAGAGCTACCTGAAGCGGAGAGATATGAATTAACCACCGTAACCCTTAAAGAGGTCCCGCAAGAAAGAAATAACTGGTCAGCATGGAAGAGAGAAGAGGAAATGGTAAATAATCCTTCAATTCAAAAGACTTTCAACTAAATCCATAATTTTCTAAAATGCTAGCTTAAATCTTAACCTAATGGCCATAATAATAATTTAAACTAAACTCATATAAATGTAAATTTTATTTTGTTTTATTTCAATCTTAAAATCTTGTCTAAAATTAGAAATGATTTAGTAACTTTATTTTAAACCCTAAAATCTTGCCTGATTTATAAACCTATTTATTTTATGATTCGTTAAATAATTCATTAACAGATTGATTTATTATTCCAAAACCTGAGTTATTTCTATTGAGAACTCATTTCATTTATTAAATTGATTTTATGTTATTATGTATTGGTTTACTTGTAGAAATTAATGATTGATTTAGTTACATATTAGTCTTATTCTAAGTAATTAAATGCTATTCAATTTGAACTTGCTAAAATCTAGAATTTAAATGTTTTATATAAATTTAGTCATGTATAATACCTGATGATCTGTTTTAAAATAATTATTAAAATTGTTAAGTTAATTTATATATGTTAAGTTAATGATAATCTTTGCCGTCATTAATCTTATAAACTTAGAATTATAGAAACTGAGTCAATCCCATTTCAGCGAATGTCGCATAACCCTAATTTTAAACTAAGCAAATTGCAGATTTCACTTGCGTGAAAATTTCATCGTATTTTAAATATTGCATTTCTTAATTAAATCTATGCCAAATCTTATTATTTTAGTTATGTTATATTGTTTATCCTATAAACATTCAAAACCGAGCTTTATTCATAATTAAACCATTAGCGAGAATTAAATAAAGATTCTCACGCATATATATGTCATTTCGCGTATATATGTAATACATGTAATAATGCACAAACTAAAAAGCTCTGTTTTGAAACGGATAAAATATCTTGAATTAGATATAATTACAAGTGTACCATTATTCTAAAATAGATTTATTTAAATATAATATTTTACCAATATTCAGTTGAAGTGATGAAATCCAGCATAAATTTATAATTCTGTATTTTAATTTCCCCATATGCTATAATCCTCCTAAGTAAATAAAAGCATATATAGATAGCTTTGTAAATTGGATTCCTAAACTTTCCTAAATAGTATTATTAAAAGTACTATAATATGAACTGATATAGGGTAGTTTCATGAAGGAAACTCTTAATTAGCGGTCGTAATTTTATGATATGATATGATAATGTGGTCAGCGGTGCATATGTGTCCTTAAGAAATGCTACGGCATAACTCACTTGTTGCTGTACTTCTTTACTGGGCATACGTGTTAGGGCTACTCCAGTACATTTAGTTTGGGCAATTTCCTTCTTCAGATGGTGACTGATACACGCCAACCCATTCTGCATCTTTTATAATGGAGCATGAGACTCACCCAGAGCATAAGACTCCCACATAATATAAATTGCTCAATCCTCCGGACTAAAAAGGCCTCCTCTATCACAGCAATGAGATCGGTTAAAGGGAACCAGTACTTGGTACGAATCCCATGAGTAAGGCACATATGAGATGCAAAAAGACTTAGAATTGTATGTTTCTATATGCATTAGTATCTGAAGTCTAGCTCCCAATAATCAGTTCATCCCGCCATTATAATTATTATTTCAGTTTGATCTGAATTAGAATCCAGTTTTAAATGTATATTAACTATGTAGAGAATATATTAATTATTCATGCTAGATAAAATATGTTCTTTATTAAAATTTATAGTCACTTCCACTATCTATTAAAGCAAATCTAAATCCTATTATAGCATAAACTAGGCATAGATAACCATGAGCAAAGTCATTTCGTTATAAAATAATATTAAGCTCATGAAAATATAACTGTATTATAATTTCATTACCTGCGAGTGATAGCTTCACATATATAGCTAAATAAATGAATTAATTGTAACCTAAAATTTACAATCACCTGCGAGTGATTTGATGCTATATATATAAACCGGAAATACGTAAACCTTGAAAACTAATATTTGTAACTAGAAATTTATAGTCACCTGCGAGTAATTTGATCTATATATGTAAACCAGGTCATATAAACTCAGCTATGCAAATTTACTTCTAAAACCCATCACTTGCCTGTGAATCCCGATTAATGTAAACATCCCTTAATCACCTGCGTGTGAGATCAGACACATAGCCATTGCAATATTGTTTTAAATTATTGTTTTCATATTTTAAATTCATTAAATTAATTTTAAATTTACTCTTGCTTCATGTCTTAGTCTTGCTCACCGACTCATAATTATTTAATATTTAATAATCATTTTATCATTATTTATTAAAATATTTTCAATGTTTACTAGTCACATGATAGCTATATAGTTGTGCTGAATAGAACGCCAATTTTTCACAGTCTTTTGTTCTACTGATGTGCTACTGCTGGCATGTGAAGAAAGGAAATACTGCTGTGACCTCAACTGTGTCATCCGCAAGATAGTAAGTCTATGAGCAATGGTAGAGGAACTAAGGTTGGGCCAGAGTCATGGCTTCCACCACCGTAAACCTGGTCGGCCTTAGGATGATCTATCAAAGTTCTAGATTTTGTTTCGCGAATGTACATATTTGACCGTTACAATATTAAAATGGTAGGTTTGAAGTCCTTCTTATTTAGAAATGATAATCTTTGTAAATATTCATTGAATAAAAGCAAAAATATTGATATTTATTGTAATGATTTATTAACTATTGGTTATAATTATAATCATATTTATAATACTATTAAAAATTTTAATATGAAATATAAATATAAATATATTAATAATAAGATTGATTCTTCTACTAATAAAAAAATTGGATATCAATACCATATATTTTGAATCAACAAGCAAATTTCATAAGGAAAATTTATAAAGGTATATGTGACATTGCATTTTATGCACCTCTTACATTAATTAAATTAATAAATAAGTCTAAAGATAAAACCTCATTTATAAATAAAAATTGCATCATTTATGAATGGATATGTAGGCATGGGGGTGGATATATAGGGGAATCGAGATGTACATTGGAGAAAAGAACTAAAGAGCACTTGCTTTTATTAAAAAGGGTTGAAAATACGAAACAAAATTGCAAAGGTAATAATAATATATCAGCTTCCATTTTTTATGACGATAATAGATCATGTATATATGGTTTTAATTTCAATTATAATAAAATATTGCACATTGAAAGAGATAATAATAAAAGGAAAATAAAGGAAGCTATGTTAATATATAAATGTAAGCAGGACTTAATCAATTGGCAGGCAGCAATAATTAAGATCACAGAATTATGGGAAAGTTAACATTTCAAAATATTAGTTGACAAAGATTACCAGAATAGTCGAAAGCACTCCTAAGTGACGATTATATTCAAAATTTTTGATAACTTTATTTACTAATATGTAATTATAAGATTCCATATATATATATATATATATGTCATATTATTATTACTATTTGCGGGATATTCCGCAAATAGTAATAATAATATGACATCTTTTATCCGTGAAAATATTAGAATTAATATATATATACTGAATTATAATAAATATATGCATAAGAGATTGCAGTTTAGGTCAACTGATGAGTGCTGGTTCAGTATGAAATGTGTATTCTGGGTATCATAGATCTTTTTCATGACTTTGGTCATATGTATATGATTACATCCCTCCACAAGTTTTTAAAAGTGGATAGAAACAGTCCTTACCTTGGTGTAGTAAAAATTACACTACAAAAATATTCTATATTGGATAATCTCTAGTCTAATGAATGCCTAATAGAGATGAGAAATTATATTTATAAATATAAAGCGATATAACAAAATTTTAATATATTTTGAACAAATCTGATACTTCTGTAACATAAAAATTAACAATACAGTGTCTGATACTGCATATGTATGTTTTAGCTATAAAAAAAAATTTTTTTTGGGGATGTGCGGCCTTCTTTACATTAATATAAGATAATAAATATAATGTAGTCAGTATTAAACATACATGATTTTCTTATGGGAATATACATGTAGACGTAGTATATATATGACTTACAAATAAAAACTCAAATAATACTTAAAAAATGTAATGGCAAAAAATTATATTCAAGTTGTACTTAAGATATAAGAATACATTGCCGTAAAAAATACTAAATACAATAGTATATAATGATTGTTGTATATTCCGATTTCAGAAATGCTCATCACTTCTTCATATTCACAAATGTATTACATTCATTTCTTTGTGAAAATTAATAATTACATCAGAAAAATCAAATATCTTTGCCTTACCATCATTGAATTTGTAGCTACAGTAATAAGATACATACATTACAGTTAAAATTAAGTTTTAGTTATCTATATTTATTTATTAATATTTTATTTGTATTAATTTTTTATGTGTGTTTTTAAAATATTAATATTTTGTGTTACATTATCTCTTTTAAACTTTTTTATCCATCTTTTCTATCAAAGTGTTTTCATTTGCTTTAAAAAGGAAAGTAAATTAGTTTAGAGCAATTTATATATTCTTAAACCCTTTATTTCACCACATCCGCTTGAAAATAATAAAATCAAAAAAGCAAATGATCTCCAAGATGTATTTTGTATAGAATCAGCACTCTTCAGTTGATTCACATGATTTAGTAAATTATTACAATTTGACTTCAAATATCAAATGTTTGCATTTTCAGATTTGCCACTATCCACTTTAGATAAATATATTAATGATTATTACCAATCATTTATAAAACAAGATATTATATCAAACATTAAAGTTAATTAAAAATTAATACATGTTATTTTTATTATAAACAACTATATGGAGACTTAATCTAATGCTAATATAGTAATTTGACATGAATAAATAGTAAACAAATTATAAAAGATATGTGAACAAGAAGATGTGAACTGGGCAATATGAAAAATGCTACTTCGATATAAAATGCATCTTGAAAATTATTTGCTTTATTCAGATGTTTTTATTCATATTTTTCAAGTAGGTGTGGTGAAATAAAAGTTGAAGATTTTGAGAGTATATCTAACATATTATACATAATTGAACAGAACTAATTGGACCTCCTATTGAGCTATGTAACCATAAAATTAACTATAAAAATAGAATAATAATAAATCTATATTATTTAAGTTTAGTTTATTAAAATATATATGATATATAGGGTATATGAGCACAGACTTTCACACAACCCACCACTCTCCACACTATCTCATAACACTGATACACTTGAACACATACATGTTTAAAAGATAAATAATCACCAATATATGTATTTCATGCTAAACCAGCAATCATCAGTTGGTCCAGATTACCATCTCTACACATATATGCTATAATTTCTCAGATATATATTAAGATAGCCAAACCTCATACTTTAATGGACAGGCTTCAATCCACTCTACCCTCCAACTCTTCAACTATCCATCCAATTGAAAATCTGATGAAGGAATGTATGGAGTTTTATTCAAATGGCATGTGGTTATTTTTTATAAAATAATATATATTAGTCTTTAATTAAGTTTAAAAGTGCATATCTGTACTAAAATTGATAAGATAATATCTAGCATTGTAAATAATTAGTAATAATCATTATCATGTTTATATAAAGTTGTGTCAAATGTGTTAATGTAAGAAGTTTGACGTTTGTAAATCAAACTGTAGTAAAATATATAATTTCTAAAAAGTGAAGAATAGTTTTACATATGCTTGTAATTATATTATTATTAAACAAATTGTGTAAGTGTAATATAATTTACAAGCATATGTAAAAATACTTCACATTATAAAATAATATATATCACCTGAAACTATTACAGATATATATATATTTAGAAAACCCATGTCAACATAGAGAACAGATATTTTGAAATCTAAAAAATTGAAAAAACTTGTTTTAGATGAATCATATTTATACAAGAATTTGGATTTTTATGTTAAGATGCAAGTCAGTTTACTTCCAATTATATAAACTAAACTTCAAAATTTATGCTGTAAAAAAATGTGATATAATTTTCCTATTAATTATAATTAATCTCAGTATATTTATTAAAATTACACACACACTTCGGTATTCATAATACATATTAATTAAAGGAAATTAATAAATATGGATTTCAGAATTTGTTTAAACACAGTATAAACAGACCGTGACCACAAATTAATATAAAAATATATACTGTGAACTCTATTATATCTGAAAAAGCTTATTTTATGTTAAACATATTTGATATGTGATGTAAGACTGTTTATTTTATATTAAGATAATGACTAGTTTTGATCTAAGTGTACTAGACTTTAGAATTTTTGCTATAAAGAATGGTAAATATGTTTATCTAATTGACTATTATAAATTCCAATTTTTTTAAAAAAGAATATGTACACATATAATTTTACTCTTAGTTACAATAATTTAAAATGTCAGTGAGTAGATTAATCATAAATAAAAGTTGGACATGCAAAATTGAAATAGAATGACATATTAGAAAAAGTAAACAATATCTCATTTGTCAATTAACTGGAAAGTATATAATGTAAATTTTTTCAATTTGTGTCAAAATAAATATTACTAAAAGAAATGTGTGCATTTAATTTTAATTAACAAAATGCTTTTGAAGACTTAAATATCATTTCAAAAACTTCATGTAAGATTGTAATCCAAGAATCTAAAACTATTCAAAAAATAAATTTGCACTGGATGAAATTGGATATGAAAGCATTAAAAACACACACATTTGTAAATTTTACAGAGAAGAAAGAGTTTAAAATATATATTTTAACTAAAAAAAAATGTTATAACTGTGATATACATAATAAAAGTTCTAATTAATAAGTGAATTGCAGTTCTTATATCTTAACCAAATAATTACCATTCTATTTTATTATTTAGAATTCACAGTGTCTATGAAATCTTTGATAAAGTTTGTAAAGCTTTTTAAGTTTCAATCATTATTTCAGTACTAAAAGAGATATGCGAATTAATTTTAAAAATCCAATAAATATCATCAGAAATAACAGCACTTATTTCTTTGAATACTAGTCATGACAATAAAATCTTATCCAGATATGATATATACTACTTGAGAATTATAAAAAACTACTAAAACTCCAAAAACAATCTGACTGCATTAAAAAATACAAAATAGAAAAATTCCCATCCATATGAAAATCTTTTATAAACTATGCCAAGTTAATCATCAGTTCATTTTTTTTCATTAATCTGACAGTCTAAATATATCTAAAAAATTGACTGTTATTAAGCTACTTAAACTACCCAACCAATGGTAGATAAGATTCAATTGAAACAATCAGACACAAATACTAAAAATCTGAAAAATGTATTTATATTTTACTACTAGTGAAAATTCTTGTTTTAACATATAATAAACTATCTTACGTATTTACTTTTTTATGAATAATTATTGTTACTTTGTACTTAAAAATAGATTCTAATATATATAAATCAATAAACACAATAGAATTAGGATTATGGAAAATAAAGTATGATATTATTTTGACATATAGTTAAAAAAATTATTTCAAATTATGTCATATATGTAACCACATTAAATGTGCATCAGAGATATACATATATAAGTTTTATTATTTCATGAATAAATATGTAGCATAAAATTTAGAATTGTGGAACATAAAGTAATACGTCTGTTAGATGAAAGTATACAAAAAAAATGAATTTTTAATTATACCATAAATAAAACGTCATTTAGCATGATGAAGATTTTAGTTAACGTGGAAATGTGCTTTATATAAAAGCTTAAAAAATGAAAAACAAAGTGGTTAAGTTCAATGAAAGCTATATTAAACATATTTTCATTATAAGTTTACAATTTGCCAACTATCAAATTATGATATAGCTTTCTAACAAAGTGTTTAAAACACTTTTTATTGTGCTGATTTTATAATAAATATATTATACTAATCAAGAAATTAATTATTTAAATTAGCTAATTTAATGGTTTTATTTAATCTTTTCTGTTATTTTTTTTATAACACTCATTACAAAAGAAATAGCAAAAAACTAGAATTCAAATAAATTAATAAAATTGTTACATTTTTATTTATCATTGTCAAACTCACTCCACTCACAACTTTGACACCATCCACCTCAGATAAATACAATGATGATTATTACTAATCATTTTCTAAACTAGAGATTATCTCTAGCACAGATATAAACTTGAAACCTCAGTTAAAGATTAATATATCTGACTTTTTAATTTCAAACACACACACACATGGACTTATTCACCTTTCTCTTTCCCATGTGTAATACTTTTATAGATATATTAAACAACCTCCATATTTTCCCATTCTTTTAAATTAGATGGATTTAAACAATTAAATTATTGTTTAATATATATAATCTTAATTTATATGCATTGTTCTTTTTGATTACTTATTTTAATTTTTTTTTTCATATGTTAAATGCGTTGAACCAGGAAGCGAACCCATGCCAGCTGCTTGGAAGGCAGCTATACTAACCACTATACCACCAAAGCTTGGCTAATTTAATTTTTAGATTATCTCTGCCAGAAAATTGTAAAATTTAAACGGCTAAAATATTCCCTCAAAATTGTGTTATATGCAAAAAAAAAAAAAACTATTGAAATAGGTGTATTACTGCTAGCATTATAATATAAAAATATTTGCAATTATAATATACATTTTCAATGATTTCAAATTGCAAATAAAATGCAATAATTTATTCTAAAAAACAAAAAAAACAAAGATAAAAATAGAGTAAATTCAATGTGATGAAAGTCAATAAAGTTTAAAAATAAAAAATGTTATCTTTCTTTAAAAAATACTTTTCAGAAGTAAGATGAAAATAAAGTAAATTCAAATAATTTTAGAAATAGGTGGTAAAAGTCAAGGCAAATTAAGAATAATTGGTATTGGTTTTTAATATTGAAAATTTGGCTTATGCGGACATATTTATTCAAATATATTTCAAGTTTATAAGCTTAGTTTTTATTCTCAAACTTTTCAGAATATAACCCAAGTTGTTTTTATTTCTTCCAAAAAATAACATGAAAAGAAAATTTAAATTTAAGTTGCAAATGAGCTCTATTAATATAAGAATATAGGTGTTTTAGCTCTGAAAATGATCTTTAGCCTTTGATTATGCCACTCTGTTGCATACTTTGGGGGAAATGATAAAACCAATAAAGCTTAAAAATAATCAATTTTTACTTTATATAAAAATATATAGTCAAACACATTAATAAATATCTCATAAAACTCAAACACAGATTTTTGGGTTTAGCATTACTTTTTCTGATAGTGATAGAAAATTAAATAACTTAAAATCTTTCAACACATTTTGCTAAAAGTGAAAAAACAATTTATAAAAAATGATCTGTTAATTATTGAATCAAGAAAATATAAGAAAGAAAAATCCTCCATTTTAGTAATAATACTGAAAAGCAAATCAGGATTTCAATAACAATATTGGACATATAATAGGGTTATTACATAAATAGGTGAACTTTCGATTTTTAGCAATGCTGATTAACAATGATTTATAATTTGAAACTAATGGTAAAATTATAGATATATCAGTTTTTCCTCAAAGCTAGATGGTTCATAAATGTAAATCACATTAAAGCAGACCATATTTAACTATACTATGAATATTCAATCTGTCATCAAGTTAATCTTTATAGGTAAAAGTTGTCTTGATAAATAGATAAAATATTCTTGGTATAAATTAGTGTGAATTGCTTTCATGTGATATATATATATATGAATAATTTTTAATAGATGTAGTGCTTGGGTATTATTCCTGCAACCTAGGAAAGGTAGGATGATTTTTCACATAGGTAATAAAGCCATAATCTTGCAATTGTTAAATAAATCTGGTTTTTTTTTCTCATAGAAAAATGTGTTTTTGAACGTGCACAAAACATGTTTTAAAACATGTCAGCTAAACCTATTATATACATGTGTTTTGGGAGATTGCTGATTCAAACGTTTATTGTTTACATTTTACAAATTACTTGTTGTTATTGTGAATTTGTTTTATCATTTTAAATTTCAATTTCGTTATTTGCTTGTGCATTTTGATTTTGCATTTTTTTCCAATTTCAACATTGTTATTGACTTCTGCTTTTTTTTAATCTTTGTCAAAAAACCATCTGATCAAAGTGCTGCAATTTACAGTTATATTTCTATTTAATAATTCAATTAATACATTGACTTCGTTATTACTACTGTTGTTTCTTTTTTATCTGCTCAAAGTGTTGCAATTTACAGTTATTTCTCCAGTCTAAAAAACCATCTGATCAAAGTGTTGCATTTTATAGTTATGTTTCTATTTATGGTACTTATTGAATTAATACATTGACTTGTTTATTACTGCTGTTGTGCTGCAATTTACAGTTATTTCTTGAGTCTAAAAACCATCTGTGTCAAAGTGCTCCAATTTACAGTTATGTTTCTATTTACTAATTGAATTAATACATCAACTTTGTTATTATTGCTGTTATTTCTTTGCTATCTGCTGAAAGTGCTGCAATTTACAGTTATTTCTCCAGTCTAAAATCCATCTGATCATAAAGCTGCAATTTACAGTTATTTCTCCAGTCGAACTTATCATAGTGCTGCAATTTACAGTTATTCTTCTATTTTTCTAATTCAATTAATACATTAACTTTCCTGCTCAAAATGCTGCAATTTACAGATGTTTTTCTTCACTAATTGAATAATATTGATTTGGTTATTACTGCTGTCTCCTTTTTTTGGATGTTGTCCACTTAAAAAAAGAAATTGCCATTTCTTTATTCCGATTGCTTGGTAGAATTCCATTTACACCATGTACTGTGCAATCATGTGCTCTACAAGCATTGCAGAGGAGGAAAGGTGAGGAGGGGGCTGATAATTGCCATTTTGGATACAAGATTTCCATTTCAAGATTTCAACTACACCAGATGATCTATTTCAGATTTCAGTAAGTAGTCTCTATGTGTATGTTTAATGTTTTGTGAAGTGATTTTAAAAATTATTTGTACAAATTTTGATATTATTCTTTGTTGAAAATCAATCAATTCAATTTAGTTTAAAAGTGTCATCTGCATAAGTGTATATTTCATTGAATAGTTTCTTTTTGACTTTTAGAAAGATGTATTTGTGTTGGGTTAATTTAGTGCAGAAAAATGGATCGTGTATAGCTTAATTTCTAGACATTTTTTTTAAATTGATAAAATAAAGTGTAAAAATTTTGTTGTTTGTGTCCATTGAATACAATCACACGTATATCTCCTATAATATTAATTTTTGTCTATTTTTTTAAAACTATTGGGTATTATTCCTGCAAGCAAGGAAAGAAGAGGACTTTTCACATTTGTATAAAAGCATTGCTAACTTTTTAATGTTTGATATTGGCAAAATAACACCATTAAAAAGTTAGCAGTGTATTGATACAAATGTGAAAAGTCGTCCTATCTTTCCTTCATTGCAGGAATAATACCCAAGTACCAAAAATTCAATACATGAAAATAGCCATTTATACATATATATAATTAGATAAATTTATATTACTTAATTCTAAGGAATAAACTTTATTAATAAATTTATATATATATATTGTAACTATAGAATAATGATCTATATTAAAATAAATAGATTAAAAATATTTAGTTTATTTAGAAATTAAAAATGTATAACTTTTTACTTTGGAAGTAGTATATTGTAGAAACATTATTGTAAGTTATGAGCAATATATTATTTTAAAATATAATAGCAATATTTTTTGCACTAAAATAAAATCTAATAATATTATTTTTCTTACTAAAGTACATTCATTGATATAAATACATTCTACATAAAACACACATATTTTGTGAGTAATTATATCTATATTAACACAAATGTTTTTACATTACATTTTAAAGATTTAAATTAGTAATAATAAATTTAACAATAATAACAAAATAAAATGTGTATGCAATTGTTTATTTTATATTCATTAAAATGTTAAACTTTATTTTTTTAAATAGATTCTGTTTTATTTTTAAAAACAGTATAACAATAAAATTTAGTAGTGAAAGGAAGAGAGAGAAAAGGAGTGCATTACTTAAAAATATATTATTTATTTGTAAAATGATGTAATTTATTGTAAAGAAAATTTATATATATATTAATTTTAAATAGTAATTATTCAGAATTAATGACTGGAATATGCATGAGGACATTTAAAAGCATTTCGAGTACCAGATCATGATTTAAAGTGGCATTCAATGGTTTTCATAGTTATTCATTTATCATTACTAAAATATATTGACATAATACTTAAGTTATACAGGTATCTAAAATTTTTAGAAATGGCATTTTATTTTTACACTATTCTTCATTAATTTTTTTTATTTGAATTTGTTTTAAGACAAAAAATAATGGGATAAGGGAATTAAAATTATTGTCTGAGGTCATGAAAGACCTCACAAACTATCTATTTTATCACTTAACACCTGAACCCATTGTTATCCAATACAAATTTACAAATCTTCATAATTTACCTCACTTCATTAAAGTATCAACTAAAAAATTGAAATTAAGCTAATTATAGATAAATGGTAAGTCACTGCTAAAATTTTAAAATAAAACTTTTAAATTAGTTTGTTTGTAAGCATTTAAATTTTAAAAGAGCTATCAAATAACAATAATAACTGATTAAATAATATTATTTATGATATTTAAAATATTTTTTTATTAATAACTTAATGGAAATAAACTTGCTGATGGATATTCAAACTTTGTTGAATATTTATGTGTTTGTCAATAATTTTGCCAGAATTGCTAAAAATAAAACTACATTTTAAGAAAAGGATATGTAATTTAAAAAAAGTTTATTATTTGATTTGTAAAAGAAAATATATTTTAATATTTTATCAAAAAATAAAAAAGACTTATTCTTGCTCTTATTCAAATTTTCAAATGAAAATTTGAAAGTAACTAAATATATATTTAGTATATATTATTATATGATCAAATATAGTATATATTATTATATGTTCAATCATATGTTTTTACATACACTTACATTTGAGTGTGTATTTTAATAAATATATGCCTGATTGATTACTCAGTAAATCTGATTATCTTTAAATTTTAGACATTATTAACTATTAATTTATTAATTTGAAATAATACTTATTATACGGAATAGTATATTTTAAAGGTTTAAAAAAGTTTTAAAAGAAATTTATTTATTTTATAAATGTTTTATATATATAATATGATCTTTAAATATGTTGCTATTATTATAAGTTTTGCATTGTTAGAGTAAAGATTCCTCATGGTGTATATATTTTACTGATGAAACATAATTAATTTAAAACATTATGGACAAATTTTAACAGAAATTTGATCATTTAAAAATATTTATATTTCAATGATGTAGATAAATGTATTTAGATTTTTTTACATCATTTATAAAGTAATTAATTATAACAATATTAAAGTTCTTCAGTGATATTTATTTAATTATTTACTTGTATACTTTAGTTAGGAATTTTTGTGCTCATATGCTTAGTGATGTGAAAACCATATTAGTTCTTTTAAATAGATTTTTCAAACATATTAATAATTTATATTCAACTTAAGTTATATGTTTAGCCAAATTTAAGCAAATTATATGTTTATAATAAGGCAATCTAATTTATTAGAATTTATTAAGATAAATCCATGCTTATGTCATGCATTATACTTTTGCATACAGGTATAGATAAAACATATATTTAGTTTATACAATTTAATTTTTTTTAGGGAAAGTAAATATGATTTTAATTTTTTTATGTAATTGTTTTCTATAATAATAAAAAATAATTCTTTATATCATTTATGTCAATAAATTTATTTATTTTATTTATTAAATTTGACTTGGTGTTTTTATTTATTAAAATTATATTTATTTACATACTACATATTTGGTCTTACACACACATATATTTTAAGCTCTTGAGTTGTTTTATTTACATATTAACTGAAGATATAATGAAAATGGAATATTTTATTCAACTATGATGCCTAAATGAGATTCATAATCATTCACATTAGACATGCACATACATTAAGGAGATACATATAATATTTATATAAAAGATTTTTATATAATTAAAAAAGATTTACATAACATATAAGATATAATTGATATTTACTTTATAATATTATTATTTTGGCTATTTTTTTTAATTCATTGATTTTATGTATAATTAGTATTTAATTAAATTAAATGTACTTTCCGTGCAATAAAATGTACTCTTTGTTTTCATGCTGAACTGATGTTTGTGTTCTCCATATAAATATCTCCTAGACTATCTATAATTTTAGATGCTTTCATTATAGTTACATAATATATAATTACTTTAAAATATATTAGAAAAAAAAAAGAAGAGCAAAAGTGAATAACTAAATAAATTTATAGCAATGAATTACACTACTGAAACTGGGTATATGTACTTAAAGGCTATAAAAGTAAATGTTGTAGTAACCTAGTATTTTAAAAAATGTCATTTATATTGGTGCTGTGGCCAGCTTTAAATTAAACTTTTTTTTTCTCATGTGTCATAGCATCAGCCGGGAAGCGAACCCGCTAACCCGGGACTCCTGCTTCGTAAAGCAGCTGTCGCTGACCTCTCGACCACCAATGCTTGACAAGCTTTAAATTATACTTGAAGAAGACATATAGTCAAATAATATAATTTAATAAAACAATTTTGAGAAAAACAAAATTTAGAAATATAATGTTTAATTTGGAAAAAAAAATCTAAACACAATTGTATATTTATATATAATTAAATAAATGTATATACACATATTAATACTTTTCTGTGTGTATACACACATGCTTAACAAAGTAGAATATTTTCCCCTCTTCTTTTTGCTATATTATTAGGTAGTAAATTTCTGATTGAATGCACTTTCAGTGCTAAGCACCATAATCATAGCAAAAAAAAAAGGAATTTATGACATTGTGAAGAGCTTAGTCTGTAATCATGCAAAAATAATAACACAAACCAAAAACAGTCTTTACTAATCTCTATATGCACTTGATACCTTCAGTAACAACATATTATATATTATTGGACCACAGTTTATCTGGTCCTTCTTTCCTTTATGCTGTTTCTCAATAGTCTTCTGAATTGGAATCTTCCATTTTCCTTGTTATATCCCAGATGTCATATGTTCTCTAGAATCTGTGAATTATTTGCTTGTGAATCTGAACTTCTTATCATTTTACCTGCTGTATGGATTATGTTCTTGTGCATTAACAACTAATTGTTTCCTATATATGTAATCTTAAGTTGTTTTTCTTAAAATACTATTGTCAACATATATAATTTGAAACAATATATTTCGTAACACACACACACACACATATATATATGTATCAAAATTATTCTACATGAATAAAGTGTGATAAACAGAGCAACCAAAATGCAAAAACATTAATTATAAACAACAATTTACCAAGCGCTTTTGATACTATATACCAGAATCATGGCGACATACTGGAACTGCAATATGTCACCATGATTCTGGTATACAGTACCGAAAGCACTTGGCAATTTGTTTATAATTAATGTTTTTGCATTTTGGCTGCTCTGTTTATCAGGCTTTATTCTTTGTAGAATAATTTTCATTATCTGACAGAGTTTTTATATTATTTATATGTATCAAAATTATCTCAAATTCACAACTTAACTAGACTAGCCAAAAAAAATAAACTCTAAAACACTACCAATGATTTCAATGCTACAAGCAGACTTCTCAAATGTAGTAGTGAAACCATTGGTAATGTTTTAGTTTATTTTCTTGAGTAGTCTGAGTTGCGAATTTGGGGTAATTTTGATTATTTATTGACGTTAGCTTTATGCTTTTAATGTATATATTTGTATATATAAAGAATGCTTAAGTAATACTAATATATTTAGTTCATTATTAAGTATATGTATATAGAGATAAATATATCAAAGATGTTTCATTCATAAATTTATTATATATGTGTGTGCATATATAAAAATCACATAGACAAAGCCTTAATAAATCATAGAATCCACAATCTATTATAAAGGAAACTGCTATAGGTAAAAGATATATATATAAAATAATCCAGTGCATAACGCTATACTGAAATAAATATACAAATATTAAGCAATTAAATCATCCCACATGATTAAGAAATCAATTACTGCCCCCTGTATATATATATAGTAATGCTAGCAGATATATGTTTTATAATTTTAAAAAAATTATGATCAAATTTATTTGAAAGAATACTTAAAGACACAAAAAAATGAAAAAGATTATTTTATGTATTTTTTTAAAGGAGAATAAAGCTATTTATTAAAAGCAAGTGGGTGAAAGAATTAGAAAAACTCCTCCTTTTTAAAGAAAACTCCTTTTTGTAAATTAAGAAAGTAAAATATATAAAAATAAGTAAATATGAAAAATCAGAAACTTTCAAAAATGTAATTAATTTAAAATATTACTGATTGAATTAATTAAAAGAAAAACATGTAAACTATTTCAAAAAGCCATAGTAAATTAATCTAAGAAAAAGATTAGATAATGTGTAATGTAAAAATCAATTAGATTAAGGAAAATATAAAATCAATTAGATTAAAGAAATGTAAAAATAGATTAAAAATAGATTTAAGTTATGATCAAAATTAAAAAACTATAAGGAATTAAAACAATGAGAGAGAAAAAGTATGTAAAGTTGCAATGGACTATTGTTATTCAATCTGATCTTCAAACTGGTCTTCAATCTGTTAGATCATTCTGCTCTTGAGTATGTAAGTCACTCCAGTCTGCATTTGATTCATTGTGTTATTCATTGCACCAGAGATTCAGAAATCTAAGGACAAATAGAACCATTCATTATTGCTGTGGAAAATATTGCAGAAGCCACAGATCTAGAAACATGCTAGATCATTTAGACGTGTTTGACTGGTCTTCAGGCTCTAAAGTTCTCCCAAAATTGACTGTCCTGCATGAACTCTTGCTAGAAACTGATGCCAAAATGGTGAAATAGACACTGCCATAATCCCCCCCCCCCATTGCAAGACAAAGGAATGGAAAATCTCGGAAACCATCAATGGAGACCAAAAAAGTCAACTGGTTAGAAAATGACAATTATGAAAACCTAAGTAGAGATATTTCAATACTTGACTGTAGACACTTTATATTTATTTTAAATGAACTTTAATTAATGAAGGACTATAATAAAATTTAGCCTGAAACTAATCATTTATATTTCTGTATATAAAATATTATATTGTTATATTATATATATAGGTTTATTGAAATTAAATAAATATTATTTATATAGGTTTATATTATATATAGGTTTACTTAAATAAATATTAATGATTGCTTAAATATTATTTGGTCTACTCTTTTCTTTCTTGTCACTGTGTCATCATTCATTTCAAGTTATAAATGTTATATGTGTTAAGTTAAATGTACTGGAACCTGATACAGAGTATGAGCTAGCCTGGAATATGTGAAACACTGGATTGTGTGCCTGTCATCTGAAGCATGCTGACTATATAACATATGGTTGGATGGTGCCTGAATTTAATCCTCTAAACAAATAAAATGCTTTAGGTGGCAGGAATTTGATTCCAGCAGATGAGATGGGCTACAATCAGGAAATGTGATTATGTTATGCTTTGTATAGCTTGATCTGATTGTTGGTATCATTGATGGCTATGTTATCAATAGCATTCTCCCTTCTGCTTGAAGGGCTGTCCCATCCCCACAGTATTGAAGATATAAAGTAACAATTACCAAAAAGTTATATACTAACATTTAATTTTAAACATGGTTTAATATAGTAACTTTGGAGGACCTGGTTCAATATATATCTCAAATATAATTTTGTCTGTTGCACATATTTTCTTTCCTCATACTAAAGAAATCTATATTCATCTCAAACGAATTTTTCATATATCCACGTAGTTTCCAGATTGATTATATCAGAAACTCTTGATATTAATCCACTATGGGATGCAGACAGTTGCTTTTCATACACTTCATTGAATCAACTGAGTATAACAATTCAATAGAAAAATTATTATTCCATTCTAACATTTTTCGCTGGGAGGATGATTTTTATATATTAAATTTTGATGAATACAGTTGAGGTGACATTTAAAAGCTCTTCCATTTCAGTTTTCACTTTGAAAATATATTTTAATACTCCTTCTAAGATGGTGCATTTGATCATAATTACCTTATTCAACTTTATTTTTTCATTGAGTATGGATTTTTGCCTTACTCTTTAATAAAATGAAAGATAATTTGCATTACAGTTTGCAGACTAATAATAATCCTGCAAGAGATTTTTCTATATTTATTGGTGGTATAACATATTGATAAAAAAATTCTAGTATACTTGAGTGTTTGTTGTATTTAACTTCTTTATGTCCATGTAGTGCAGTGGTAAAATATCAGCTCTAATATCATCAAATTGATTTCAGTTTTGGCATTTCTGATATCTTCAAACTTCTTAAATTTCCAAGCAATAAATCCATTTGGTGATTATGATAATTATTATTGCTGCTGCTGTGGTGGAGCTGGCTGTGGCTGCTGCTGCTGCTGCTACTGCTACTGCTACTGCTACTGCTACTACTACTGCTACTACTACTACTACTACTATTGTTGATGATGATGATCACTTCAAATAGTTTTCTTTATACATACTAGTGGAATTTATTGCCCCTTGGTATTGTTTGTTAAACCGTTAGCTATTTGTCAATTTTTTTGATTTGTACATTTGCTACAATTGTCACTACTACATCAGTTTAATTTTTATTGTTAACTACAAATATCAATTGTTATGTCCAGCTTCAAAATTTAAATACAGTCATGGCGTTACTTGAGAACAGATGAACAAGCAATTAGTATAATATTTCTGTAATTTTTACTGCACCACTCTCATGCAAGGTGAGGGCTGGTTTCTACCTCCATTTTACACTTTCTTAAAACAATTATGACAAGACCAAAATTTAGGCGTAAGATATTTAATTTTGAAAAAAAAAGATTTAAATCCAACTATAAAATTATATATATATTATTTGTATTAATATACTGAAAAAAAAACAACATATTGAAGTATTCAAACCATAAGAATTTAGAATAATAATAATGTAGATCTAAATTTTTACAAGACTCTAGCATCATAATATCTTCATATCCTAGCAGACTATTATTGGGTCATGATTCATACGTTTATAATTTAATTATCCTATTTTGTAACATACATCTACTCAAAAGAATATTTAATTAATACTATTTTATTATATTTAGTTTATAATTACATGTATCATAGATGTTCAATTCATACATTTTAATTTATTAATATATATTATGTACATATATATTGTAATGGAACGTACTTTTACTCAATTATACCAATCATCAGTTAACTGGGGCCTACAGTTTGTGGTGCCAAATGTAATGGACAATATATCATATAAACATATTATACATCAAATGTAATGGAACAGCAATATATGAGAAGAAAATAATGCTTCAAACATTGGATGATAAATGTAATGAATTATACGTAATCTAAATGAATCCAATTGTTGAGAAAGCCTAATATAATAAATTGTATAATTTAAATGAAGAAAGATAAAATTATCCCAGTTATATTTAAATAAATTGTTTATATGCCCTTCCAACTAGCTATACATGAAATAAATCTAAAATCATACAGAGCAATGAGATTTATCCTTATAATTTATTCTCAAGATTGATATGACTAACTAATCAAATATATATCAGAAACAAAGGGAATTCTATTAAATCCAATATACACATCCAATAAGTAAATTTATGTATATCTAAACATATCAATGAATAATAATATGTGTAAGTAACTTAAAGACTAAATAATAAGTGAAGTACGAAGTTATCCTCTATTAAATTGTGAATTCAATTAATTTCATAATGACTCTGGCACTAAAAGAAAAATAAGAATAAAATATTAATACTCTTTCAAATAAATTACAAAGGCATTACTTATAAAACAAATAGTACATCCTTTATTTTTATATTATGGTTTAATTTTAGGTAGTATCAATGTTTTAAATACAAACCCAAATACAAAAAAAAAATACATATATACTTGCAATAAGTATATATATTAAATAGATAAAGACATATTTATGCTTAACAAGTATGCATTAATATAAACACAAATCCATATTTATATTTTTCAAATATTCAAAATTTAAAAAAATATATATTAATATCCAGCAAATATAAAAATTATTGTTTAGATCTGCATAAGAATTATTATATGAAGTTAAAAAAAAAATGAAAATAGATAAATAAATAATAAAAAAAAATTTTTTTATAATAATATTTGCGTATATAAATTTTACTTATTAAAATATACATATAGCAACCCATATGCAACCCAAACTTATAAGCCATACTTTAAAATTTTAAATTACTTAAGTGTTAATTTTGACACCTGTTAAACGTTTATTGTTTTTTTTAGAAAACAAAACGCTTGAATTGAATAGAATGATATTTATAAAAACGTTTTAATTTTATAATTAAATAAATAAAAAATATCGATCTCAAAAATATATATATCATTTATATTAATAAAATTATTTACTACCTTTTGTTTTAAAGTTTAACTTGTTCATTTTTCTTTCAAAAGTCAACTTATTCCATTGTTTTATTCCTTTATTTGTTTAATATTAGAATGCATTCTATCTAAAGTTAAATTGAAGAAACAGCACGTTAAAAAAAATTATTGATTTCCAAATGCACATATATACTTCTTTTTTTTTTTTAAATTTCTCTCCTTGAAAAAAAAATAATAATTGACATGTTGAATCCAATATATTAATTAATTTTAGTTACCTCCAGATTATTATTAGATTGACCATTATAGATTCCAGATAGCTATATCAAATTTCGGCTTCAGACGCGTTGAAATTCATGTGTTGAAATTTGCTTAGTTTTTCCTTTTAAATTGCTTTGGAATAAATGAAAGGAAATGGCACAGCTCCCTGGCTGCAATATATATATATTAGCCAGTCATGATTTATGTTTTTATTACAGAAATTTATTTTATTCCACTATTCTTAAGATTGGCAATTTCAAAGAAACAAAGTCCAACAAATTTTTATCCTTCAGTTTGTTTAATCACTATCTTAATAATAATAATGGCTTCTTTTGTTGTTGCTGTTCTTCCACGTGCTAGCAAATGCTGTTTTGAAAACCATTGTTACATATGTTTTCTTTTAAACAATTAACATTCAAAATATATATATATATTAACCATATAAAAAATATTAAATCGAAAATTTATTTGACAACTTTAAATATATATATATACATAAATAATAATATTGCATTTTTTTTAATAATCACTACAAATAAAATAATCTTTTTTTTTATAATCAACAATTTATATGTCTTTATTTATCTTTAATAATTAAATATTCACAGCAATGTACCATTAACTAATAAATAAAATAATATATCCAAACAACTATAACTAATAACCATAAACGATAATAATACTCCATATATATAAACATCAAATCAAAGAGATTTTTTTAAAATAACAACAAATGATTTTTAAAATATAGATAGATTTATCGATATTTACAATACCCCCTAATCCATCGGAAAAAAAATATCTTTGCAAATAACTAATTAATTATGAGATATTGAAAAGAAAAAAACTTCTCAAATTTGTAATCTTTCTAAGGACTAACATGGTTTAAAGAATATTACTTTTCTTATTAATAACCATATTCATTTGTTCATATCTATCTTTCAGAACATCTAGATCTTTGTCCAAGTTTTCTTTAAAAAAAATAATAATCAAAAGTGCCTTTTAATTTCCAGTTTGTTGAATTCTGTGAAGAAGTTTGCTTTGATTTACAAGATTTTTATATAACATTTTGATATAATTTAATTGCTTTTGAATAATTTTGGGATCAGCCTCTAAAGATTTTGTTATGATCTCCTTAGATTCTGCCTCTATATCCTTTACGTAAATACTAACTTGATCATAAGCACTAACATAACTCTTAATTTTATCAATAACAATTGCTATTTTATCAGATAATCTATTACCTTTTCATTTGACTATTCTGATAAACATCATCAACTTGAGTAAGTCTTTGTTTTACTTCACTTGTTCTATGTTCCATTGAAAACAATTCTCTGGGCAATTTTGAATGGTATTCATTCAAATTTTCTAACTAATTCTTTAAAAAATCGCAAATCAGATTGATGTGATACAACTTCAACATTAAAGAACTTCTGAAAATCATTTTGTTTAAACACATTAATGTTACCCTGTTCTATATTAATTCTTTTGAGTTTGATTTTAGGTTGACTTAAATCTCTTTTCTTAGCTATATTTTCTGGAAAAAAATCTTTACTAATCACATCATCACTTATTATTTTAAGTTTAATTTTGGCTTTGCCAATTTCTTTTTCCTCATCAATCCTCTTTCTACCCAGATTCAGATCAAATATCTTTTTACTTACTCTTTTAAATTTTACCTTTGCTTTCCCTACATCTCTTTCCTTGTCAATATTCTCTCTAAGAAAATCAATATTATTTATCTTTCCATCTATAACTTTAAGTCTAACTTTGGCTTTTCCAATATCTTTTATAAAGTCTATACTTCTTTTAAGATACTTTATCTTAATCTCTTCCTTACTTATCCTTTTAAATTACACTTTAATTTTCCTCATATTTGTATTATGATTAAAGATTTCTCTAAGAAATTCCACTTTAATTTTCTCCTTATTTTTAAATTTAAGTTTTATTTTGGCTATTCTCAGATCTCTCTCTGAGTTAACCTCTTTCTTACAAATATTTATATTAAAATTCTTATTTAACTTGTCTCTAAACTTTACTTTAATTTTACCCACTTCTTTATTAATTAATCCCCCATGCTCCTTAGTTATTTCTATCTTTTCATTGCCTAATTCAAGATTTTTACTACATATTTTATCAGACTCTTCTAATGCTTTTGGTTCTTCATCAACTTTTGTGTCTAAACCCATAACATTATCATCTACCAGAGTTTTTTGATGCAACTTTTAATTCTCTAGAAAGATCATCAGTTGGTTTTCAACTCAGCTTTAAATTCATGAAAGTCGGTTTTTAATCCAGCCCCTATGTTACCAAAGTAAATTTTTATCTCAGCTTTAAGCTCTGTTATTAGTTTATCATAACTGTTTTTTATTATAGTGTCTAGTTTCTCTATAACAGGCATTTCATTACTGGTATCCATTATTACTAGTACTGCAATATTATATACTCATACAAAAAAAATCTAAGATATATATTATATATATTTCTATGTAGTAATTACCACAGATCAAGGGCTCACCATCTCCAATCATTATCCCAACAAGCAATTACTCAACTAAGTACAAGCCTTTTTAATTTTATCATACATAATAGCTATCCAATAATCTAAATTTTAGTTGTTTAAACTCATGAACATCTTGGCTTATAAAAAATCTCATCTATCACTATAACATTAATAAATTCCTCTAAAATATATATATAGAGAGAAAGTAACAACTGAGATCACTAACTAACATTTATTTATATGTAATGATAATAAAGATTCCACACTTATACAATATTGAAATGTGGAAACTTCATATCAAATTCAATATAACCTTGAAATATTTAAAATGCAATAAAATGTTCATATGCATTGAAAGTAACTAACTCGATAATATAGTGAGACAACTTTCTCATTCAAACTAATGGTAGGTAAATATAAAATGCTTAAATTGATGCCTATAAATTTTCTGGACCTTAAAACTTAATACCATTTTATATAGTTAAAAGAAAAATCAACTTCATTAATTATTTACTCTAGTGTCCAAAACATTATTTTACTAAAATTGTACTAATGTAATTTGTCATCAACAAACATTCACTAATTGAACTTCATGTTTAAAGGTCACTTATAATGGAAAATAAAATATTGATATGTTTGTTTTTCAAACCCTAATTGATAATCAATGTAATAGATTATTTGTCACCAACAATAATTGATTAAGACCTGACAGATACTGACAGCCAAAAGAATGATTAGCATTTCACAATTTTGATATAGATAAAAGAATTCAATCACTGCTCTTAAAGCATACAATGTTCCATGAACACTCAGATGATCATCACATTTCAGTCTCTCTAAGCTACTACAACCCATAATAGTTTTCTGCAAACACTATTGCACTGCCCTGCTTACATCTAAGTCTTAGGGGCTATTATTTATAAAATATGGCCTTGCTCATCTTTGTGAGTCTTAGAGGCAAATATTATACATATATCAAAAAGAACTATACCTTACTCTCTCTGGGGTCTTAGAGATAAAATCATGGCAGGACTACTGTTAACTGCTTCATGATAAATAATAACGAACATCACAATTTGGGTTGGAGCAGTGAATGAGATCAATCAATCATAAGTGACATGAATACATCACACTCTCAAGACAATGACAAAAATTCCCCATCCAACATCAATATTTGCAACAGAACCAACCAAACTCCAACAATCAAATATACAATCCAATCTTAAAAATTATAGATTTTCTGCAACACAAATTTTCCAAATATGGAATAAATTATTACTCTATAATTTAACACCATCAATATAATTTTAAAATTGAAATATATATGTGCGTTTGGAAACCGATAATTTTCTCTAACATGATATTTCTTCAATTTAACCTTGGCCAGAATGCATTCTAATATTAAAGAAATATAAAGGAATAATTAAACAACAAAAGAAGCCATTATTATTATTAAGATAGGGATTAAACAAACTAAAGGATAAAAATTTGTTGTACTTTGTTTCTTTGAAATTGCCATTCTTAAGAATAGAGGAATAAGATAAATTTCTATAATAAATACGCAGCCAGGGAGCTGTGCAGTTTCCTTTCATTTATTCCAAAGCAGTTTAAAAAGAAAAACTAAGCAAATTTCAACACATGAATTTCACCATGCCTGAAGCCGAAATTTGATATAGCTATCTGGAATCTATAATGGTCAATCTAATAATAATCTGGAGGTTACTAAAATTAATTATTATATTGGATTCAACATGTCAATTATTATTATTTTTTTTTCAAGGAGAGAAATTTTAAAAAAAAAAAAGTATATATGTGCATTTGGAAATCAATAATTTTTTCTAATGTGGTATTTCTTCAATTTAACTTTAGATAGAATGCATTCTAATATTAAACAAATAAAGGAATAAAAACAACGGAATAAGTTGACATTTGAAAGAAAAATGAACAAGTTAAACTTTAAAACTAAAGGTAGTAAATAATTTTATTAATATAAATGATATATATATTTTTGAGATCAATATTTTTTTTTATTTAATTATAAAAATAAAACGTTTTTATAAATATCATTCCATTCAATTCAAGTGTTTTATTTTCTAAAAAACAACAAATGTTTAACAGTTGTCAAAATTAACACTTAAGTAATTTAAAATTTTAAAGTATGGCTTATATGTTTGGGTAGCATATGGGTTCCTATATATATATTTTAATAAGTAAAATTTATATAGCAAATTTTATTATAAAATTTTTTATTATTATTTATTTATCTATTTTCATTTTTTTTTTTAACTTCATATAATAATTTTTATGCAGACCTAAACAACAATTCAGATATTTGATGTATATAATATACTTTTATTTATCTATTTTTAATTTCTTTTAATTTTGAATATTTGAAAAATATAAATATGGATTTGTGTTTATATTAATGCATACTTGTTAAGCACAAATATGTCTTTATCTATTTAATATATATACTTATTGCAAGTATATATGTATATATATATATTTTTTTTTGTATTTGGGTTTGTATTTAAATCATTGATACCACCTAAAATTAAAACATAATATAAAAATAAAGGATGTACTATTTGTTTTATAAGTAATGCCTTTGTAATTTATTTGAAAGAGTATTAATATTTTATTCTTATTTTTCTTTTAGTGCCAGAGTCATTATGAAATTAATTGAATTCACAATTTAATAGAGGATAACTTCGTATTTCACTTACTATTTAGTCTTTAAGTTACTTACACATATTATTATTCATTGATATGTTTAGATATACATAAATTTACTTATTGGATGTGTATATTGGATTTAATAGAATTCCCTTTGTTTCTGATATATATTTGATTAGTTAGTCATATCAATCTTGAGAATAAATTATAAGGATAGATCTCATTGCTCTATATGATTTTAAATTTATTTCATGTATAGCTAGTTGGAAGGGCATATAAACAATTTATTTAAATATAACTGGGATAATTTTATCTTTCTTCATTTAAATTATACAATTTATTATATTAGGCTTTCTCAACAATTGGATTCATTTAGATTACATATAATTCATTACATTTATCATCCAATGTTTGAAGCATTATTTTCTTCTCATATATTGATGTTCCATTACATTTGATGTATAATATGTTTATATGATATATTGTCCATTACATTTGGCACCACAAACTGTAGGTCCCAGTTAACTGATGATTGGTATAATGGAGTAAAAGTACGTTCCATTACAATATATATCAAATTTGCAAGTTTTGTTATTACGTGTCTTATATATATACACACATATATATTTCAAAATAGGATTTTCTCTGTCTGACACAAGTTGAACAACATAAAAAAAAGAAAATACATATTGTTTGAATAATAAAATTATGGAAAAAATATGACAAAGGAAAAACTCCAAAAAAACTGTTTTAAAGATATTTAGTTAATAAAGAAATGAAATTAAAGATATAATTTCTGGAAATCTCACACTTTTATTTCAAGTTAAACATATAATTCCAATTTACTTTTGTTGGGCACATTAAATAAAAGCATTTATTACAAAATATTTTTTTATATATTATTTTTAACCTTTTAGTATTTTGGTTATTTTTTTTTGTAATTGTTTAAAAATCACAGACTGTATAATATTTGATAGGAAATTCATGCATATTAAAAAATAATTCCAATACAATCTTATTTATGAAATAAATATTTTGAAAAATAAAAAACTTTTATAATCAAGAGAAAATAAAATTTCATCTGTTTTCAAAAACCAACTATTACAATCAAGAGAAATTAAGATTTGTTTCTTTTTAATTGACAATTATCAGTTTTTAGTAAAAACTTTTTTAAAAAAAAAATACCACCAGTGAAAACTTATCGAGTTATTATGTTTGAAATTTGACTTTTGAACACTTCTTAGATTGGACAACCCTGAAATATTTTATTATCATAGATTTCTAACACATGTATAATGTTTGAAGGAAATCCATTTGATAAAAGTATGTTAAAAATTGATTACACAATTAGCCACAAACGAACAGAATTTCTAAGTTAAATAAAAGCATTTAAAAAAAGAAAGGATTTATAAAATATATAAAGTGAAAACAATAATAAATATTTATTACAAGAATTCCACTGATAAAAAAATAAATGTTGATTTAAATCTGAAAGATTTTTATTATAATTCTTATATTACTATAGTAAACAGATACATGGCTAGATCCCTAACAATGTTTTTATAAGACATTAAACAATTTTATGCTTTATAATGTCTTTAAATACAGTGAATCTATAGAACAAAATTATAAAAGATTTTAAAAATATTTTCATGGTAAAATATTATAAATTAATAACAATTTTTAAATAAAAAATAAATTATAAAATTTATTTGTAAAATATATTTTGATAAAAATAATACTTACCCTTGTTGAAGAATTATCACATTTATGGGTTCCCCTGAACATTTGTAGAATATTTTTTCCTAGATCATTGGAACCTGTATCGTCAAAAATATCACCGCACTGATTTATATCCAAATGTGTTAAATCTATTTCTACACTAAATACTCCAATAAATCTGAAATTAATTTTTAAAACATAAAATTAAAATATTGTTTAAATAGATGTATTTTAATAAATCTATACAAGTTTTTTATTATACACAACTGTGCTACTTTTATTATTACTGATGGAAACAATTATTAGTTTAAAGATATATTAGCTTTATTTCATGGAAAATAAACAGTATTTAAAGCCTGGATAGTATAATATTTCAAGATAGTATAGCTCAAAATCAGACAAAATAATTGTCATTTACAACTGTGAATTCGCATTTAATATTAAAAGGAAAAAATTATAAAATGAAAATATACAATTGTTTTTCATAGTTGTTCTTTAGAATCTGCATATAGGCATGACATAAGAAATAAAATCCAAAAGTGCCAATGGTACTCAAATTCTGTTATTAAACATTATTACATTCTTATATGATTTAAATTTGTACTTTTAAGACAATCAGTATATGATGGGTCACTTATTATTTAGATTTTAAAGAATTGAATATGGAATGCCCATAAAAATATGTATGTGCATTAGAGATTTTATTGAGTTTATGTATATATTGTATTAAGTATATTGTAAATGTATTGCTGAGAAATAAGTTGTATAGCTTTGGAGTGGTACTATGTATATACAGGGGGTATATGCATACTAGCAAAAATAAATGTTTACTATATTTATAATAATAAAATTAAACAATAATCCTTGAGGAGACAGTCACTAACATATATTACACTACTTGAGAATAAAAAAATCTACAACTGTTTTTTCAAACTTTTGCACACATGCGTACTTTGTCTTTTGCTACTTTATGTATGATTTCTGCATATGTATAGTTAATTTGCATAAATAATTAAAGTTCAGTCCATGCTAATTTCTTGTAAATTTGTCTAGAACTAATAAATATGTGTTATGCTGTAATTATTTTCTGTAGTAAAACTTTATTTATTTTAACAATATCATATATACGTACATATCTTCACACTTATTTATACACATGCCAATTCCTCCAGCACTCTAGAAAATCAGCTTTTATTTATAAAAAATAATCTTGCAATCTTTTAGGGGTTTTTTTTTTTTTGCCTTCTGAAGCATATCTAGACCAAGGTAATTCATTTCTCTCCTCCTGCTTGGTAACTTCCTTTGTTTTGAAAATGACAAATCAACTTCTGAATAATCTCCAATTCATTTAAGGAATCATTATTTTCGAATAAATGCTTCTCATTAATTAAACATAAGTCATTCAGCTCTTATTCTAAATCAGTAATTCCTTTCTCCTTTAGGGAAGTAGTATCAATTATCATTGAATTTGCATTAACTCTTGGTTCTAACAATTTTGGATAGCAAACTCCAAATGATTTCTATGTGTCTTATTATTTTTCCATTTGAAGTTTGCATTTCTCTTAATTGTCTTGAAATAATACTGGCTATTACTTCCATAAACCATTTTACTCTTTAACATGTTGCATATCCAGATTGCATTACCAAATTTATAGCTTTAATTTGCCTCGATGTGCTATTATTAAGCATTTAATACACACAGGTGGGTTCAGCATTTTTGATGCAATAACAGCTAATGCCTTAAACTTCATTAATATCACTACACAAAGTTTTTAGTATCTGTTTCAAATGCTCTACTTCCTTCTCTGTCAGACCATTAAATCCTGAGTGCTATAAGTGATAACCCATTGCAAATTCCCCTAGTTAATAAAAAGTCTTTAAACTAATCAGATACGAAACCAATTCTATTGTATAAAACAATAATTTTTGGGTAGTCATGATATGTGAAAATTTCATTTAAAACTTCATGGTGTTTTCAGTGCTCACACTTTTAATTCTTTTGTATTTTGTCCATTTTAAATAAGAATCTATCAGTATCAGGAATATATTTCAATTAAAAGGATGAGCAAGATCTATATGAAGTCTTGCCCACAACTCATTTACTTTAATCCAAGTTTTGGAACTTTTTGTGAAGCATCATGGCAAATAGAATGACAGTCTTTACAAACATAAGTCTGTACAATCTGGCTATACAGTCTTTTTTACTGTTAAAACTCCTCCCTGAGATATGCATTATCAATTTCATATAGTCTTCCTTTTTACTCAAATTTCTAGTGGCTTGAACAATTTTCTTTGGCTTTCAGTTTAACCAATACTATTACTTTTTCTGATATAATCCCATTTCCATTTATATTCATGACTACAAACTCTGCTTTTGCCATAGTGATGGACTTTCTTGCCTTCTTTAGTAATTTTGTCTAGTCTTTTAGTGAAATCAAGGATAACACCATCCTGCTGTTAATTTGTATATTGTTTTTTTTTAATCCAAGAATTCATATATTTAAACATATGTAATTATTACCTACACTGTTATTGTTTTGACTTCAATTTTACTCTTGACTCCTTTTCCCTCTGATTTGAAATCCACATGTAACTTCCTTTTTCTAACTTTTGTCAATAATATTGTAACCAACTAGTTTTCCCACATATGTGACATTTAGAACTTTTAAATTTGCAGTCCTTCTTTAAATGTTTCTTATTACTGCAACAGTAACATACAAAAGATTTTGTAGAGCTTTGACAGTTCAGGGTTTGAATCTCAACTTTATTTAAAATCATTTTACATTTTGTAACATCTCTATTATTTTGAAATTCTGTGGCACCTTCCATCACTAACTCATTGTTATACACATTTATCCATCACTGCTCATAAGTCAAGGTTGCTTCACTGAAGAGAACATGATGTTGTCAGCCATTTCCCATAGCCACTGGTCAAGGAAAATGTCATTCAATTAAGTCCTGCAATGTTATATCATATTGGTGATACTTCTCATTTGGTGCTTGGCTTCTATTTTTAAATGTAGATGTAACAACGATTTAGACATTGTCAGTCAAAGTATGTACTTAATTCTTCTTTAAGCTTGAGTACTTTTTCTGGAGACTTCAGTTTACAAAGACTTTTTGCTATTTGCAGAACATCTTTGTCTGTCAGCCACATCAATTTAAACAGGCAAAAACTCTCCATATAGTAGTGCCACCTTACGCTAACCAGAGTAATCAATGGATGCCAGAAGGCTTGTGCATAAAATCCCTATCTAGTGCCTACCCAGCCAATATCCCCAGACTAGTTTCTAGCTTGTGGCCTTCATCAGTGAGGAGCCTTGGATCTGAGAGCACTGTACCTAGATCTTAGGATTTAATGCAACCCTCCAGCAGCCACCTTTTATCTCTACTTCACTACAAAACTATGAAAATGAAATTGAAAACACACAATAATATTTTCAATCTAAGCTCAATACCTTATGTAGTCATATGGGTCTGAACTCAATTCAGCACCCATACATTTTGGTGACTTTGGCTCTTTAACAACCATAGCCACCATTATCCTATTAGGCAGGATTGGTGTTAAACCACTAAACATCACATGACCACCATCTCATGCTAGCACATAACTGTTAGTGAACAAGCAAAAACTATCCATATAGTAGTGCCACCTTGTGCTAACCAGATTAGACCCATATGACTATTTAGATTGAAAATATTATTGTTTTCAATTTCATTCTCATAGTTTTGTAGTGAAGTAGAGATAAAAGGTGGCTGCTGGAGGGTTACATTAGATACTAAGATCTAGGTGCAGTGCTTTCAAATCCAAGGCTCCTCACTGATGAAGGCCACAAGCCAGAAACTAGTCTGGGGATATTCGATGAGTAGTCACTAGGTAGGGATTTTATGCACAAGCCTTCTGGCATCCAGGGTGGCACTACTATATGGAGAGTTTTTGCCTGCTTACTAACAGTTATGTGCTAGCATGAGATGGTGATCATGTGATGTTTAGTGGTTTAGCACCAATCCTGCCTAATAGGATAATGGTGGCTATGGTTGTTAAAGGGCCAAAGTCATGAAAATGTATGGGTGCTGAATTGAGTTCAGACCCATATGACTATATAAGCTATTGAGCTTAGATTGAAAATATTATTGTGTTTTCAATTTCATTCTCATAGTTTTGTAGTGAAGTAGAGATAAAAGGTGGCTGCTGGAGGGTTGCATTAGATCCTAAGGTCTAGGTGCAGTGCTCTCAAATCCAAGGCTCCTCACTGATGAAGGCCACAAGCCAGAAACTAGTCTGGGGATATTGGATGAGTAGGCACTAGATATGGATTTTATGCATAAGCCTTTTGGCATCCATTGAGTACTCTGGTTAACACAAGGTGGCACTACTATCTGGAGAGTTTTTGCCTGTTTACTAACAGTTATGTGCTAGCATGAGATGGTGATCATGTGATGTTTAGTGGTTTATCACATCAATTTAACTGAACTACATTTTGGTTGTTAGCTTGTTCACATCCAAACCTTATTATAAAATGCCATTTTCAAAGTTTGTTTTTAAATACAAATGTCACAGTTCTTTCAATTACAATATTGACAAGCTAATTGCCTGCGGTAAACTTTTGTCATTTGTACAGATTCTTCTGTCAACTGTGCCATTCTTTTGTGTATACAGGGAGTTTATGCATGCCAGTTGGATCACAGTTAAGTAAACATACAATATAAAATAAATAAAACTAAACATGAGTTTGTTATACTCATACTATATATATACGAAAACAAACAATCCTTGAGGAGACAGTCTCTGACATAAATGTTTTTTGCAGTGTATATATTACTTTTGTATGCATACTACTTGAGAATAAGAAAATCTACATCTGGTTTTTCAAGCTTTTGCACATGCGCGTGCTCCATCTGCTATTGCTTTAAGTGTATGAGTTCTACATATATATATAGTTAAGTTGCATAAATAATTAAAGTTCAGCATGCTAATTTGTCGTCAATTTTGCTAATGAATAATTGTGTAAATGTTGTGAAGTAATTATTTTCTATAATAGAACTATTTATTTTAACAATATCATATATATATATAGTGGTAAAACTCTCCCTACAGTAGCGCTACTATATGTAAACAGCTTGTATAAGCATAGAGAATAGTGATCATGCGATGTAAATATCATATATACATCTGCACATTTATTTATATATAACATTATATACATCCCAAGTGGAAGCAGAAAAATGTAATTTTTAACAAGGATTTTATATTGGCTTACTTTTTGAATCTACTCTATGTTTTTTCTCTTATTTTCTTTTATTTCATACTTATTTTTACTGCCTTCAATTTCTTGGGTTAATATAATTCTTGTTATTATGAGATTATTATATCATTCATCATTTGTATATATTAACAATGACAGAGGTATTACATTAAACAATTAAATTTACATCTTTTAACTATTTAAGCAGTAGTTCTAATCCCAATCTTTTTTCCTGCTTTTTCATTTATTCGGGAATAAAGTTTCATTGGTGTCTATGAAATACTATAGGAATTATCTTTTTATAGTTATATTGAACATACCAATTAGTGAATCAGCAGTAGGGATCTACGAATCAACTTTTAAATTCCATATTAAATAAAAAAGATTATCTTTTTTTTTTTTTGCAATTGAGATTGAATACAATATTTTTACTGCTACATACATAACTCTAATGTAAGTTTTAGTCAATTATAAACAAAGATGGTTGATGATTTATTTATTTTTTATCACTGCTTTCTGCTTTTTATTTTCATAAATCAAATTACCATTTCTATTAAAAATCAACATATATAAAGTAATGGTATTTATATACCAGATAAATATTATTTAGAATTCATAAGCTGCAATTATTATTTCTATCATCTATGACTTTTTGTTCACCTCATTTATTCAAATTTCTTCTCTAAATATGAGAAACAATATAATATTATTTCAGAATTAAGCTTCATTTCTATTCCATGCTGGGTTCCTTTATTATTACTTAGTTATAATAAAAACTGAATTAAGTTAATACCCCCTCCCCCAACTTTTTAACTTAAAAGATAGTTAAATAACGGAAACTTCCGATATAAAATTATGTTTAAAACGTACGATGATGTGATGTACTGCAGAATCTTTCAACAATTATGCCCAGAAAAACTTGTTAGCCACTTTATTTTCCATTTCCCAGTCTAAGTTTTCCCATATTCTGTTCCATCCCATTTGCACAACATAATCATTGTCAGCTCTATGGCCTTTAGATCTAAATCCCCCTTATCTTTTCCCAAACCCCGCATAAAAACCAATAATTCACTTTCTGTATAATCACTTTTTTCATATTTATTCTTCCATAAATTCATTATATGTGCCCTTTCTGTTTTCAAGCATTTACATTCAATTAACAGATGCCTAATATTTTCTATTCCTTCCTTACATAATTTACAGACTAAATCACCCACATTTTTCCATTTACATGTATATTCTCTTGTTGCTAAAAATCCCGTTCGAGCCTTAAACAATAAAATACTTAAAACTGATTAGTAACAATAAAATACTTAAATTTTATCGCGGAAAAAACAATAAAATACTTCTGGAGAGGGCAGCACCTTACGGTACTTTTTAGCTTTAAAATGAGCATAAATTAGCTACGACAAAGATTATAATCGAAACAGAAAATAAAAGGGAAACAGAAAGTAAAAGAATTTTTTCCCTTTTACTTACTGTATCTAACAGTCACGTATTTTATTGAGTATTGTGGCTTCTCCTTAAACGAAGTCAAGAATATCTCAGCATTATACTGCCATCTTTTATCGAAAGCATAAATCAAAAATTTCTTCGCTACAACATAAGTTAAAAATATAAAATATAGCCATTAAATTAATAAATATTATAATTTTTTTGAAAAAGAAATCAATGATTTATAAAATTTAAATTATATGTGATTTATTATCTTGCTCAGTTTATCTCAGGTTAAGAAAGAACCGAGTTCATAGTCTGTTCCCAATACAGGAAAAAGTATATATTCTATGTTAGCCAATTTGACCCACTATTAATTTATTATCATTAGCAGTCATTCGTAAATAAATATTCATATTTTAACCTTCCTTAGATAAAACAAAAAAAAGAAAAGAAATTTTGCAATAAATATATAAATCATTTGAACAAACACATATAATTAATATCGTTATCAATCACTATTGAATACAATGCAGGAAGAAGGTTTCTCCAACTTTAATCTATTTTCACTAATTTACAGTTTCTCTTCTCTGCATCACACCAACAAATTGTTTTATTTTATTCGTTCATTTTACATGTAGCTTTTTAAAAGTCTTTTACAGTCTTCTGGGATGTAATTTAAGGCTTTAACTGACGAACTATTATCATATCCAATAATATAATCAATCCACATCCATTTCAGATGTCAATCTTTATTGCTTGTTCTCTTATTCAGGTATTTTGCTTTTTCATCCCTTCGAATTATTTTGAGTAGTCTGAAGCCTCAATATTACTTATTTGTAAAGTATCTATGTTTCAAATCCATAAATACGAATGATAATTACATTAAAAATCTTCCTTTTCATATAAGCAGATTTCATTTTAACATTAAATTATTTCTATCAAAAGCATTCTGAGTATTTGTATTAATAATCAGATCAAGATATTTGTCTTGTTAATTTCTTTTAATTCATGATTATTAATCTTTATTCATTGTAGATTAAACTTTTTAATATTTCTGTTTAGTTCTATTTTTTATTTTTATCTGATAATTTTTGCAAAATTTCCTGATGATCTGAGTCATTATTTGCAAAAACAACCACATCATCTACAAAAATTAGATGATTTAAATAATGTCTAGATATTTTTATTTTCTTAGCTAATCATTTTAATCCACAAAACATTTTCTTGTAAAACTGTTCTGAAACTTTTGTAGATTATGGAATCCCTCTGTCATACATTTTTGTCAAAGTTAATTTTCATGTTATCACATAATCTAATTACAATTGCTGCATTTTGATAAATATTTTTTAGAATATAACTAGCTAGGGTCTCTATTTTGATGATTGAAAGCTTTAATCACTATACAAGTGCTTATAGAATGAAGTACATTTTCATAATCCACAAATCCAAAACATAACCTTTTTTTTATAAATCTCTTAATACTTATATATGATCCATTGTGCTGAAACCCTTTTGAAATTTAGCTTATTCTTTTAGTTGGTTTGAATCTAAAATTCACCATGGATGTCTTGTAATTATCCTGAAGATTTTGTATAAAATTGATAGGTCTATAATTACTAAAATCTTCTTTTTGAAATATCATTTTCTGCATAGCTTTGCCAACAATTTTTCTTCTTAAACAAGGCAAAACTCTCCATACAGTAGTGTCATACTGTGCCAACCAGAGTAATCAATGGATGCCGGAAGGCTTGTGCGTAAAATTCCTATCTAGTGCCTACTCATCCAATATCCCCAGACTAGTTTCTGGATTGTGGCCTTTGTCAATGAGGAGCCTTGGATCTGAGAGCACTGCACCTTAGATCCAAGGCTCCTCACTGACAAAGATCACAAGCCAGAAACTAGTCTGGGGATATTGGATGAGTATGCACTAGATAGGAAATCTAGGTGCAGTGCTCTCAGATCCAAGGCTCCTCACTGACAAAGGACACAAGCCAGAAACTAGTCTGGGGATATTGGATGAGTAGGCACTAGATAGGGATTTTATGCACAAGCCTTCTGGGATCCATTGATTACTCTGGTTGGCACAGGGTGGCACTACTGTGTGGAGAGTTTTGCCTTGTTTAATAACAATTATGTGCTAGTAAGAGATAGTGATCATGTGATGTTTAGTGGTTTAATTTTTCTTCTTCATCTGTTTCTTTTAAAATATCAATAATAATTCCATCATTTCATGAAGCCTTTTTTATTAAATAGATTTAATTGTATGTCTCATCCTTTCATTGATAATGCTTGGCAATTCACAAGATATAGTATTTGTAGTCATTTATTTACTTTCTTGCTTAACATTACTATATATATAATTCATTGTAAAACTCTTCAACACGTTTTATGATTTTATTTCTCTACTTAGGAATAGTTTCATCTTTTGTTCTTACTGCTGAAATAACTTTGCTTTCAATACTAAAATCTTGTTTTATATACTTAAAATTTTTATTTTCTTCTATAGCCTTCCTTTTCAATTCACATTTATAATTTCATAACATTTTACAGAATTTCAGATATTTGGTTCTTCTTAATGGATCATTTTTAAATATTTTATTTTATCTTTTTTTCATATATTCATTTAACTCAACAGAAAATTTAATAATGAATTTGTGTTTTTGCATATCAGCTTTCTTCGTTGCAATTCTTAATCGGAATATCAATTATCTTCTTATTGATCTCACTTAATTTTAAACCATCATCATCTGTCAATGTTTTAAAATAATTAGCAAATTATAATTTACAGTCATTGCAGTATTTTTGCACATTAGAAATATTAATTTTTTTAATTGATTTTTTTCTTCAATTTTTGCATTTAACACATAAAACTTATATCTCACTAATTGATTATCAATTACTATACTGAATTTATTAATTATAATTCTGAACTACTTAATTTCCATTAGTCAAAATATATTTCAATTCTGCTGTACTTTCATTTAGATGTTTCTATGTCCATTTTTTCAATTTTGGACTTCCTCAAAGAATGAATTTGTAATATAATATTTTTCTTTTCATGTAAGATACACAACTGACCATCAGCACTTTTATTTTCAATAGTTTTTTAATTCTAGTCTTAATGTCTCACATGACAATTATAAAATCTTGTTTGGTCTGAATCTGAAGCATTTTATACATCTATAAAAAATGCTTTATTTTCTTCCTCAATCTCCACATTTTCACTCCCACCTTCAATTTTGTTTTCAATAATTATGCCTTAATAGTGAAATATAAGTCCACCTTTCAAATCATTTGTCTCTTCATCTTATTCATAAAGTTCAATAATATTTCACATAATAATTTTTCTTCCAATTCATATAATCTTCTATCACTTAAAAGTGATCTTAAGTTGTAGCTAGCTAAATTAAAGATGTTCATCAAATAAATAGTCTAAGTCAATAATCAGTGGATTCTTAGAATTCTCTGTCTTCAACCGCCAACTGTTGCCGTGGCTACTTTCTAGCCTCTTTTATTATTAGAAATAAATACAAAAAATTATTCATATACACAGTCATTCTTCTTTTAAGAAAACTCAATTGATGTTTTAGTTGAGAACTATCAAGCAACTGACACAAATGGCCATGGTGTTTTTAGTCTTAAATTTAAAAATAAAAAACCAATACACTCACGACACTGACTGAAACATACTGGTAGGCAGAGCAGCCATGTTTGTTTACCTTAGAAATAATTACATAGTAATAACAGCTGAATCAACAAAAATAAATAGAATTGACATTAAAAATTTGTCTTGCTTAGTTTATTAAGACCCAATGAGGAGTCAAAGGTCTTCTTTCAGTTAACAGCAAAATGCTTTCAGCATTCTTAAACATAAATATGTTATTATATAAACATAGTTTTTTCATTATGTTTCTTTGATATTTTTCAATTCTATCTTTTCACTTCTTCTACAGAAAGCTTTAATTTTTGAAATACATAATCATTTGGTCTAATTGTTACTCTTCATTTTATTATCAAACATATATTCTTCAAGAAAGCAATTGATGTTGAACTTCATTAGAAAATGTTTGAAGTAATTTTTATAATGAAAACAGGATCAATTTCTCCCATAAAATTCATGCCTAAATTTACCATAAATTATTTTTTGTGAAGACTTTACTATTTATTCATTACATACACACAAACTACTGAAAATATGACTTTATATTAATTATTAGTTTATATTAACACATCTAAAAAATTGACTATCATATTGATTGGATATATAATTTTGCCATCACATTTTTAGAATCTTAAAAATTAGCTTCAAAAGAAAAATTTTCTAGTACTCTTATGTCATATTCATAGAAGTTCCAAGTTTCACTTCCAGATTGTAAATTGGAAAAAATAATAAGTCTGTAAACATTTCATTTAATTACAGTAGTATTTTGCTATAATAAAATATCTATTCTTTAAATTGTTAAACACAGCAACAGAACACTAGAATCTGTATCTACATTCAAATAACAAATATGACTTTTTTCTTAAAAAGATATAAGGATATTTAAATTGATTCAAAGCTGTAATTTTGCAATCATGTAGGCTAATTAGAATTGCTGAAGATTTTTTCCCATCACTTATGATAAATTTCTTAAATATTTTTATACATTAATTGCTAACCTAGTCATTCTGAAGATCACTTTTTAAACTGATAGGAATAGGACAATCATCAGCATATTGTAAATTTAGAAGCCAATAAAATGAATATCTAATCATTGCTTTTAATTGAAGTAAAAATAAAAACTCTACCCCCAAACTGTACCACATATTGATACTGTTTTTTGAAGCTATCCATAAAGACTATTGTTATAAAAATGGAAAACAAGTTGGAGTAAATATACATCTTTGATTAACATTAGTTTTAATATTTGAAATGCTTGATATTTTCTGGCACCAATAATATTTCCTCTCATTCTATCACATAGAAGCTTTATAATGTAAGTAAACTTTGATAGATAATTGTCTCACATAAAACAGTGCTTCTTAATTCTTAAAAACTTTATTAGCCATAAGATTATTAAATAAACAGTTACTTTTTATATTATCTTTTAAAAAAAAACATTAGTATTAGAATATTTAGTATTATGAGATTGTATTTATAAAAATATTACTTATTGTTATTCATATTAGTACAATCTCATAAAATACCATAATTTGATTATCCTAATTATTTATAATGCAAAAAGGCAAGTACAGCATTCCAAACTGTCTTTTTCACATCTTTTTATCTCTTAGTTTACAGACCGCTACAGAATCATTAGTCAACTTCTTCTATAGTTTTGTTCTTTTAATATCCAAATTAATTTTGTATTGCTTTTCATAATTTTTCAATGAATCAACTTTTTTGTTTATTCTCTCATTAATTAACGTACATATAATTTTATTATTTCAATTTATATTTTCCTCTCCTCCAAAGTATATCTTTAAGTATTTACTCTGTGATCACATAAAGCTAAGTTAAACCACCAAACATCACATGATCACTATCTCATACTAGCACATAATTGTTATTAAACAAAGCAAAACTCTCCATATAGTAGTGCCATCTTGTGCCAGCAAGAGCAATCAATTGATGCCAGAAGGCTTGTGCATAAAATCCCTATCTAGTGCCTACTGTATGGAGAGTTTTGCTTTGTTTAATAAAGCTAAGTTCCAAACAAAATATTTCATTTAACTAGTTTTGAAAAAATATAATTGTAATGTGTCACATGTATTTTTTAATCAATGCTTTCCCTTTTTTTCTTTTAAGTCAGTCAAATAACATTACTAACAATTGAAAGTATTTGGAAAATAGGAATGACATATGAATTGTTTTAAAAATCTTTAACAAACTAGATGATGAAAATAATATAACAAATAATTACAAACAACTCATTAATCTTATGTTAAATGAAATTAAATGTTAAGCAATGACGTTTAATATGTTAGTAACAAAATCAATGTTGTTGTTTTTTATTTTTTTTGATTCTTACACAAATGTCTTATAAAATATCTTTTCTTCCAATATAAATATAATTATTTCTGAAATTAAGAATTTTCTGTGCAATCCTTTGGTACTCATATATTCTGCAAGAACATTTAATAATACCCTTTTCATACTCACCAGATGAAAAATAAACCCATTTTTCTCAGATCCACAAAATTTTCTATGTGGACTGATTAATCATTTACATTTTGGGGATAAAACATTATTAAATTAGTAACAATCTTAGCAAAGCCTTGATTTAAAAGTAGATATAAATTCTATTAATTTTAACAAACTTGTAAATAATTAATATATAATGCTGCTAATATGTAATATTTTTGAAGTAATAATTATCATATGCACAGTCTAGAAGAAATATGTTAAAATTAATAGAATTTATATCTGCATATGATCTAAAATTATGAGCTGGGAAAATTGAAGTTTTACTACTGCTTAACATTTTATTTTCTTAAAATGTCAATAATTTATCAAACTGGCCAAATAAGTTGTTAAATATCAGACTAAAAGTATATTTTTCATCTAGTCACAAATGAATATGAAAAAACATTATTTTGAAATTTATTAAAATGATTTTTAAAATCATTGAATTGTGAAGGACATTTATAATATATATTTATAAAGATTATTACTTCAGAAATATTAATTATACATTCTCAGTGTTATTCATTTAGATAGCTTATATTTACTTACACGATTGTTGAAATTATTAATGTATATAAACAATGGAATTTAAGAAATTATACACATATAAACAGAAATAAATTTAGCCATTGACATTACTAGGAAACTATCAATTACTAATTGATAGTCTTGAGGCTAAACAAGTTGTCTCTTCTAACCTATATAATATTGAAATACAAGTATAATGTATATACTTAACCTAGTATAGGTCCCAATCTCCCTCAATTAACCTATATAATAATATTTTTGTTTTAGGTTTAGAAAAAAAGAACTATTATATAGGTTGTTTATCTTCAGGATTATCAATTAGTAATTGATGGTTTACTAGTATTATTAAAGGTAAAAGTTATATCTGTTTATATGGATATAATCTCTTAATTTCCATTGTTTACTAAATATTAAAAACCCATAAACATAATTTATTTAACATATATATTAAATTGAAAGGCTACAAACCTCTCACATTTGTTATAATTATAATACTTATCTGACAGCCAATCAGATATTATGATCATTGTCTGAATAGCGATGAAACCATAAATACATTATAAAGAATTTTACAAGAAAAGGATAGTCCACCCTCTTCTCTACTTGTCTTTATATATCTAAGCCAGGCTGAACCATCCTAACATCTGATTGGCTCTCGGATAAATATTATAATTATAACAAGCGCAAGAGGCTTGCAGTCTTTCAAATTAATTTCAAACTGTCTGCACTTTATAAAATAAATATTATTAACATGTATATGTAAAATTGAATTGGATTTAATTACACTTGTATAAGATCTCTTTAGATCAAAAAATGATAAAGAAATAGACTGAATGCATATATTCTTTAAGGTTACAATTTTATTAATATTTGGTTTGCTAACATCTTTAAAAATTTCAAAATGAAAATAAAATATTAATCTTTTACTTGATTATTTTCCCAAAAGTTATTAAAAGTGAAATTGTCTCCATTTTTTGTTTAAATGATTATAAATTCAAAGGTATTAATAATATATTTGCATCTTGCAAAATATTATTTCCACTCTGAATTTCCAACATTGTTAGGAAACCAAAGCTCATTAATATCATAATCTAAAAGAATAGGGTATTCATAACTCATAGGATTTTTGATTTCATATACTTTAAGCCATGCTTATTTTATATTTACAATTATTGATTTCTACTTGATTATCACAAAAGATGTTAACAGTGAGATTTAATCTCCATTCTTATATAATTGATTATAAGTTCAAAATTATAAATACTGTAATTATATCTGGCTAAAAGATTATTTCCACTCAGAATTTTCAACAATGTTAGCAAACCAAAGCTTATTAATATCAGATAAAACCATTTTATTTGTCATTTGCAAAGAGAACTATTTATATTTGTGAAAGTATAATTTATTTCTATTTCACTTTTATACACTTTAATCAATCTATATTTATTTGATGTTTATAAATATATGAAAATAAAAACTTTCTTAGGTTGTACACACACACAAAAAAAATCCTGTTCAAGTTTCTAAGATCTCCAATAAAGCATTCAAAAAGAATTCTGTGTGTGCTAGATGAAATAATTTCTTTATGCAGAAAACTTACATATGGTATGACCCAAAAAGTTTTTATTTTCATCTTATAACCATGAAAAATCTTTGTTATAATATATATCAGATTAATGTGTGGACTAATTTCCTGATGGAAAAAGTGATCTATTGATCTAGTAAGAAGGTAAGTAAATTCTGGCATTGGAATGGCCTAAGGCTGATGGATGGGTGCATATGCAATAGATCATATCCTATCACTCTATCATCGTAGGTCCCCAGGATTCAACACTGGGAATCATACCCTAGATTAGCTAAAAAAAAACACATGTATGACTATTTGTTCTTTTTATATTTTAGATTAATAATTGACATGATGATGATAATGATGACTCTATAACTGATATTACCACTGACATTACATAAATCATGATTGTCATTAGTTTAGAATTGATAAATTAATACTATAATATATACCAATGTATATTACAATAACTTTCAATGGGTCATTGGATGCTCCTATGACAACAAGTTGAGATGCCTGGCCTCTTTTAAGTCATATTTTGCTGTTTCTTTTCTCTAATTATTTATCAAATTATCATTATATCTTTAAACTATGGTTACTGCTTGGCATCTAATAGTGATGACGATTACTAAGAAAATCAATCAACCTTAAGAAACATATGAACTTTCTTCATCAAATAATTTACTTTTATTACTAGTTATTCATTAATATACACAGAAAAATGTACATAATAATCAATAAAGACTGGTTATATTCAATGATTAATAACAACAATAATAAATATAAACCCTCCACCCTTTCCCCCTTTAAATTCAAAATCAATGGTTGGATGGAAGTATTATGACATATGGATGTTGATACATTCAGTAGGTGTACAGAGCTTTCTCAGATTATAGAAAACTTAGATTTCATAAATAACATAATCACAGCAAGCACGCATATAATATACAATACATAATATATATATAATATTGAAAAATAGAAAGGTAGGTAAGAAAATTTCCCTAAATTATAAAGTGTCTAATGATGTTTCTAATCATACTCTTCATTAGTCCATTATTAAATAAGGTTATTAATTACTTTAAATTTATTTCTCATTATAATAAATTGCGACCCTTCTTTTCTTTCTATACTTGCATATTTATTTGCAATCCCCACCCATGCATACAAATAGTATTGTGTGTGTGTGTTATTTCCCACTATTACAGAATCTTGTATTCGTTCTTCATATATATATAATATAAATAAATAAATAAAAAAAATTTTTCATGAGACCAAAATTAATAAACAAAAGAAAACATTTTATAAATACATACATATATAAATGGTTACATATAATATTAAAACAAAATAATATATTAGAGATATAATCAATATCAAGCATTTTTGAAAACCCTCCTCTTTAATAAATGGTGCTTATTTTAATGCTTTGGGAGAGAGAAGAAAAGAGGCTGGGCACTAAAAAAAAAATTGTCAAGAGTTATTGAGAAGACACTTCTTCTTTGAATGTAGAAACCATCTGTTAGTTTAATAACTTTTTTTAAAAGAAAGATTTATTCAATATTAATAATTTGAATTTAGCCACGCACTATTGTCTGACACACATAGATATAGGTCGCAATGGTTTCTATAGAAAATTTTCTTTTAAGCTCCAGCTCGCAATTTTTGATAACATGGGTCTTGGACAGGGATGGTCGGTTTACAGTCTGCATTTTTTTATGGACTATTTGCTTTAGTATTGTAATTGCTTTTCTTTTCCCCATTTTCTTTTTTTTCTTTTTTATCTTCTTTTTTTTTTTTTCATTTTTCTATAGGCATGCCAATAGACAAATGGATACTTTTTATACATTTCTTGCATTCAGTCTCTGTATTACAGTTTCTACATGTTTATTTGAATTCGAGGTTGGAGTCATCAGTCATGAGTACTTCTTGGTTTCCTTACTCCATTTAAATTTTCAGATGTATGAGCATTCTTGGGTGGTCCCTCCTTTCAAGAAAGTATATTAAAGCTTATCACTTCATTTTGTTTAAAAAATCTACTCGAATAAAAAAAAATTGAAAACTTTCTGACAAGTTGATTCTAAGTTTTCTCCTTAAGAACCGATGATTAACTCTCTTGATCTCTTTTTTCTCTGAATATATATATATGCTGCTAACCTTTTGTGATCTCACAGCACTCTTATCTATTGGAATATCTACAGCTGTACATAAACACATGTATGTTTGTAAAATGTCTTTATCTGTAAAAGCTGAGAGATAATTATCTGATGGTTGGTTTTTTTTTTTTTCAAAATTTATTCTTTGTTGGTCTAAAATAATTAGTGGTTTCTTTTTAACTTCTACCTGCTAATGGGTTTCTGCTCTCTCCCTTTTTTCACCACTGGATTTACCTTTAAAGTCGGATTTATCTTTCTCTCTTTTTACTTAAAAATTGAACTTGAAAATAATTAAAAATATTTTTACAAAGAAAATATGAAATTATTAAAACCTCTGGATATATATAATGTCAATGTTTAAATCTGTGTTCGTATATTAACATGCACGTACACACACACATTCCAGCTTTGATCCTATAATTAATAATTAAAACTATGCATTAAATTTCCTTCTCTTTTCTTCCAAAGCATAAGCTTGTGGTTAAGACCTGTAGAGGTCCCTACTTACGCATTTTCAAGCGCACATTCTTGAGGTTTATTGCCTTAGTAAATATGACATCATAATGCATAAGATGAGAGAAGGATTGTAATCAGTTCAACTACAAATAATGCAACTAAATACATTAAACCATGCCAAATAAGAAAAAAAAAAAAAATCTGTATTTGTAATATTTATATTCCCATTCTCAGCATGAGCCCTAGCTCTTTTATTTATTAAGTGGCTCTGAATTCGAGTTGAAACAATAGCAGATAGGCATCCAACAAATAATAGTAAATCTGTTGTTTGACAAGCTATCAACTCAATTAATGCAACCTAATATTTAAACCCAAGTAACTCTAAGATCAATTCATTAACTATATACTTTAGTACTTTAAATTCTTCAATAAGTGTAAGCATGTTATTCTTCTAACAAGAAATGTTAACACAACCACTTACAATACTTCCTATTTAATTCAATATATTATAGTCAGTTCTTTACTGTAGTACAACCTCTGATATTTTTAATTACTGATTAGTAGATGTGTATCACATTCCTCACATGATCTATGTCCATGTATATACATTCTTCTCTTTCCTTTATAGATAGCAAATGTATCAAACCAAAATTTGAAAAAAAATTTCTCTTCCCTTTCTCCTGGAATCCTTGGGGTTGGGATGAGGGTTTAAACAAATTTTACACTTGTTTCATAAATAACAAGTGATAGCAAGTTATGTGAATAACTTGTTTTTGTTTTTCATAAATGTACTTTTAAAGGTTTCTTGCAATGATATATATTGCAGAGACTTTGACTATGTGGTGAAACTGAACTGAGATCAGACCCATATAGATATCTGGCTTGTTAGGCTGAGTTTGAAGACTTTACCGGTCTGAAAAATTCACACTTGCAAACTGATAAAAACGTTTTGCATAAACACTTGGAGTCAGTGTTTAGATCTAGTTTCTAACTCTATCCTTCACTGATGATAGCAAATAGCTTGAAATCAGCTGATCTGAGGATGAGAAAATGAAGATATAGTTAATTCTGACTCTTTTGTCATTTATGTAAACAAATTTTACACTTGTTTCGGTGGTTTTGGTGAAACGCCATCTATTGATCATAAATAACAAGTGATAGCAAGTTATGTGAATAACTTGTTTTTGTTTTTCATATATATATATTAAAGTGGACCATTAGCAGTGTTAATCTGTTTCCAAAATCAGGCAGAGGAAAGAGTTTGGTGTAGTAAAAATTTGGTTTGAAAGAGAAAGATCTATAGCATAGTTTATTTGGTCATAAGTATAATTTTAATTAAGCTTAATAATAACAATATATTTACACATCTGCATACACATTAAATTGTCTGTATGTGCATGTTTAAATGAGTGTGGAAATAAAAAATTTCAACATTAATTTAATTAATAGAAAAATTTGAATAAAGATTGCTTTTGCTTATTAGATTTTCTCAATTAAATTTGTTGTTTGAAAAACAGGATAATTAATTAGTTACTTTTAAGACTAGTTGGTATGTGGAAGTGATAAAAAATCTAAACTTAATTTTAATCTCCATATAAGATGAAAAATAGAATAATAAAAAGAAGTTACATCTTGAAGTTATATAAAAATCAAAAAGACTTTCATTCATTCATTCATTCACCCTGCTTTCAGCTCTAGATGGTAGTCTGACTATGTTCAAATATATTAAATTACTTTTTCCCACACTTCTCACTACAACAGAAATAGTTTGAATACGAACTCATAATCTGTGAAACACCAGAAACCTCAATGGTCATGAAAATATATGTTTAATAAAAAAGAAGCTATGTGTGACTAAATAAACTCTCCTAGGATCTCTTTTTCTTGAATTGTATGCCTTAATCTAAAATAGTATCCTAAGCATTACCTTCTATGCTTAACTACTCTTAATCATATCCAAGTCAACTAAAAGAATTTAAAAATTTTTTAATAGTGCAATTTTCCTCATATATGCTGCCATATGCAAGAAGATCTAATTTTCAACAATATTTTAAATAATTTGGATTCAAAGATGATTTATATGAGTATTCAAAAATCTTTTGTAAAATCTATGCTCATAACCAAAAGCTACATACCAAGGCTGTAAGTTATATATTCATAAATTTTTACATAGATGTTTATTAGAACATTGCAAAAAAAAAAAAAATCTATGATCAATCATTTAATGATTTGATAATTAGTTTAAATTTGTTAAAGATACATACATATATATAGGAAAACTTTCTGTTACATTAACTTTTATTATAGAGAATTACATTTTAAAATATAAAGAAAGATACATTAAGGAAAGAGGTATAAAAGTAATTCTAATATAAATGTAGTGAGTAATTAGTTAAGTATAGCTGATAGAAAATTAGTAATAATGAAATGAAAAGATTTTGAAATATGTTTGTATAAGCTTATTATGTAGAAAAAATAATGCATTAGTTTATATGGTGCCTTTATAAATTTGTAAATAAAAATGATTTTTTTTGACATAAAAAAATAGAGTTTTAATGAATGTAAGATGAGAGATAAACAAAATAAAATTTACTTTTATATGTGCATTAAAACCAATTAAAAGACATTAATGCATGAATATGTGTGTGAAAGGATATTTATAATGCAGAATTCAGTTCATCACATTCGTGCTATTGGAAGTGAATTATATTATTTTAAAAAAGCTAAAAGTTTTTGTGAGTTTTAAATTTTAAAAAGTTATACTGATATTTGAAATGCTTATGAACTCATTTTATTTCAGTGCAATATAATTAAAGAAAAAGAAAATGTATAATAAGAATTTATTTTGATAGTAATAATAACCAGTATTATATAAGATTTGGATTTGTTATGGTTGTTTACTGACAAATGATTTAAAGAATTAAATGTAGAGTTATGCATACATTTATGTTATGGGATAATGTTGATTATAATATAACAATTTATCACTTTTTGTCAGAAAATATACTTATTGTTGACCATGTATATTCACATAAGTTGAGAGAATGGACAAGGATTTATTTTTATTTGTTTGTATGGACAACCATGAACTCTACTTAGGTATTTGAGTTAATGAAGTTATGTATATTATATTAATGATAAAATGATTTATATTTTACCTTTTGCAATTAACACAGCCCTTGAATTGTTATTTTACATGATTAGAATTTTGACTAAGGATCAAACCTTTATTATATATGTTGTTTGATGACTTGAGCATATCTACTTCTTACTAATTTTATTAATTAATTCTATCTTTAATATATTTCAACTCTGATATTTTTTAATTGTATTATGCAGTCTAGACAATATCTTTAAGATGATGACATGAAGTAATTGATTATGAAGGATTAAGAAAATTTAAAATTACAATCAAGAAATTATGTTAGAAACATTTCCAAAACAGTTTACTAGAAACTGAAGAACATATGCACACATTAGCCAATTTTTAAATAATATGTGTAATGTTCTCACAATATTATTAGAGACCAGAAGATAAATTATTATTAAAATAATTACATTTGAAAGTAAATTATTTAAAGAAGGAAATCATTTAAACAATAAAACATAAAATGTTAAGCTCATTTAAAATATATTTTATGACCAAATAATATCATTGTGCAATTGATACAAAGGGAAAAGTAATATCTTTGAAAAGATTATGTATTTGTAATATAAATTTGAAATGCATGATGTGAAATCATCAACTAATTGGTGGTACTGTATATTAATAAACTCATTGTAATACTTATTAAACTAATATTTTCTTACACATATTTTATAATAGTAATTTAATCCAATGAGTAAATCAAATTCAAGATGTTCTGTTCTAAGCTGAAAATAATTATATGATGATTTTAGAAGAAATTAGAAAAGATACATACTAAAGAATCATGAAAGAATAAGCCTTTCAAGTTTGTGAATTAATAATTTTATTCTAACCTCAATAAATAAGTATATGGATACTATTTTAAGAACTACATCACTAAACCCAAGAGGGAAAAACATATTTCCAAAGTGATTGGGGTTTAAATACAATATAAATCATCATCTAAGTTATGAAAATTACTGGTAGTTATCCAGTGAAATTATCAAGGATTGCTGAAAACTTTAGAACAATATTTTACTTGCAGCATCTTATCTCCAATACAGTTTCTTTCAAGTCTAACCATTACATTCTATGAAACAGTGTTTTTTTCTATCTATATCTCTCAATATTAGTTTATACCACTCAAATTCCACTTATTGTCCTTGCCCTCTTGTTTATATCCAAGTTGCTCTACACATGGAAACCTAATATATTGTAAATGTGTCTAGTTACAGCATGTGAAATTTAACTACTGGTCCTAAAAATATAATATTTAAAATATTGGATCCTTATCAATCATAAATATTTCACTAATCTAGGTACCATATTCCTAAAATCTATATTGCTAACTATAAAAAATACGAAAAAAAAAAAAACAAATTTATTCTTCTACATGGATTAAAAAGTAGAAAAAAAATTGTCAGCTTTCATAAATAAAAGCATGAGTTCTTAATGCATTTATATGCATAAAAACATTTTTTTTTTTTTAGTTTTTATATAAGTAACATTGTATAAAAAATAAAGTTAATTTATTTAAATTATATTTTTAAAATGTTGAACAAAATTATATTAAAATGAATCCCATATAGAATTAAACATTTTAATATTTTACTCAATTTTTTTGCTAAAATTGTGTGCTAATTCTAATAAAAAAATCTATTATCATTAGGAATACATATACATGCAAAGTTTCATTTAGATTGGAGGCTGGAAAGTGTATGAAAACTCAGTTACAAAATTTTATTTTGATAGAAAGATTAAACAAACAGCATAAGTTAAATAAAAGTGTAAAATAAATTATAAATTAAAAAATCAGTTAATCTAGATGACAAAAATCATACAGTTTTAAATCACACAGAATGCTACTAGTCATATTACATTACATATAAAATGTAAAAATTCCATTTGCAAATTCTAAAAAAAGTGTATTTTTATTAGGAATACATTCCTATGCAAAGTTTCAAGTAGAGTGAAAATTGAGAAATGTGTAAAAAATCAATTATAAGATTTTATCTAGATAGAAAAAATTAAAATTCAGAGTATGTTAAATAAAAGCATATAATAATAATTATCTCAAACTTTCTCCGTCTTTAATATTCTAAGTGAAATCCATCAGCTTTTTGATCTCTTTTTTTTTTTGCTAGATTAAAACTTTTATAATTCTTTTTTTCCATTATAGCAACATCTATTTTATCTTTCTCAGATATTTTTTACAGATAATATGAATAAAAAATTATTTTTAATTATATAAATTTATTTATATAAATGATGACTAGAAAGCTTTTTGCTGTTTCAGATGTTTATATCTATGAATATAATAAAATAAGTTCAAAATATACAATAGTCAAATATGTTTAAAAATACATATATACAAGCAACAAAGATTACAAATTATAAAATTATTATATAAAAGCCTTTTTCGGCAAATTATGTTTTTTTGCCCTTTTCAATATGTCTCCACGATTTAAAATATCAATATCTACTATGTCATGATATTGATTAATATCACCAACATTATCATATGACTTCTTTATTTGCTTATTAAACCATCAAAAACATCACATGATCATCACTTCATATGATTACACATGCTGTTAGTAAGAGTACCAAACTCCCAGTGCTCTCAAATCCTAGGTTCCTCACTGATGAAAGCCACAAGCTAGTCTGTGGATGTTGGATGAGTAGGCACTAGATAGGGATTTTATGCAAAAATCTTCCTGCATCCATTGATTAGAAAGGTTTGCACTTGGTGGCACTACTATATAGAGAGTTTGGTAGAAGTAAACAGAATATTGGGTACCAGTTAATTTATGATAATAGCAAGGAAAGTAGTTTACTGTTTAAGGCTCTAACAGGATCTTTAGAAACAAGGGAATATACACATAAATGGAAAAATATGGGTTATTTATGAAAGGAAAGCATAGAAAATATTGCATCTGTTAATTGAATGTAAAAGCATGCAAGAAGAAAGGGTAAAAATAATGAAGTTGTGGAATAATAAATGTAAACAAAGTGATTATACAGATAGTGGGTTCTTGGTTTTTATGCTGCATTTGGAAAAAGATAAGGGATATTTAGATATAAAGGTCATGGAGTTGACAAAGATTATATTGTGGAAATGGGATGTAGCAGGACAGAGAAGAATATGGGGGAAACAGGGTGGGGAATGAAAAGGGAAGGTAAGGTGGTTAAGAGGTTTCTCTGGGCATAGTGGCTGAGAGATTCCTGATTCCAAAACAGGAGAAGCCATAGTGCATCACATCACAACATCACTTACTCTTATTATTCGCTTATTTGGCAATCTTTTTTATTTTATTTAGCAGTAATTTTTTAAATATTTATATTATACATTTTTTTTCTTCTACAGACTTTCACTCACATAACCCTCAACCATCAATGCTATCTCATACCACTGATACATTCAATCACACACATGTTGAAAAGATAAATAATCATCAATATACATATTTGGTGCTAAACTAGCCCTCGTCAGTTGGTCCAGATTATCATCTCCACACATATATACAATCAAAACTCAGCTTATATTAAGATAGCCAATCTTCATACTTTAACAGACAGGCTTCAAACCACTCCACCCACAACTCTTCAGTCATCCATTTCATTGAAAATCTGATGATGGAATGTTCAAAGCCCATCTTAGTGCCAACCTTCTAATCTAATATCTTAAAATTTAATAAAAATTCTAAAGTATTAAACCCAAGCTAAATCACTTAAATAGTCCCTTTTTACTTTAGACTAGGAATATTAATATCATCCAAGTATCACATGACTTCCACATGTGCTTACTCATATGCTTCTAGCAGCATTTTTTTTACTCAATTATTGAGTAATGTTGCCTTCTCAATGTTGCTAGAAATCTCAGATTCATTCTATTACTTAAAGACAATCTAAAATGTACTCAAACATATATATGCATTACCTTTTACGATAAGCATAATATTTCTTTAAAAAATAATCTAATTAAGTCATTCTACATTTTAAAGTATACTATTAGAGAATAAATTATAAATATTTAAATAACTATTAAATTTATAATAAATTTCAATAGATTTTCAGGCGTTAGGATTAATTAATATATATAAACTTCTATTTTGTTTCTTAAATATAATTCTTTTGTATACATTTTTAAAACATCAAATCATTTTTGTTTAATTTATTTTTTCATAATTCAGAGAATATAAGCACAGACTTTCACATGACCCACCACTCTCCATTCCATCTCATAACACTGATACACTTCAACACATATATGTCAAAAAGATAAACAATCACCAATATACATATTTCATGCTAAACCAGCAATCATCAATTGGTCCAGATTATCATCTCTACACATATATGCAATAAGTGCTCAGATATATATTAAGATAGCCAATCTTCATACTTTAAGGGGTCAGATTGACTTTAGGTCAACATGGATGTGACAAGAATCTCAGCCTCAAGGTAGATTTTGAGCATTCCATCATCAGATTTTCAAGTGGATGGATGGTTGAAGAGTTGGAGTGTGGAATGGATTGAAGCCTGTCCATTAAAGTATGAAAATTGGCTATCTTAATATATATCTGAGCACTTATTGCATATATATGTAGAGATTATAATTTGGACCAACTGATGATTGCTGGTTTAGCATGAAATATGTATATTGGTGATTTTTATCTTTTCGACATATGTGTTTAAGTGTATCAGTGTTATGAGATAGAGTGGAGCATGATGGGTTGTGTGAAAGTCTGTGCTTATATACCCTATATATTACATATATTGATACAAGTATATAATAAGCCTGTACTTCAGTTATAATTCAGGGAAGTAATTTTCTAAATAATACACAGGAATAAGAACTGCTATTTATATACAAATAAGCATTCCTTTTCAATGGTTTAACGTTTAAATGTTTTAAATTACAAAAAGAAAAAAAAAACAATGAAGACCAAAAAATCAAAAATCTTTTTTAAAAAAAAAGGTTTCTCAGTGTAATTTAAAATATTTATTTCATATTATTGTTTTAAATTTTAAATATAGTGGTATAACTCTATCTTTCACCAATGAAGAGTTTTTCCTTGTTACTATCTGCTTGTGACAATTATGTATTGGATTTCGTGCTTTCTTTAATGTACAAAATTCAGGTAACATTTTTACAAATGTGTAATTTGTCTGAGTCTAATTTATGACACATTAAAAGATAATTCTAACAAACATCATTATATAATTTAAAAAATTAAAAATTGCTTATCCATGAGCTTGATTGGTCAAGATATATAAATCTGTCATTTTATGCCTCAGATATTCTCAACTAATGAGTGAACTTCTTAGATTTATTAGTATTAAAATAGTGTGCTTTTCTTCACATATCTATACTTAACACTTTCATAGAAATATTGCATCTAAATGAAACTTATCTACAACTGGAAGATATTATAAAATCATTGAATAATGGAAAGATTTTTAATTAATAAACAAACAAATTCCTATATTCTTTTATTCATTTTGTTAACTTTATTTTTCAAAACAATATGTATGATGTTTGTAATGAATTAATTATCTTAAACTTTTGCATTTTACATATAAAATAAGATTATTTAATTATATGTTCATACCATTTCTTATTCATAATGTATAATTTATCATTATGATATCTTAATATTTTTATCTTATTTGTAATATTTGTTCTTAAGACATACTTAGTCTAATTATTTCTGCTTCTCAATAATTCATTTAATCACAAGGAATATTAATTTCAAAAATATAGAGACAAATAGTCGTTAATGAAATATTTAACCTAAATATATTTTTAACCTAAATGTATTTTTGGTGTCTTTTTTGCCAAAGAAAATAGTTATAAAATTTAAAAATAAGTTCTTTTTAATAATTAATTTAAATAAATATAATACTTCTCTTAATACAACTTATAAATTACAATATAACAATTTGTCAATTGCTAAAACAGAGAATCTTTAATAAATAAAATAACTATTGCCAAGCACTTTCAACTCCTACAAGTCCTTATCAAGGCAGTATAAAAAATCCTATTTTTCTCCTAAGCAATAAATTCTATGTTTCATTGCATTGGCCAGGAATAACTAATCGGAAAGCTGGTTAATTTTGAATTCATAGCACAAGATGAATTTTGTAATAGGATTTTTTTTATGAATTTTGTAATAGTATTTTTTTATTATACAAATTCATGTTGTGCTATGAATTCAAAATTAACCAGATTTCCAATTAGTTGTTCATGGCTAATGCTATGAAACATTGAATTTATCACTTAGGAGAAAAATAGGATTTTTTATACAGCCTTGATAAGGATTCATAGTAGTTGAAAATGTTTGGCAATAGTTATTTTATTTATTAAAGATTCTCTGTTTTAGCAATCGATGAATTGTTATATTGCAATTAATTTAATAAAATTAATTTTGTTTTTTTCTATCTACATACACACACTGATACATTGATTAATTAGCTTCAACTTTTATTTTTCTCTATTCTATTTACATGATTTTTTTTATCATATACGCATAAACTATATATGTAAAAACACAATGTTTTGATTATATGTAAATGCAGTAGATTTATTATGTAATTTAAATGAATCAATCTGCCTCCATTTCATAAAGATAAATAAAACTTTTTATAGTAAATATAATTAATATTGTATAATCTTCTACAAAAGAGAGAAAGATTAGAGTTTCCATTAATTATGAAAATTCTTTACATTTTTTCAATAATTACATTTTTAAAAATATATTTTCAATTATTGTTTCTAGCCTATGACCAGAATTTTGCACCCAAATAGTTTTATTGAACAATATGTTAAATTAAACTTACTTTTTTATTTGTAATAATTATTTTTAACATTATCTGTTTAAGTCTATGCTTACTATTAAGACATTTATTCATACTTTTACTTTCTACAAAATTTATACTTTTTAGAGGTTCTGCCTAATTACCTTGCTAACTATATTTTTATTTTTTTTTGCTTTCTCATTTTTTTAAAATAATTCCTATTAACAATTAAAGCTTATTTTTTTATCTTTGAAAAGCTATTCTTAATAACCTTTTTATTTAAATATGGGCTTTTTAAAAATAATAATAATCAAATTTCATTATTTTTTTGAAAAATTCAAGTAGCTTATTACCAAATTGTGATTATTATACAATATGTATGTATATTTTTTAACAGTTTCCAAAACATTCTGAACCAAATTATAATCAAATTTTATTTTTACCAATGAAGATTTCCAATATATTTTCTTCCTTTATGATTTTAAATCATGTTTTCATTAATGTTATCTTAGTTTTTTTTTTTTACCAAAATTATCAGTTTGGTTACCTTTATCATTTCTGATTTCTTGCCATCATTTTTTCCTCATATTATTAAAAAATTCTATCCCTTTACCATCATTATATTAATGGTTTCCATATTATTTTTTAGTTAAACTTTTTCAAAATTTGATGTGAGATTTTTTTTCTCTTTCTCATTATGGTCACTAGTTGAACAATTTGTCAGATTTTTTAGAACTACATATAACTGTTTTCCAACATTCTATCTTTACAGAAAGTTCCATTAAAACTCAATGATTCTTTTACATCCAAAATATAATTATCACTATGTATAATGCTGCATCTAAAATCATACACTTTTATTCCATTATTATTCTTTTTATTTTATAACATACAAAGCTTTTTATCTTCAACAATTAATTTAAAATTTCTCTTACTTATTTATAGTTTTAATATTCCCTATACTTATATTGTAATCCACTCTTATAATAATAATGTCCATAAATAGTATTATGATAATTCATTGTTAGATTTCTAAAGAATCATTTAAATGAATTTGTAAATAATACTTCTGTCTTATATCAATTCCAATATATTTTTCAGATAAATCTTGCATTGTAAATTATAATGTTTTTAAACTTGGTTATTTGATGAATAAATTTATATTGTCATCATCACATATTTGATAGCTGTAAAATTGTTTTACTTGTTGAAATATATTTTTAATTTTACTGGTTTTAGATTAGAAGTCATAACTGGGCAGATAGACCTCAGACCTATGAATGGGCGGTTTTTCTGGTGCGGATTTTCATTTCCTTTTTTCAACAATTTCAGTTGTACTTTTAAATCCATCTTTACAATAATGATTCAATAATATTTTAATATCTGACTATCACTCATAATTTTTATATGTCTTTTAGATTAAGTATACTTAATAATTTATACTTTTACAAATCTTATATTTAAAATAAATTGAGATACTGCCAAATCTCTAGCGCTCATTAAAATACTTATCCGACAGCCAATCAGATGTCATGGAAAGCTTCACAAATTAAAATATTGTTTAAATCTTATATTTAAAAATTGTTAGAATATTAAGTGCTTTCCTAAGTAAATAATTTTTTTTTATTGGTATAAATTAGACAAAAAAAAAGTTATTCAAGAAAGTAACAATAGCAATTTATACAGCTATTAATGTATTTACTAAATTTGATCTCTTAATAATTTAACACAATTGATATAATTAGTTTTTTAAAAAAAGATGATTAAATTCACTAACAAATAAATAAATAAGATATTTTTCACAAAATATGAAATCAAAATAAATTATAAGGTGAGGGGGGGGGGAATCTAAGCAATAATTCTCAAATAATAAACATTAGTTATATTTGCAAGTATACAACAAAAAGAAATAATATATTATTGAATGATAAATAAACTAATCTGAATCCTGGAGATCCAATGATAATTAATCATAGAGGTGACAAGAATTGAACTGCAATCTGTACATCTTTACTTTTAAATATATCTCTCCACAATTGCACTAAACTATACTTTTTACTAAAAATTTATACACATCAGGGGCAATTTATCATTAAATAATACTTTTAAAACAAAAATGTTATATAAATAATATTAAATAAATAGATAAAAAGTATTATTAAATCCTTAACTCAATCTCACATATGCTTAAATTGAAGCAAAATGTTGTTAGATAAAAAATTACAAAATTTTAGTATCAAGTTATAATTATTTTTTTTTAAAAAATGGAATAAATAAGCATTCTACTTAGTACAATTTTTTCTAGATATTCAAAAAGTGTAATATTTAAAATATCAAATTGTTTATATTTAATTAAAATAGTTTATTTATAATAATTGATCTAATATAAAAATAAATAATTTATTTAATAAAATAATATTATTCTACAGGAATAAAGCGTGATAAACAGAACAGCCAAAATTCAAAAAAACTAATTATAAACAACAATCTGCCAACAACAATTTTTTGAATTTTGGTTGCTCTGTTTATCATGCTTTAGGCTTTATTCGTGTAGAATAATTTTCATTATCTGACAGAGTTTTGTATTATTTATTTAATAAAATAAAAAAGTATTTTAAAAAATCTCATTAATATTCACAATTATATTATTCAGTGCACATTATTTAAAGGTTTCTTTCTTTTTTATATAACAAAGTAAAAGAGAAATTGTAATTAAATAATATTGACATAATATGCAAATTATATTAAGATCAAGTAATAGCAAAAGCATAAAATAATGATTAAAAATTCATTTAACTAATTAATACATTGCAAAGTTGGCTGTTTTATTTATTTCAAATAAATATATTGATGCTAGCAAAATCTTACAATGCACAAATACTTAGTTTACCCAAGAAATTATAATGTACTAGACATGACTTATTTCATTTTTTAAGCACTTAATTAAATAAATCTTCTAAATAAAAATTTCATTGAAACTTAATCATAATATTTTTTCAATAAAAGTATGAATTTGTTAAGTCCTCTGTAAATATATATTTTTAAAATGTATACTAAAAGTTTAAAAGTAATCTGAAAATATACTGATAATTAATTAATTTTTAGAAGGATAGACAGAAAAACACACTGGCAGGCAGATAGAAAGACAGCAACATAGACAAATATATAGATAGATAAATAAATAATAGTCTTTATTGCCAAATAATAAAAAGTATATATACATAATTTAACAAATGTCATGATTCAATAAATAGCTGGCTTTCCAACAAACCAAAAATTTCACACAAGAGATATTAACAAAAAAAATTTTTAATATATTAATAAAAAAAAATTATTTTTTTTACATATTCATTTAAGTCAAATCTTCCAACAATAAATTATTAACTTTTTGGAAAAAGTCAAATTATTTTATAATCACATATGAAGAGAAAGTTTATAATAAAGTCTTGCTCCATTAAAAGTAAAACTTAAAACAGGCAAAACTCTCCATACAGTAGTGCCACCATGTGATGTTTAGTGGTTTTAAAAGTAAAATTTTAAATAAAGATATGATTTTTAAAATTTAATACATACAAATTACTTTTAGGATAAGTAACTGTATTCTAGTTATAACAATGACCTCTCTATGTTAATTTAGAATTCCATCTTAAGCTAATTACATACAGTTATGATTTGCACATACATTTTAAACTTTTTGAATAGTTAAACAGTCAGAAATGTTCAATAGTAGGCTAAGACAAAACTAAAACATCAGACAATAAAAGTTTAATATAACCAGAAAAAAAATTAAAAGTATATAGTTTATGCAATCCTGAATATTCTAATTGAATTAATTTTCTAATATTATTTTTAAAATGCAGCTGGGAATTTAAGTTTAAGCTATAACTCTTACAGTTTTAAATAATATATATATATAATACATTCTTCCAAACTTATATCTAAAGTCATATTATCATTTCTACCAAGTACAATTCTAGAACCAAATAAAATAATAATAGTTTTAGATATAAGTGCTTGGAGGTGCAGTTAAAAAAAGCTTGGAAATTGTTTACTGGGAAGTGAGATATATGAATTCTCAGAGTGGAATATTTAGACACTTAATGTAATCTACTAAGCATGCTTTCAATATCTTGCAAGCAATATCATAATCATATCAATGCATATGTCAAGGGAGTTGTATATCTCACTTCCTAGTAAACAATTTTCAAGCTTTTCTTAACTCATACCTCCAAGCATTCATATCTAAATTATAAGTGCATAAGGAAAGTTAAAACTCATATTAGAATAGTAATTTTAGAAAATTTAAATAATGTTTTCTAGATATTTCTATCACAGGTGCCAAATTTTTTTCATGTTTTCTCAAATCCTTTGGAAGATAATCCAATGGAAAATCCAAAAAAAGCTGAGTATCATCAGAAAACAATGAGAAGTAAAAAAATTTAAATGAAATGTTAAATCTGATGTATATATAATACATAAAAGAGAACCAATAACTGAACCCTGAGAGATACCTTGAGTTGTTAAAAATGACTTAGATGAGATAGTATTAATTAGAACTATCTGCTAATCATGATTATATTATTAAGTAATGGATGGATGGATCGATGGATAGATAGATAGATAGATAGACAGACAGATAGATAGATAGACAGATAGATAGACATCTAGATAGATAGATGGATGAATGGATAGATAGATAGATAGACAGATAGATAAATGGACAGATAGATAGATAGACAGATAGAAAGATAGATACATGGATAGATGGATGGACAGAAGGATAGACAGACAGGCAGACCAAATGACAGATCAACAGTCATACAGACAGATAAATATATAGAGATAGATAGAGGAGAGAGACAGAGAGATAGATAGATAGATAGATAGATAGATAGATAGATAGATAGATAGATAGATAGATAGATAGATAGATAGATAGATAGATAGATAGATAGATAGATAGATAGATAGATAGATAGATAGATAGATAGATAGATAGATAGATAGATAGATAGATAGATAGATAGACAGAAGGCAAACAGACAGATAGAAAGACAGACAGATAGATAGACATCTAGATAAATAGATAGATAGATGGATGGATAGATAGATAGATAGATAGATAGATAGATAGATAGATAGATAGATAGACAGAGATAGATAGATAGATAAATGGACAGATAGATAGACAGAAAGATAGAAAAATAGATACATGGATGGATGGAAGGATAGACAGACAGGCAGACCAAATGACAGATAACGTCATACAGACAGATAAATATATAGAGAGATAGATAGAAATAGAGGAGACAGAGAGATAGATAGATAGAGATAGATAGATAGATAGAGATAGATAGATAGATAAATAGACAGACAGACAGTCAGATAGAGTAAAATATAAAAGTCTTTATTAGCCTCTAATATCTCCCAATATACTTTTTTAATTCGTTTCCTTTCTTATTCTTTTTTTTTTTCTAGGTTTAGTTATTTGAAAAAAAAAATCTATTTCTCTATGGATTCAAACCTCAGATCATGATAAGTCAGGCAAGTAAATGAACTATTATTCCATTATCAGAAACATTGCAGTTTTTTAAATTAAAAGCTTACACGATGAACCCGCAAAATATGTTTATATATATTAGGTTATGAGTTAAAAAAGGATTATATGATTGGGATAAATATAAAAGAAATAGTTGGTTCAAGCAATTAAAAGAGAACTGATGAAGTCTTTAAATGTGATCATGGGAAAAGAATATAAAAATTTGCTGAAGATGTGGTGAGATGTAAATGAAGGGCTATTTGGATAAATTAGAAGACATAAATTTATTGTTAATGAAAAGTTCTTTCATTAGTAAGACTCAATATATATGTTGTGAAAAAATATGCCTGCAAATAGATGACTAAAAATATTAGCTTAAAGTTAGAAATAAAACAAAAAAAAAAGTTACTTAAGTCATTTTGTTGCTTTTAAATCATGTTGATATCATAATGTATATATATAAAAGAAACTAATGGGGCAAATATCCATACATTATTGCTCTGCTCAGTCTATTGGCAAAATTTAAGATTATTAGCTCTTCTTCAAGCCTTTGAAGCAACTATTTTTATTTAATTAAATTCTAAAACTAGCTTACTGTAATCAATCTGCTATAAATAATCAGTGAATTGGGATGAATAACTTACAATAAGAAGAGAATTAAAGTCAAAGTCGGAAACCTTCTAGCATGTGCATTTTAGAATGCTTATATGACAGCCAATCAGATGAAGTGATGACTGTATAGGAAGCTCTCAAGTCGCAATACAAGACAGATTTTATAGGGGGGGGGGGGAGTAAGACAAAAGGATTAGAAATGAACTAATTTCAAACATGGTTGTTTTGATTACAATCCCCTATTTGATAATCATAAAAATAATTCCAAATTGTAATATTTAGGGTACTTGAAGGAAAAAAATACTCTGTAAGAAATAAATATTTATGAATTAAAAAATGGAGAAAAATTATTTAATATTAATTTAAATATAATTATAAAAAGTAATTTATTCAATTGGATGAAATAAAGTATAAGGAGTTTTATTATGATGTTTCTATTAATAAAAACAGAAGGGTGAGGTTATAATGTAAGAGAGGGATTAGTAAAACAAAATAGTATAAAGATAGCATTAAACTAATATACATATAATAACTGAAACACAGGCTTGTTATATACCTGTGGCTATATATATGTAATATAGGGTATATGAGCACAGACTTTCACACCACCCACCTCTCTCCACTCTATCTAATAAGACTGATACACCTAAACACATATATGCTGAAAAGATTAATAATCACCAATATACGTATACATATACATATACAAATTGTATGGATATTATTTTTTTGTGTATTAGACTTGCTATTTATCTAAAGTATGAAATAAGAAACACAAATTAAAATTCTGAAAAAGCAATAAAATTAGTAGTTTCTGAAGAAATAATAATACAATTTTTAAACAATAATTAAAGACTAATTACATGAAGTTTCATAAAAGAAGCCAATTCTAATTATTATATTGCAAAAAAGGAACCAAATCAGAAAGATTTGGCACCTAGAGTTTATAATATTAAAATGACAAAAATTTTACATATAAAAATATTGTATTTTTATAATTGCTCTCTGTATCTGTGATTTATGAAGTGATACAGTGAAAGTGCACAATTTTGTAAGAATTAACTTTTTAGTTTTAAGATGATCAGCCAGATGTATGTTAGTGTTGATAGATTAAAAGCCATTTACTATAAAATTTTATCTGTCTTCTCTTTGCTCTTCTCTTACTTATCCATTTTTATTTACTTTTTATCTTTAGTCACTTACATTAGTAGGAAGTCTGGGCATTGGGCCTCTCATGCCATCAGATATCTATATTCACTAACTGTAACAATAGGGATGTATTGTGCATGCATAGTTTCAAATTTTAATTACACACACCATAGTTCTGATTCCAATGTTTTCTTTTGTTTTACAAACACACAAATATATATAAAACAGAAACATAATATTTTTCTTTTGTATAGTTGTCTTTCTCTGATATCTCTTTTAAATTAAAATAACTTCTATTTATTTATGGACTGCTGCTAGTGATATCTTAAGGGAGTGAAAGCATGGAAATAATGAGATCTTCACAGATAAGCCTATTTCTACTAAAGATCATTATCTTTCCCCATGATATATTTGAAAGCTGTAAGAACTATTTGTAAGATTTTAGTTATATTTAAATATTGTCAGTAATCACAATTTGGTATTGATCTGATTATGTGAATTGTATTGATTCAACAGTGGCTTTAGGATTATGTTAATGAATTAAAAAACAGTAAACAAGAAATGACCTAGACTTAACTATCACTGATTTTGATATTGTTACAGAATTGTCACTATAAGTAATCAAAAATAATATTCACATAGAATGTAATAAGAATATTAAAAAAAATGTATATTTAATAAGACAAAAACTTTTATATATAAATCCAAAAATTCCTACCCTTCTTATTCCATTATTTATTATTTTTCAGAGTTTCTTACTATCAATTCTATGTTATTCAGTAATCCATTTTTTTCCTTTTCCTGCTTATATTTTTCTAGTAGTTTTTTAAAATTTATTTCTAGCAATTCAAAATTATCCAGGACAATGTGACTAGCAGATATTTTCCAAAAGTAGATATCTTTATTAAATATAAGCTGCTCAGAATTATTTTAATCTAAAGTGATATGATAAAAAATATAGGTTGTAAATATATGCCATCTAAAATTATATCATATAGAGACACACATTATAAATATGTTCAGATGTATTAACAAAAAAACCTGTTATTAAATAAATATCATCAGGTGTTATAGATAACATCAACAATCCATTAACACAGCATCATCATTTATATTTAAATACTACAATTCTCTAACTGATACCAAAGTGTGAACATTGAAATTTACATTAATCTATTGTAATAAATTGGTTATCTTATATGTAACATTAATTATAATAATCAAGCTTTAATTTCAATTAAAGCATTATAGAGTATATTTAAATAGAAATAATATTACAATGTCAACAAATTGTTGTTCACTTTTATGACACATTCTTTTATTGAGAAATAATATTTAAATGTGAAGATGTAATATTATTTTAACGAATTTACATATATGAAATCTAAATGGGAATAAATCAACTTTCTCATAAACTATGGATAAATAATATTCATATGCCAGCTAATAATATGAATTTGCTTTTTTTCAGCTTTTAATCTTTATAAGCTTTCATTTACTGACATTGCTAGGAATGGGAATGATATTACCTAATTTAAATATAACAATAATCATTTGAAATTACAACTGCACAAGTAAAAGATAGAAACAAAATAACATTTTTAACAATCTCTATAATTGAAATCAGAGATCAGTTTATAAATATTAATATCAAATATAAATATAGGTCAAATGGAAGTAACACTCATGTGTCAGACCACTAAATATCACATGATCACTATTTCTTATGCTAGCACACTACTGTTATTAAAACAGGCAAAACTCTCCATACAGTAGTGCCACTCAGTGCCAACCAGAGTAATCAATGGATACCAGAAGGCTTGTGCATTAAATCTCTATCTAGTGCCTACTCATCCAATATCCCCAAAGCTCCTTACTGATGAAGGTCAAAGTCAAAAACTAGTCTGGGGATATTGGATGAGTAGGCACTAAATAGGGATTTTATGTACAAGCCTTCTGACATCCATTGATTACTCTGGTTGGCACTGAGTGGCACTACTGTATGGAGAATTTTTTTTTTTACTCATGTGGCAGCGAATGTTGAAGAATAGAATGATTTTATCTATTTTTTCTGCCTTCAATCTTTATAAGCATTATTTTTTTAATATCAGTTAGAAAATAAAAATGATATGTTAGCCTAATTTAAATACAATATTAATTAATTTAAAATTACATTTGTCAATTAAAGGATTTAATTGTTTTAATTAATTTCCAGCAATGTCAGCAAATGAAAGTTTATAATGATTGGAAATTGAAATGAGTAGAGGAATTCATTTTATACTTTATTGTTTCCTGATGTATGTGTTATTTAACTATAATGTATGGAGCAGTTTATTTAATTTTGTTTGAATTTTAAATACATTAAACTACATGTATACAAATATTTGATTACTGTTATAAAGGTGTTTAAAAAAATGAGATTCAGTCTTTATTTGAGCCATTATATGATTTCCATTTTTAATTTCTAGAATTGTCTGCAAATAAAAGCTTACAAAGATCAAAATCTGAAAAAACAGGAGAATTCACTCTTTTCTTTACTTGTTATTTAGCTATGAGAAAGATAGTTTATTTTAAACTGAATTTCATATACAAAAAACTATGCCTGTTTGATGTTTATATTCATGTATTTATGTACATTATAATAAAAAAAAAGAAAAATATATATAATCTTTTAGCATGATGCTCTAGCATTTTGGGTAACTCAACATTCTCAGGATTAAAACTAATTTAACAATGTCAATAACATATAAATGATGTTCTGGGATATAACATCTAAAAGAAACAATAAGTGAAAATTGTGTATTTCCAAGAGAGTCTCTTTATAAAAATAAATTTCAATAATTGTAATTATTTACTGTATATCTAAACCAATAGCAATTTTTTTTCTTTTTTTTTATATGTCATAGCATCTGTGGGAAGTGAACCCACAACAACCGTCTGCAACCAACTGCTTGCTTGCAAAAGGCTGAGCTGATCTCTCGGCTAACAACATTTGACAACAGCAAATTTAGATTTAAAAGCAACAACAAAGGATTCTTAATTTAAGCTTTAAATTAACATTTTGTAAATGATTATATTTCCCTAATCTACTAGTGATTCAATGATTTGTAAATCTTCAATTGTTTTTTTTTTTCCATATGTCAAAGCATCATCTGGAAGCGAACCCAAACTGCTTGCTTGCAAGGTGGCTGCAATGACCTCTTGGATACCAATGACTTTGGACTCATTTAATTAAATGTGCTTTTTTTGGTAGATTATTTTAATAGTCATCTATTTCCAAAATGGAGAGAGTTAATAATAAATTTACTGAGATTCTCCATTAATTTATCAGTTTTTTGTTTTTAATTGTATATTATTTTAGATTGATGAAGTCAGAGAAGAATTTATCACTTAAGATTAAAATAGAAAGTAATATGCTGTTGTTTTTAAGCCCAAAATTTATAATTGTCTTTTAAATAGTGAGAAATATAAATTTCTCTATTATCATTATTAATAACAATTCAATTTTTTTATTTATGATAACAAATTATATCTAATTCTTTGCCTTATTTAAAATTTTACAATGATCTTATTATGATTTAAGAATTTATTACATAACAAATACCCAGTTAGAATTGCTCATTAAATGAATATCTAGTTAATAATAACTACAGAATAAAAATCCTACTTAAATGTGTTATTAATTTAAGTGACTTTCTTCAGAATATGTTGTTAATACATCAACATCTAAAACATTTTCTGACTATAATAATAAATAGGACAAATATAATATTTATAATAAATGCAAAGTCAAAAATAATTTTGTTCTTCAACCACAATTGGGATTTTTATATTTAATTTGAAATAAAAGTGTGAGATGTCTAATCATTTCATGTTTTTATTTGGTGCTTAATATAAATAACCCAATTGTGGTTGAAAGAAACTATGATTTCTGATTTTTTAATGCACATTAAATATACTTTTTATTACAAAATATTATATATATTATTTTTAACTTTTTACTACTGGGATATTTTTTCTAATTATTTCAAATTTAACTAAAGCAAAGAATAAAAATAATGTCAATCTATATAATATTTAAAAGAAAATTATTTATTAAAAATTGATTCCAATATTAATTTTGTTTATGAAAGTATGTTAAAGAAAAGAAACATTTATAATTAAAAGAAATTAAAATTTAAAGCAACTTTTTCAATGAAGAGAAATTTAATCTTGTTTTTATTTCTACTTGAATTTGCTATAAACACTTTTTATTTTTCATTTTTTTAAAATATATATATATATTGCCCTCTCATTTGCATAACTGAATACTTGCTGAAATGATATCAATGTGTTTGAAATGCAATTTACGACTAAACAAATAAGAGAAACACCCTGAAATATTTCATTGTCATATTGTCTATTTCTAACATGTATATAAAATTTGATGGGAATCCACATGATAAAGAATGTTAAAAAATTGATTACAAAATTTATCCTAAACAAACAGAGCTTTTAAGCTAAATAAAAGCATTTAATAACAAAATGAATATCGCCACATTCATAACTTGATGCAGTGTGTACTACTGGTAGAAAAGCATTATATTCCAAGAGCTACTGAATGTATGGTTTCATCTTTATCTTGAGCATTACAACGTATAACTATAAGCTCTAAATCACCACAAATATGATGGTGTTCCTTTTATTATAATCACAATAGATATTTCATTTATTTATGTGATAATGAATTTACATTTTATCCTAATAGTAAATTTACTGTACTTACACTGCTTATAAAAATATCTGCTCTTATTTGTTGTTTTATATCTTCAAGATTCCTTCATATAACATATTGACTAATTTCTTCATTAGGTGAGGAATATATATATATATATATAGAGAGAGAGATCATTGATATTTAAATTTCTTGACATATCTATATATATATATATATATATATATATATATAGAGAGAGAGAGAGAGAGAGAGATCATTGAATTTAAATTTCTTGACATATTATAATTATATTTATTATTCATTGCCATAATCAATTAAAAAATCAGCAGTTACTCATTATGTTTTCAAAAGTAATTATTACAGTAAGGGCTTTTATAATAAATATTACTGTCTATTGGACCATATCCAGTTTATGTATCTTATGTACTTTTTACAATGATCATATATATCTAATTAAAAATATAGGTTAGCCACAGCTCTTGGAAATATTCTCATATAAAGAAAATGTGATTGCATTTAAATTTATTGAAACATCAAAAATATATTCAATTTAATAAAGTATATGATTTACTAATAATACTATTAATATTTATTAAGGCTGTAAAGCCTCAAGAATATGCGCGTGAAAATGCGAAGGTAGGGACCTCTACAGGTCTTAACCACAAACTTATGTTTTGGAAGAAAAGAGGGGAACCCTTCTTTACTTCAACCTATAAAGTCAATTGAAAGAATACTACATTTGACTTGAACTTTAGTTTGCACCCTAGTTTATTGAAGAACTTTTTTTAAAGTTTTTATAAAAGTTTGTTCATATTTATTATTTCAGATTTGTCAGGAGTAGATTCATAATTTAGTTTTACACTAAAAATTATCATTTTTTTTATCCTCATATTTTATTAATGCTTTCTTTATACATGAGTCAATTTTTTATTTTCATAATTAGTTTCTTGAAAATATATGAGTATTGTTTTTGTAGTTACATCATCATTATTCATGTTAGAATACTCTGATTGCATAATTTACTTTTCTTATGTCTTATGTTGTTATTTTTCAATTTTATACTTTCTTCACATGATTTATTTTTTGATTAGAATACCTATGCTTTATTTCAGATATTTGATAAATTTCCAGATATGTATAGGAAGCCCTGCAAGATCAAACTATTTTGATAGGAAGCAGCTTTATATATGTTTTATGCTGTTCTGTCAATTGATACATTCTCAACATTGGCAGGTGATGTAGCTGTGCTTGATTTGTAAAAGGGAGATCTAATAGACAGAAAGTGCATTGTCTTCTAAGTTAGCATGTATATATAACTGCCATAAAGGCTCATATATAAGTGGTACATGGTGATTTGTATACTTAATAGTAATCTCTGATGAACTATGCTCATAGTATAGATTTAACTGAATCCAGTCTTACGTGTATGATAGTCATAAAGGTGACTTAATATGTATATAAGTAATAAAATGTGTTGCTGTAATTAGCCACTTGTTTACTGAATTGAACAAAACAATATTCATTTTATCATCTTATCAAAAATGTCACCTAAGCTATCTTCATATATAATATTGAATTTCAAAAATCTCACACACTTCACTTTTTAGCAAAAAAAAAAACTTTTATTATTGATTACAGTTTCAACTGTACCATGCAGTCTTCATCAGATCTACAAAATTTAAACATATATAAACATACAACCATTAAAATACATTATTTTATATAAAATTATTATTAAATTTAATAATTAATAATTTAATAATTTTATATAAAATAATGTATTTTAATGGTTGTATGTTTATATATGTTCAAATTTTGTAGATCTGATGAAGACTGCATGGTACAGTTGAAACTGTAATCAACAATAAAAGTTTTTTTGCTAAAAAGTGAAGTGTGTGAGATTTTTGAAATTCAATATTATATATGAAGACAGCAAAAACAGAGGAGGAAGAAAAGAATCTAAAGCTATCTTTACTAATAAACCATTGTTTCAGTGGTTTGTAATGAAATTAAAGGGAGGAGAAATAATTCAATTTTTTATTGTTAATCAAAATATAAATTCAAACAAATATTTTAAATAAAAACATCATTTAAAATGACTTAATGATGTTTTTAAATAGTTTTAAAAAAATTATTTAAATCATTAAAATTAGCTAAATTCTATAAATTTTATTTTCATTAAAAATATGGCATAACCAATAAAATCCGTATTTTTTACAATCTGTTAGTGAAATTATTCAAACAGAAGTCAATCTCCGATAATGCGCTATTTCTTAAATATTATAAATTTCCATGCTCACGCCCATCGGTAAGAGTTTAAAAAACTTAAGTGAATCACTTAAGTTTAGAACGTACATTCTATACACACCAACTCTTACAGACGATGCTTAAATCAGGGCTTGATCTATTGTGTGCCTGATGTTATAATCAAATATTCAATTGTACAAATCTATTTAACCTATCGCTGAAGAAAGACAGTGTCTCATTTTTAACCTCGTACGTTAAAGACGATATTGTTTCACAATGTTAATACGGAAATATTGAATACAAATTTTAATTTTTGTATATAAATTTATCATTTTTGATTTTAGTCTTTATCATGTTTCTTTATTATTTCTGTCAATAATGATTCAATTATATAATATTTATCAAAAGGATTTGTTTATTTCAAAATTACAATGTTTCTATATATATATATATTATAAAAGTATACACAATACAAAGCAAAAAATAGATTAAAGTATTATTTTTACATTACTGATATATGATAATTTGAATATTTATATCTTTATTAATACTTGAATGGCAATAGCAAATTTATTATAGAAAATTTATTGAAGTTATTCAAGCCATGAGAAAAAATGCGTAAACAATTTATAAATATCTCTGAAATACTGCCATGTGACTATGGGCATATACTGTATTAATTCATAGATACAATTTATCAATTGCTTTCATGATAGGAAAAATCAAGCTATTACCAATAATATTACTGTTATGTCAGAATGATAAACAATGGCATAACTTATTAAAACATTGTGCATTTGTTTCAATTATTTGCTTCCACGACACAAAGATATGACAAATATAAAAACATTTTATTGGAGCACAACATTCTGGAACCAATGAGTATTTTAAATAAATAAGTGCTTGAGTTTGTATTTCTTTTTATAAAAAAAAAAAAAAGTAGAAAACTTTCCTTGCACATTCGCCATGACTTCTTTATGTTGCTACAATCTCTTTGCTAGTAATGGCATGTTCTTGCCTTAAAATAATCCTATGAAAATTTTTACTTGATATCTGGTGTAAAACATTAAAATAAAATGTTTGCTCATTATATGTATGTTTTGATGTGAAGTCAGGAATCTCTCAGCCACTATGCTCAAAAAAACCTGTTAGCAACCTTGCTTTCCCTTTTCATTCTCACCCTTAATTCTCCCCATATTCTTTTTTATCCTGCTCAATCCCATTTCCACACACCTTTATATCTAAATTCCCCTTATCTTTTCCTAAACCCAGCACGAAGACCAAGAACCCACTTTCTGTCTAATCACTTTGTTTATGTTAATTCTCCCACAACTTCATTATTAGTACCCTTTCTGCTTGTAAGCATTTACATTCAATTACCAAATACCTAATATTTTCCATGACTTCCTTACATAACTTGTAGATTAAATTACCTGCATTTCTCTATATATATTCCCTTGTCACTAACGATCCTGTTAAAACCTTAAACAGTAGACTATTTTCCTTGCTATTATCATAAATTAACTCATACCCAATATTCTTGTTTACTTCTGTATATATTTAGACTCTTTTAACTCTCCATATTAGTTCTCCAGCTCTCTATCTTTTATTAATGCATCCATTCTTTGTCACCATAACATTCAACAATCCTCCTAACACAATCATCCCACCTTTTGTACAAGTATAATGACATAAAATCTTTAGCAAAATCTTCTGCATACCATTCTATCTTTCTCACCTATTTTGTTGCCTGTCCTTTATTTGTAATTCAATTAAATACTATTTTGACTATTTTCTTACTATCCATAAATTGCAATCTACCAAACATTTGCATTTTGCTTTTTGAACCTCTCATATAAAGACTTGATCATCCTATTTCTCCTTGAATCGCCTTCTATGCCATTCACAAATCTGCATCTAATGCATGATGTCTTACTTCTATTTGTACTTTTTTCTATCTAACACCCCTTAACTAACACATAATGCACCATTACCATAAGTTAATCCTGCTACAGCCATCCCCTTCCATACAATTCTTGCTACATTCACATTTATTATATGAAAACATTGTTAATTTCTTTATCAATCCCTCTCTTTTCTGTGCTTCATTTATCAATTTTTTCTACCATTCATCCAAGCAATTTCTCAGCTTAAGACAATTCCCAAATAGTTATATTTATTCATCACATTTAACTTTATATCCACCCCAAGAAAAATCTTTCTCTTCTCTTTCCCCAGCATTTATCATCATTATTTTTGATTTTTCTTCATTAAATTTGATGTGAAAGTCTTCAGCACAACTTCTATACCTTCCCTACTTTCTGTGCACAAAAAAATATTATCAGTGAATAAAAGATCTGATAATGTATGCATTCCTTGCCATCTATTAATGGTATCTCTATCCCTCTTCTAGTCTTTCTATTGCCTTTCTCCTATTCTCTCAAATATAACAAAAACAAAATAGGTGATATAGGGCATCTTTGCCTTAGTCCCACCCCATTTTTAATTCTAACTAATTGCAGATTTCCTTAGTAATTATTTTCATACAATCTCTTAATATGATCCATTAAAGCTTCATTCATTTTCAAATTTACCCATAATCTATTTACTCTATCAAATGCCTTCTCTATATCTATAAACACTATATATAACTACCTATCTGTATTTCTACTCATATCTATAGGTTGTAAGACTATAAATAAACTATCTCCTATATGTCTATCCATTCTAAAACTTCTTGCATTTCTCCCACTATATAATTTTTTTCCATCCATCTTTCCATTCTCCCAACCACCAGTATGCAAAAAGTTTATATAACACCGACATTACTGCTATTAGTCTATAATTGCTTATCTTTCTATAGTTCTTACCCTTTCCTTTAAATAATAGCCTTATGATTTTATTATTCCAAATATCTGGAAATTCTGTCTTCTGTGCTATATTATTGAAATTATAATAATAAATTTAATTTTGCCATCTTTCCCAGATTCATTACAATTTCTGTTGCCCATTCATCTAAACCATTTGTCTTTCTACTTTTCAACTTTTTCCCTGCTTCATTTAATTTATTTTCTGTAAAACTAATATTTCCATTAATATATGCTTTTATGTTTGTTATCACTCTGACCTTCACATTTAACATCTTTTTTATATCCATTACATACTTATTTAAGATTGTCTCTAATTTTTCTCTAGAACTACAATCTTTCTCCTCACCATTTAGTAATACTATTTCTCTTCCCTACATACCTTTTAATATATTTTCAAAAAATTTTATACCCATCTCTTCCACTTTTCTTAATCTCCTCCAATAATTTACTATTTAATTTCATTCTCTCCATATAATTATCTATTTTATCAATTTTTTTTATTTAAATCGTTTTCCCATTTAATATTAACTTTTCCATTTTCTTTGTTTTTAATAACACATTTATATTTTCTGCATGCTTTTTTACTCCCTTTTACAGTTTTACAAATTCTTACTTTTCTATTACTTTTATTCTTCAGAATATTCTCATGTAAAACCATATTTGCCACTTTTTCTACTTTACCAAACCAGTCCTTATATTCATTCCCAACAAACTCTTCCATAATTTCTTCTACTTTGATTTTATATCCTTCTAACTTATTCTTGTCATTAACTCTCTATTCACATCTTTCACTATCCTTTCCACTTTTATTATTATTTTCCATCACATTACTATTTCTATTATAAAGAAATTATGATCACTATTACATACTCTCTTCATTATCAAACATTTTAATTTTTCTTTTCATCTACTAATAAACGATCTATTGTGTGAAATATATTATTTCTAGAACATGTGCATTGCCCCTCATAAATATTTGATAAATTTCCAATATTTACATTCTCTCTCTGACAAATATTTTTCAAAGTTATTTATTCTTATTATCCAAGTTATAAATTTCTTCAACATGCCCTTTCATATACCCTATAACCATTATTTTGTTCCCCCCTTTTTTGAAATTCTGTATATCCTTAAATAGGTATTCATATATGCTACTGTTCCACTCCATTATAGTTTGACTATCTCCAGTGGTCATATATACTATAGCTATCATCCATACTTGTCTTCCTAACTTTATCTCAAACCATAAATGTTCTTGACACTTTACAATATTTAAATATTTGACATAACTCCTATACCACTACCCATTTTTTTCTTTTCAATTTATACTCTGCCTTATCAAATTTTCCAGTGTAGGTTTTTCTTCTTCTCTTAGATGTGTTTCCACTATTTCTTATACCTCAAGCTCTTTGTTTATAACTGCTTCATTTAATTCCAACCATTTTTCTGGTCTACTACAAATTCTTTTGATTCATTTTCTCTATTATATTTGTAATTAGTTTTTTTTATTATTCATTTTACAGACCCATTCCCTCCATATCTACATTTCTATCTGGATCAGCTACCATTTATTTACTTCTTACAAACTACATTCTTAACATTCTTTTGATAATACTGTAATTTAAAACCCTATCCTCCCCCTTTATAAGTTTCCCAAACAATAATATTTTTCATAAATCAAACCTCCTAATACTGCATTTCCTTGTTTTGCTAAATTCAATCCATCTTTGCTGTATAATTCCCTCTTACTAATAAAAACATCTCACACATCCACAAATATAACATTATTTCTGTCCCATAATTTTTTCAACTTCCCATTTATAGAACATGTCCTGTCTAACATATACCTATTGTCAAATCTTGATAGTGATCCTACTACTCCTAGGCTTCCTTTAACCTTATTCATCTACTAATCAATTCTTTGTACTCATCCATTATTTTCTCCATTGGCTCTGATAAATTATTTGTCCCACCATAACATAAACATCTCTATTTCCCTGTTTACTTACCTTATCTGGAACATCTCTAATTCTAGTTCCAGGCAAACATACTCTTACATACTATTTCTATTTTCTTTCGCAATTACATCTCCACATTCTCTAATTAGTGAATTCTTTATCAAGACTGTCTCATAGATTATTTTCCAGCCTTTTGAATTTTCTTATCTATTTCTTATCATTTCTATTCATTTATTTCTTGATCTGCTCACATTTCACATCTAATGTTTTTACTTTTACTTCTACATCCTTTACTTATTTCTCTACCTTACTTATTCTTTGACTAGTTATCCCTACTGCTCTATTTATTTTGTCATCCATATCTCGTCACTCTACTAAATATATAGTCTATTCTATCATCCTTATTTATATTTTCCTCTATTCCTCCTGACTTTCTCTTTAAATTAACTACAATTAAAAGCCATTTTTTCACCCTTTTTATTACATTTATACATGATCTACACAACTATACATCTTTTATATTCTTCCTAATCTTATTTAAGCACTTCAGATGAAAAAACTTATCACATACTATACACGCTACCAAATTAGTTTCCTTCTGATCCTCATACATATTGTGGGTTACAAATGTAATCCATCTTTCATTATTTTTCCAATCACCCTTCTCTATATTTAAATTTATAATTTTTTGCCACTCTCCAAATCTATTTATACAATTTTTTTTTTTTTTTTTATAATGGAGATGGAAAAACACACCTCAACATTACTCTCTTTCTCAAATAAATCACTCTCATTTCAATTGAAATTTTTTTTAATAGCAAATCTCCTAAAATCCAACTAATATCATTAGTGATACCTTATGAATATCTTTTGACTTATATTTACTGTTCAGTGATAATTGCAGTTATTATTATTTTTTGTGTAAAGTCGGTGCTTATATATATATATATAAAATGACAACATATGGTAAGTAATCTTCCAAGCTCAATAATATAACAAATTCCAAGTCTTTAAAAAAATGCAAAAATTGACAAAATAGATTGAAGATGACTAAGGTCTACCTAGCCTGAAGTAATTCCATTATACTACATCAGCAAACTAAAGAATAGAGTGGATCATTTCTTCTTAAGCTTTTCAATTTAAAAGAGCTAACTCTACTAAACAAGTTAAAATTTAAGAGTGGAGTTAATACTAACACTATAAGGCATTATCAATTATAAAATCATTATTAATTAGAGAATGAAGGCTGTCTTGTTTTTAACAATATCTACATAATTAGACAATTATAAGTCAAACAATAATAATAAATATTAACTTTACATAACAGCAAGTGATTATTAAAACAGAAAGGAATGACTCAGTTTCATCTACTAAATGAAGTAGTTAAACAAATCAATCATACTATGTCTACCAACTAAAAAATAGAGAGGACTTTTTCTTAAGATGCAAATAAAGGTAAGTTTTCTAAATGTGTTCAAATTTGGGAATGAAATTAATGTCAGAAGTAAATATAACAGAATCAATTATGACATTGTATCTAAGGGAGAGGATAAAGACTATGCCATTTTTTAACAACCTTTAAAATGACAAATATGTCAAATGAAAATAAATAATAACATTTCATAGCATTAACTATAGGTGAAAATAGAACTTTATTTAAATTAATAAACAAAAAAGAGATGGTCAACTCCATTTTTTAGTTTGGTAATGTAGTATGTTGGATTTCTTTAATTATTTTATAGCTAAATGTAGCTCAGTTGTGTCTGCTCTACATTTATATACATTTAATGCTGTATAAAGTTAATATTTATTAATATTTGACATACATTTGATTACCAATGCAGGGGGTGTTAAAAATAAGTTGTAGTCTTTATCTTCTACCTAATTATATGTAATTGATAATACAATTACTGATAATATAAATTCCACTATGAAATTCCAACATGTTCAGCAAGCAATGTTTTATTTGTATTGAAAAACATAAAAACAGATTATCTACTCTATTCTTTAATTTTCTGATATAGATTTAATTATTTTGTGGCTAGATAACATTAGTTACCTCTGCTCTATTTTCGTACATCTTTAGTACTGTGTTAAGTCAATATTTAATATTTATTAGAAATAGATAACAAAAAATGTTCAAGAATGATGTAATCAGATATTGGTTTCTACATAATTTATATATGTTTATAGTTTATACAGATATGCATATTAATATTGAAATGACCTCTTAAAGCATCTCCAATTACTGGTATAAGTAAAAAATAAATATTCATAGGAAGTGGCAAGCAGTAAAAAATTACTGCCATGGCATCTAATAACTTTTATTTGATGTATCTTTGAGTGAATCATCATTGCATATATATTGAAAGAATGGGTGTGTGTGTCAATTCCATTTTTACTATCTTTATTATTTTATATTTGGAAAAAAAATATTGATAATAAAAACACTTAAAGAAATGGATATAACAAATTGTTAACTAGATCCAATTTTTACAAGTGCCTCCCTATTTTCATCTGATTAATTTTTATTTATTCAATTTTTTTAATATTAAGTATGAAGAAATAAAAATGAAATGCTAGCGAATGATTATTCCAAATGCAAGATTTAAATGGACATACGAGTGCTATCAATAATATATATATATCAACTATTAGTTATTAGAATAGTTAAAATTTAAAAAAAAAAAACTTTATATATATTTATGGATGTGAAAAAATATAAACATGAGAAAAAGTCCCCTGTCAAATGAATTATTTATCAAAATATACAATTTTATTTGTTTAGTAATCTTCCAACAGATATTTTTTCTTCCCTCTGGACTTAAGCGCCACCTACTGTGAATTTGATTATTAATATTTAAAAGATAGTAGTGCAATTTATTCTCCATCCTCAAAGTGATTTCTGGGCTTTCCTTTATCAATATGGAGTTGGATAAAAAGCTGTCATCAATTCAATTATATATTTGTTAGCAATCTTTCATTTAACACTTTTTTTTATTATTCTCTTTTTAATTTTGAAGTAAAAAAAACCCTAAAACATTGAACCAATAGGTCATACAGTTGTATAAATTAGACACCAGGTCAGTAACTATCCACTTTAATATCCTTAATTCAATTCTAGCTATAGACATCTTTATTTTTATTGGTTTAAAATGTTGATTTAAACACAACCTAATATCATGGATAAATATCAACATTTGACTTGGATTCAAAATCTTAGGGTTTTTGAATATCAAGTTATGAACATGATTGCAAAAAAAAAAGAAAAGATAAAGATAAAAATAACATCCAAATATATAATTGCATTGGTTCCAGTGTTGAATCCCAAATTCTTATGAATAAAATAAAAAGCCATAAATCACTCTGGAGATTGGGGTTAAATTACAACACCATCTAGAAATTAAATAACTCAAAGAATGGATGCTCTTGCTAATATAACGTTTGCTCTAGCATTTATAATGAATACCTACCTATTCAAACATAATAAAATTTACAATATTTTGTACATTATTAAAATATGAATAAAATGAAAAGAGTTCTAGAAGATACTGGAGTGAATAAAAATTAAATGTTTCATCTGAAATTTTAAATTTTAGTATTATTTGTTTCTTCAAATTTAGCAACAAAATTAAAAATGGCATTTTCCATACTAAAAATAAATGAAATAAAAAATTGAAATGTGTAAATAAATGCAGTTCTTTGTTAAAATACATGTATTCCACTTGAATAAAACTGATATTTTGATAGTTTTTCATTCTTCTTTCATCCAGTTTTTAGATTCCTTAATCCCAATATACTAATAGCTTCTATAAGGGAGACATATATAGAGACTTTCTAATTTTAATATCTGACTTCCAAGTTGAAAGATTGCCTTAAATATATTCATGGTAATATTGTTAAACTATTTTAAAAAGAAAATGTATATTTACTTTCAATGTTTAATTACATGTCTAATTATATAATGTTATGCATTTAAATTTGTTGAAAAGGATCTTAAACAATTTATATTTACTAAAATAATAATCAAGGCTTAATATTGGTGGAAATGCTTTCTTTTAATTTTGCCATTTAAAAGAGCTGCCCAGGTCATTATTTTCCATAATTTAGGTATTCTAATTGTAATAATTTTTTACTTTAATTTTCTAATATGAATAGGTTACTGACCATGATCATACATTGTTCTTCCAAAGGATATGTCCTTTTTATTAGTATTATGAGGATACATGGTATGCTCACAGAATTTCTAAAAAATTTAGAATCAAAAGTCAAAGCATCATTGGCAAAACTACTCAGTTATATTATTCATACAGAAACTATTTCAAAAATTTGGCATTAAAGCAAAATTATAACAGACTTAAAAATAAACAACAACACTGATCCAAAAAATAATCAACCAATATCATTAAATATTACCTATAAGACATTTGAAAGAATCATATTTTAAAAAATGTTGCCAAAAATTAAGAAGCCTTTCCAAGCTGGGTTTAGGCCACTTAAGTAGCTGTTGTGAACAAATTTTATCCATAGTAACATAAAAGCTCTCAAAATACAAAAGTGAGGTTTTTTAAATCGATTTAGTCTCCACTTATGATCTCGTTCAGTAAAATGGTCTTCTAAAAGTTTTTAAATTCATAAATGAAAAAAAATCATTAATTTACTTAACAAAATGTTTTCCAATAAAAATATTCAAGTGACATGATAATCATATTAGGTAAAAAAATTTATAGAATGGACTACCTCAAAGTTCAGTTCTTTCAACTACTTTATTTAATAAATTAATAAGTAATCTTTTAAAAACATAATGCATGCAGTTTACTTATGCTGATAACATAGATTTGATTTAATAAAAGAGATCCTTTCCTGAAATAAAAAAATTCATTCAATAAAGTTATAAAAAATTGGAAGTCTTTTTCAAAGACTGGAGTTTTATTCCCAATCCAACAAAAATAGGCTTTCTAACTTCTCATCTAAGCATAACCATAACAACTAGTAATCTGAATATAATTTTTTTGCAATAATAAACTGAAATACAGTCCTACACCATGCTATTTAGAGTTATCTTGGACCATAGTATAACTTATTTTCTTCATTCATCCAAGATTAGATAAAAAATAATTTCTAGGAACAATTCCTTGAAAAGATGACTGACACTAATTGGGTTTGTGATGTAAATATTTTACATGAAAGATCTTTAATAACAATTTTTCTATAGCCGAATATTATGATTCTATTTGAAGAAAAAAACTCTCACATTAAACTTCTGGATAATCAATTAAATATTACTATAAGAAATATTATTGACTTATACAAGTCTACTTCTTTGCAATGGTTTTCTGTTCTTATTCCTCTACTAAATAACAGAAGTTTCTTCAGAAAATTTATAAAAATCTAATAAGCAGATTAGACTTACCAATAACTTAAGATACAGTTTCACTACCTAAGACTTAAATCAAGATTTCTTTCTGTGTTAAATTAAGAATCTAGACAGGGGTGGCCTTCTCTATAAAGGGCCTGGGTGTGAGAATCTTTTTGGGGACCTAAAATATTTTTTTTCAAAGATAAAAATAATATTTAAAAAAAAGAATATATATTGCACTATATGTATGTATATTTGACCATGTCATTTATCATACTAGAAAAATTACAACTTTTAGAAATTCTCTTATCAATACTTAATATAGCAAATGCAGTTAAGCTTTCTTCACACATAGTTGATTGAAGATAATTCTTTATTGATTTTAATTTGCTAGCAGAATAATCTGCACTTGCTATAAAGAAATTTTTTACTGCAGTTAACAGACTTAGAAAAAGTTCATTATGATTATTATTTAATATATATATTGCAATATATCTTGGGCATAATTTACATTTTTTTCATTTAAGATCAGTTCATGTAATAAAACAATTTCCTGAATTAAATCTTGATTTAGATCCTTGTTATAGATTTTTTAAAAATTTCTTGAGCAATTTTTTAGTTCATTTTTTTCTAGTGTTTTTATATTGGTGATTAATTTGAAATTAGAATAATATTACATATATTTGTGAATCTCTCTTCCATTTGCTCAATAACCGAATCAATCACAAGTTACATATAAATTCCTCTACTGGCTCTTGTAATATTTCATTTTCTATTAGTTAAAATGTTTTTCTTTTTGTAATTCATGTCTAGGAAATCAAGTTCAATGCTATTATTTTTGTTTCATCTAAATATGTGTTAAATTTTAATCTAAAATTTTGGATTTTATTTTTAATTTTATTTACTAAATTAAAAGCCGAGTCAAAAATAATTGTTTGTTTTGTTGATACTATTAATTTTTGACAATGTTGTAAAACATACTGAGAAACTTAAAAATAAATGACATTTTTTGTAATGAATATAGTACATTTTGTCAGAGACTACTGCTTTTATTTTTATTTGAATCGACAAGTTTTTCCAAAGGGTAACAAGTTTGTTTCAATTGTGTATACACTGTGTTAACTGAATCTATTTTGGCTTCATAATGAGAATCACATGATGGTTTAAGCATAATATTTAAATGCTTTTGTATAATTTTCTACCTTTTTTGTAAATGCAGAAAATAAACGGTATAAATAGTGCAATATTCCAATTTTTTTTTAACTAGTATACTCTGCTGGAACTAGAAGGGAGCACCACAAATTAGAAGAATATGATAAACAAAGCACATAAATTGTATAATCTTAAATTATTTATTCAGGATTGTACATTTCTATATTTTCCCTTCATATTGCTACTGTTATTGTATGCTTGTTCCTATAATCCATAAAATCTAAATCAAGCCCACCTATTTTTTTTAAAATCATATTTGCTAGTTTTTCACCAGTAATATCAATTACTTCAATAAATCCTATAAATAATTCATTAATGATTAATTTTTTGTCTACAAATTTACATATTAATAATTATTGACATTTCTTCCAGGTGAGAAACATCAGGAGTACAATCCATTTGGATACTGTAATATGTGGCTGCTTTTATATTATCTTTAAATAAGTACTTCATTACTTAAAGCAGCAACAAATTCTTCTTGTGGTCTCCAAATCGCGCATGATTCTTTTCCCCAGATTTTAATTCTATTTATATGATCCATTAGCACAAGATCATATTTATTATTATATTTACTTAACAATTTGATTAAACTTAAAAAAAACCTTCCACTTTTTGGCACTCTTACTATTTCAGGCAATCCTTGAAATGGCAAATTATTATTTGAAAAAAATAAAATCACATCTACAATTCTTTGGAATAGTAATTTAAGATGTTAATTTGATTTGTTTTATCAATAGTGGAACATAAATTAAGCTGTTTTATTAATTCTTGCCAAGCAATAAAAGAATTAAAGTAACACACAGAAAGCTTAGGATCTCAAATTACAGATAACAATTTTCTCTATTCATTAAAAAAGGTGTAGATTGATCTTTTTCTTTTCTTTTGGAAAATAATACACAACAAACTCAATATAATGAGTTTTGAGTAAACTAATTAGCTGCAAAGCTGGGTTTGACCATTTGGCATTGTTTTAATATAGTAAAAAGTATAAAATGATCTACTATCAGCATTCTTAAAGAAAAAATCTTGATTATTGATTTTAAGCCTGGTTTTGACACATAATAATCTAAATGTATAAATTATAACACTTGACCACAAACCTGGATCACTTATATTTATTTGATAACCATAGTTATTGTCATTATCATTATTTTGATTTTCACATTGTACATTGTTACTTGCTGTTTCCAATACTTTTGTATAAACACATGCTTCTTTTTCCGGCAACTCAATAAGTTTTCCACAGATTCTACATTTTGGTTGCAAACTGTTATATCTTGCATGCATTTTTTTTGCTCTAATTGAAACTTAAATCAGAACTGCCAAAATTGAAGCAATTTCATTGTCAGATTTATTTTGTAGCCATGAAAGCAGTTCTATTTGGGACTTTTTGAGTTTATGCTCTTCTTTTTCTTTTTCTGCTAATTTTCTTTTTGTCACCCAAAAAGAATCTTTTTTGATGTAGTTATTGTGAGCTCTAATAATATTAAAAAAGTTTATCCCACTCAATTACCAAAGTAAAATACATACTTTTTAATATTATACTAATAATACACTGTTGGGAGTTTTAGAGATTGATACGGATTGTAAAGATATGCATTCAAATTCAAATAGGCTTTTAGTTTGGTTACTAAAACAAATAAAATAACATAGTGATGTCTAAAGTATTAATAATTGCTAATTCATATAAATATTAACATAAAATGATTTTTCACATTATCCTGTGATTGTGCTTCACTGCTCTTGCAGTCATAGGCATGTCCCATTATATACCACATCTTATTTGTCTTATAGTTTATTAATCATTGTGTGCATGCAATTAATGCTATTGCACATAAATTCTATGAACATTTTTTTTGTGCCTGTAACATGACACCTGCTGCTAATATGCAGAATAAATTTGCATTTTCACAGAGGAATTTTTGGAATTGTAATTGCAAACATATAGAAGTATTATGTTTTGTTATTGTTTATTAAGTACTATATGAGATGTTACCCATTTCATACTGTATGTTGTGTATTATTTGTATGTAGGAGAAAATTGTTGAAACTCAGCAAAAATTTTAAATAAAGTTAGTTTGCTAATGTATATTAATGGTTTTTTGCTACTTTAAACCTTTTGAAAATATATTTTTAAATTTTGTTATGGTTGGTCCTGTAAGCATGACCTAGATGCATTGCACCCATCGCAACCCCTTCCCCATCAGCCCTGCATCTATAATTAAAGAATTATAGCTTTTAAAATGGAATTCTTATGACATTTCATACAATTTTTTTCTCTAGATCATAGTGTAAATCCAGCTAGATTTGATCTTTCTAAACATTATTGAAGTAGCCATGATTATTGTAATCATCTGCTTTATAAATGGAATTTTATTAAGCTACTTACATGTGGACAAACACAAATCATGAAATATATAGTTAATGATTGTTGAATTTATAGCTAAAATGGTAAAATTTAAGGATTTAATAAATGTCACTAATGAATCTATCTCATAGTTGAAACTTCTACATATTCCTTTATATTTTATTAATAAACTAATTTTAAAAAATCCATATACAAAATAAATATTAAATTAAGACATGGATATATTAGAAATGCTATTCTGCATATTAATAAGATCAGGGGATTCATTTTACTGGAGGAAAAGCTATCTTTAAATATGAATTCATCAGGACTTTGGTCAAACATCTCAAAATAAAAAACAATACATATATATTAAAAATTAAAACGCTCAAAATTATTTTAAATGCCCCCCCCCCAGTGTAATATTTGTGTCTCCCCCCCATTTGTGCACATAATTCTTCATAAATGTTTGTTAAAATATATCTGGCATGTATTTTGAATAAAATCATTCCCAATATCTCTATAACAAATAATTACTTTGTAGGGAGGGGTCCCTCAGTATAAACAAAAAATGATTATTTTTTAAAAACAAAATATTACATTAACACATTTCAATAATTTTATACTATTATGATACCTATGAATTTTATCAATGCCCACATTTCACTTAATAAGAAAAGAAAATGTATCTGTATTTTAAACTCAGCATTTTTTCTATAAATTATTTAAATTCCCTTACATATTTTATGTTAAAGAACTAGTATTTCTTGTCACATTGTGGTTTTATTTCTCTATACATCTTCTACAAAATGTTAATCAAAATCCATATTCTTTAGGTCCTAGTAAAGAATAAATTTCAAGAGTGAAATTACTTCAAAAATTTCGATAAAAATTGCATTTTTTAGATATTTCAAAGAAATATAAATATAATTTCCTTGTACAAATACAAGTTACCCACATAAATAAAAGAAGAATATGATAAAAAAATAGAAAACCAAGAAATAAAAAAATAAAAATAAAACAATACTTAGAGAAATACATGACATAGTGTTTGTAAGATAAGATTGCAGTAATCAAATATATAAAAGATTAAAAAATAATATCCTTTATAATAAGTGATAACAAAATATCAATTCATTATATTTTGTCAATATTCATTGAAATCAGATATTTATTTAAAATAATGATAAAAACAAATAACAAAGTAAGTAAATATAATATATTTCAAATATTATGCATTCTCTTTGTTTATATAATGCTTTTTTTTTTTGATAAATTTGAAGCAGATATATAAATAATCACCACTGGAAGGAATATATATATATTCAGAATTTGAAGAAGTCATCTAGAAGACTATCTTTCATGTTATATTTAAACAATACAATAAAAAAATGCAGTTATCATGTATCTCCAAAAACTGAATATTCCTAGGTTTTATTAACACCTTAATTGGCAGTTGGATGTGTAGCCTTATGTGCAGCTTATTGGTTACTGGATACCTAACTAGTGAAGTCAAGTAGATAGTTGGGCATAACAGCATATTTGAGTAAAATCCCAAGTTATCAATCACACTGGATACCTTTACATAAATTAGATGGTAAGCTTATTTTACATCTCCAATTTTGGAGTATGGTAACAGAGTTGATATGACAAAACTGGAACAATGCTGACCAGGACAAAACTGAATATCAATGACTGTTGAGACCATCTCTGGTTATGCTGTTATCTGTAAGTATTGCACTGTTTTTCTACAACCTATTCTTTTAAGGAAACTGAAATTACATTAGGTATTCATCCGATATATATTATGAGCATGCTAATGATAAAATAGCATTAAAAAATTATATAATCCATATTTCTATTTTTTTGAGTGATAACCCAGCCAAAAATTTTTAACTTGGATAAAGCATGGCAAATATTCAGTCTTCCAATATTTTTTTTAATTTTTATTGAGAGCAACTCAAAAGGATGAATATATAAGTAAAAAATTAGTAATTGATAATAAAAATGGAAAAAATAAAAAGAATGAATATTAAATAAAGAAGAAAGTTGCATAAAAATTGGAATTATAATAAGTATACAGATGAACATTAAGAAAATGATGAAAAAGATCAGATAGGATATTTAAACTTTAAAACCAGGAGGTATTAGTAAGCAAGTTCAGAAGAACAATATATTTTCTAGCATATACATAAATGTCAAAAATCAAAAACTGAATGATGATGAAAAAAAGTTGAAGACCAAAAAAAAAACCAAAAGAATTTTTGATTAGTCAAACCATCTAATCTAGATGTTAAAACAATATTCAATTGAAGATTGAAATTGAGACTTTTAATAACTTTAAAAAAAAAAAAATCTGGAAAACCATTTTGACAATAGAGGAGATATAATCATACTAAGAGAGATTTATGGAAAAAAAAAAAGTAATACAAATACTTTAAATGATTTTGGAGTACAAACAGAATCAAAAATTAGATTTGATGTTTCTTTGTTTTTTTTAAAGCCATAGTGAAAATACAATAATGGTGCTTAAAAGAAAGTTTGACTGTATTACAGAAAAATTATGAATAGCTTTGGCAATAACAGTAAGATGAGCATTTATATAAATGATAGAAAAAAAAGAGCCTTGACTCAGATCAATAATTACAGAATAGGTATTGGATAATCTAACCACTCTAATGCAAAGAAAATAGTTAAAAAACTAAAATACTCATTTTGTAATTTTGATGAGTAACCTATATGCTAAAATATAACTTATAACAAACTAAATAAAAAAATCTCAGAAATATTTAAAACAACTACTGATGTCCAAATTTCTGGAAGAGTTCAACAAATGATAACAAAGATTACCGTGAACATAATTTTTTGAAAGGTTTCATAAATAAAAATAGTTCAGTTTTTTTAAAAGATCATACTGTTCTTCTATCTGAATTGACTTTTGGAGATAAAAAAAAAAAGATGAAGACCCATTTTTTTATATAGCTGTGAAAAAATGATAATAACAAGAATACTAGATAAAAGAAAGCAACTTAATGTTCTTTTTTAAAAATAGTTTGTATAAATATATAAGAATTCTCAAAACAATTAAGGAAAAATCTATTTGATATGAAAACTTAAAAAAATTGATTAAGCCTTGAAGTATATTTGAATCACATATTTAAAAGCAATATCTAGAATGTTGTCTGACTAAAGATAATTTAGGGTGAAATTCAAACTAGAAATCCACATACTTTTTCAGCTAACTGAATCTCTAAATCTCTCATCCATCAAGCATAGACAATAACATATCAGATGATGTCTGCGAGTATAACTTTGAATATTCCATAATGCTATTGAATTCAGATTAATCAAATGTGCAACATTCTTAAAAAATTTATGAAAAGACATTTTCTAAATCATGACGATCACACAACATAATGACTATGATAACTGTGCTTGTCCCATCATTGACATAATATATTATTTTTGATATCAAATAATATATTATTTCTATTCAGTTATACGTGTTCATTTTATTTACTTGCATTATTCTTTCTGAATGAACAATTTCTATATCACACAGTTTATTTTATTTTTATATTCACTATGAAAATAGATTAATAACATTTAGGTAAATTAAAAATATAGTAGAATAATAATATTAATTAATGCAATTATTAAATATTATTATTAATTTATTTATTTCACAATGATTTCAAATAATGTTAATTATTATTAACTGATTATTAATTCATATTTAATATTATCATTGACTATACTAATTGTATTTTATATCAGTAATAATTAATTACTAATTTATAAATAAAAATATATAATGTTGTAGTATGCATGAGAACATAAATTCTCAAAACATAATTTGCACCTATTTTTATATATACAGTAGCTAACAAAATGTGCTAATAAACACCCTTATATATAAATGTAATACAGTAAAAGGATCTCAAATATCAAAAAAGTCTCAAATATTCAAAAAAATACCACATGCTTCTCTTATATATCCAAAATGTCCTATGCAGTTTTTTAAAAAAATATCCTATCATGCTTTCAGTAATCCATAAAATGTCATGCAGATCTTGAACATTGAAAAAATATCATTTGTAGTTCTAGTGAGAAAATTTTGCAAAGAGAATACATTTTCTAGTCTTAAAAAAAAACAGTAGGCAATCCGGTTGGAAATTGATCGTTATATATATGTTTATTATATCGATATCTTATTCACATATTTTTTCAAATATAGCCATTGTAATAAAATACAGTATCTTTTCTTCCACTACGATTCAGTCATCTCTCAAGCAATGACAATAAACTTTTTTTTTTTTTAAAAAAAAATCAATTCTTAGCATTTATTAAAAAATAAGGTAATTGTGTATTTACCAATAAAATAATTTCAGTTAACAGAAAGAAAAAAATTAACTAATAAAGTGGAAATATTATTATAAAATTGTCTTTCTTTAAAATAATAAAAACAACAACACTGGAAATATTAAATACCATCGCTGGTTTATATGCACCTGAAACAGTATAATTTAACAGAAAATAACTTTCTTTCGTCCTAAACCAGTAAATTCACAAACGTATTCATTTATGATATATTGTATATATTGATTGGTTGGTTCATTTACTTCTATTATTTTTAATTAAAATTTATTTTCAAAGTAAATTTTCTTATTTTATATTCTTCTTTACACAAGTGTGTGTGTATAAAAGTAGATAATTCATTCATAAATATTAATTATTCATATATAGTATATTTAATCGTAATTGTAAATAAATACCAAGTGATATAAACATTTTTTTTCTACCACTGCGATACACTAGCTAATACTTTCTGCTCTCTGGCGAACTTTTAACAAAGTAAAATGTAAAAAGTTGTAGTCATTTGCTTATTTAAATAAGAAAAATCATTTTCAATTTTTATCGTAAATAAGAAAAGTCATTTTTTTCTTAAAACAATTATTCTAATATATACACAGATAATATATATATATATAACTCACATAAATCCTCAAAATATTTATAGTTCTCGTAACTTTGAGATTTCTAACACTTCTTTCGATTATCTAAAAAATTTTAATACAGTTTTAATTTTATCGTTTAACACGTCATTATTTTTAAACGTTTAAATATTTTCAACAGTCTAATGGCTTTATTATTATTATTTGTATACTTTTGGATATACAATTTCATTGAATTTCAAAAATAATAAATGTGAAAAATATGTCACAATATTCTTATAATTTATAGAGATAATTCAGAATTTAATAATATCATTAAATAAAACATGAAGAAATAATTAATGTGACATGCAAATCGTGTAGAATGTCTTTTTAAGAATATGATGTAGGCACAGAGTAATCAACCAGAATGATTGATTACTGGACTAGTTAGAAATGTTTAACAAGTAATGTTATTTCCTTCGTGTTAAATATGTAGCATCCCAAAAGTTTTAGTATAGTTTAAAAGTAAAATAACTTCAGTAGTATAAATGCTACAATCATAATATGCAATTGTAATTTTAATTATCTAACTTTTAAAATGGCGAGTTATAATCTCTCTTCTGTTTTAAATTGTTTGCATAGTGACTCCTGGATTTAGAATAGAGGCAATTTTTTTTAATTAATTCTTTCAGTTGTTAAGTAGTTTTTTGTGTTTAAAGCCTATTTTTATACTGAAAAGCATGCTTTACTTTTGCAGTTTTTTTTTTAAATTTTATTCAAGTTTAGTTAAACCAGAAAAATTATATTTGACATTATTGAAGGACTTTCAATATCTAAGGTTTCATTCCTATCTAAATAATTATAGCAAATTTTTTAAACTGATACCCATTCTCAAAATAATAACCATTCAGGCCAAAAATTGATGACTTTTTTATCCATCACTAATTAAAAAAGACAAATGAATTTTTAAACATTAGTTATTAATAAATTATTTTTTTGTAAATTGCATTACAAATATTGAGAATATTCTATAAATCGCATTTTGAATTAGATAAATAATATGATTATGTGAGGACTGTTAATCTAAAAGTTAATATGAAAATAATGCTTTAGTCAGTTCAAATTAATAAACATACTGGCAGCATATATTGCATTCAATTTCCTAAAGCTGCACCCTTAACTATTTACAAACACTATTGACATAAAGATTGAAAACAAATTTAGAGCTATATGTTATACCTTTTACATAAGTTTTTATCTTAAATGCCTTAAGTTTGCTATCAGAAATAATCATAAAACTTTTTTTTAAGCAAAAGCAATATTTAAATTTGCACATCTGCTCATAATCCTTTTTTTTTTTTTTTGCATTTGACTAATAACAAAATATATATCTGTAATGTTTTATGATCATTTAAAGTCACTCTGAATCTCTGATAATCAGTTAACTACAATTGAAAACAGTCTTTTTTTTTTCCTGCAGTAGACAGTAATTATTTTTTGTAGTAACTATTGTGATTTATTCTATCAACTTATTTTTATAAAAAGTAGCAATAAAATCAGTTCTGTTATCAGGTATTTAAATATTATCAGGGATTTAAATATTTCTGAGCAATTTTACTAGTTTTGAAGCTCACATATCACAAACACATTTTATACCTGTTCTAGAATTCCAGCTTTTTCATTTTTGAGATTACAAAAAAAAAAAAAGGTGTTTTCAACTTTAAGTTGAATTCAAATCTAATTAAGTTAATAATGTGGAAATACTGTCTGTCACTCATATCTGCAGATTCATTAATAAAAAAAATATTAAATAAAAAATGAAACTTTAGTTCTCTAAATTTTTTAACTTTTATTTAATGATTTATATACAACAGACATAGGTATATGTGTGTGTTTAATATACATATTCAACATGATTGTACATTGAAACTGTGTTATACACTTTATTATTATACATAGCTTCAGTTATGCACTATCCAAAAAAAACAACAACTTGTAAATGAATAAAAAATTAAAATGCTAAAATTCATAAACTTGATAAATTTTATGAATATGTATTTTTTAAGATATAGCAGGGTGTTTTTTTCATTTTAAGCTTCCTTCCTAAATCCAATATTCTCATGTTACAATTTAGATTTATGCAGTCTTATTTATTAATTATGTTTTTTTGAATTGAGTTATGTCAAAAGCACATGCATATTTTCTTCCAAAAGTTTATATGGCATGTTATTTCATTTAATAAATATTTTTATACAGCACAGTATTTATTGTAATATCTTCAGAAACAAATCAATCTCCACATATGTGCTGCTGTAACAAATTGATATGCATTCATCCATAAACAAAGATTTAACCCCTTCTCAGGTATTTACAATTAGTGCACATTGCTATTTTAATAGCCCATAATGTTATTTATGATTTTTGGATATAGCATGCACCATCTCATGACCAATTTTGGTCGCAAATTTCTTCATTTTAGTCTTATTTTATAGGAAATTCGAAAAATTTAAAATTTTAGTTCTAAAAATGTCCACATGGTGTTATATTTTGAAAAAAAAATCAATTTTCTTTGCTGTCTATTGGTGGGTATGCCAGTCTCTTTTCTCTGATTGGTGCTGTAGGCGTTTCTAAATGACAAAGTCAGAAATGAAACCAAAATGTTCTATGCATTTGTAATTGATTTTAAAGTAAATAATTATATCTATCGTAATTTTTTACATTCATAAATAAGATTTTACATTACTTTATCAAAATATAAAGTTTGATTCGTAAAATTTTAAATATTACAAGAAAAATAACCTTGGGGAAATGATCGCTAATCAAAACAAGTGGTCAACTATAATTTGCATATTAGGTATTTCTAAATGACAAAGTCAGAAATGAAAATAAAGTGTGGTACACTTTTATATTTTTAAGTAAATAATTATATCTATCGTAAATTTTTACATTCATAAATAAGATTTTACATTACTTTATCAAAATATAAAGTTTGATTCAAAAATTTTTAAATATTACAAAAAAATAAGCTTGGGAAAATGATCACTAATCAAGACAAGTGTGCTACTGACCGTAATTTGTATATTAGGCATTTTTAAATGACAAAGTCAGAAATGAAAATAAAGTGTGATATGCTTTCAGATTTTGAAGTAAATAATTATATCTATCATAATTTTTTTACATTCATAAATAATATTTTATATTACTTTATCGAAATATAAAATTTGATTTGAAAAAATTCAAATATTACAAGAAAAATAAGCTTGGGGAAATGATCACTCTTCAAGAAAAATAAATTAAGTTGACAGCTACAGAACTGAATAATGAGACCACGGATTGGTTGAAATATAATTTTGTTTTACCACTGGTTATTTTTTAAACATTTTTTCTTATATTTTTCTTCAGTATTTAACATTATTTAAAAATTTTCATTACATTTAACCAATTTGAATCTAAAAGTATTCCATTTTTAGAAGATGAATAAAAAAAAATTCTGTGTATTTTAGATTAATATTTTAACAATGGAAACTGACTGGAAATGAAACTGACAAATAATATTGTTCTCAGATTTAAGTAGTGGACCAATACAAAAATTAGACAAAGATTATATAAGTTGAAGAAAGCAGCTAAAGGGAACAAGTGAATCCTTTATTATTTATATTTTATTTTATTTAATAAAGTGGTTTGTAAGTATAAAGCTAGAAGTTTTACAAAATTTAAAAGAATTCATAAAGTACTTTTCTTAAAAAAAGTAAAGTTACTATTTTTAAACATTAAAATTTGTTTGAAAAAGTTAACCAAAAATCTGAAATGATAACTACAAGTAGGAGTAACTTTATCGATTCTGAAATTGTAACAGGATATGCATTCTGATAATGAGGCTGCTATTACATTTTCATGAAAAAAATTATTCAATTAAAAAGGCATTATCAAAATCAAGTAATTAATTGTATTGAAACTATTATTTGTACCTATCATCAATTTTACAAAGTCAGTCTGATTCTTTGCTATCCCTTTTTTTTTTGAGTAGGGGGTGTGTGAAGGTGAATGAATAAATGCACACACATTATATAAATATGAAATGTGCTTTTTCAATTTATTATTAATAATTACAATATTATTTTGTTAATTTGTTTATTTATACTATACATGTAAAAATTACACATACATGATGAAAAATAATGAACATCTATTGAAACAGTATAATAAACAATAACTATTTTCCATTATAGATGATATACATGTAGCAAATATTGTGGCTCCACTGAACAATATATAAAAATATTTATATGTGTACCAAAATTATATATTACAACATGATTCATTACTATATACAAGTTTTGGGACCTAACCAGCTATCAAGAATAAGAAGGAGTACTGTATCTTTAAAAGCAAGTAATCATCTGTTATTTTGCACTATAATTCAAAGATATTTTTATCTGATCAAAATTTTACTTTCATATTTAAAATATGACTTATTGGCTTAATAGGATTATAATATCAGGATTACAATATTATACATCAATAATATATTTTAGTAACCACATTCAACAATTGATTATATATATCTTCTTTATCCTTTTAATCATTCAATCACTCTAAATCTTTTTATCAGTTATTAAACTTTTGCTTTAAATGTGTATACTCTTGATAAAATGCCCTATTAATTTTATTTTTCAAAGAATGTTGCATGCTTTTTCTCCCTAATAATCTAAATCAGAGAATTTATATAAAGGTAAACTTATTTTCAAAGCAAGATGAACTCTTTTTCCCAAATCAATCACCCTTAAAATTGTAGTAAATATTGGAAAAATATTTTTATGTAATTCAAAGGTCAAATGTTTGATATTTTTTTTAAAATTTATGCATCAGAGAACTATTTAACTTTTGTTTCATTTACCATCAATACGTTTTTTAAAATATGTTTTTAATCAGTTCTTATAAAAATTCAATGTATAACCATATATAATATTACATCTGTTATATATGTAAATCAAATAAATTATATATTATAGAATAAATGTTGTAATAACAATGATAATTTTTTTTACAAATAACTATTACAAAAGGCAAAAATATTTTCATGTATTTTTATAACCTTTTTCAGCTAAAAAACATTTACATTTAAATAGTGTTTACTTAAACTAATTTAAATGGTTTTTCTATTGAAGACGGTTATAAAAATAATTTCTGTATTTTATAAAAATTACTTATAATATTTATTATCACTGCTAATACTTTATTGTTTTATTATTATATAGAAAGATAAAATAACCTTTGAACTGTTAACTGCAAAGCAAAGTATCTCTAATGGCCTCCTAGAGAAATGATGAAGAAGAAAATAATACTCATCTGATTAAACAAGTACCAAGTATTGAGACTTTTCCATCAGACTAATATACGTATATGATAAATATTTTTATACTCAACACTGAAATCCCCATTCATAGATTGCTAAATTTCTCCATTAATATTTGTAAATTATGCAATATATATATATATGTGTTAAATGTAGATGGATACTAATAATAAATGTTTAATTCGAAAATTATTATCATGCAATTTGGCATGTTTTAAAAAACATAATATTGGTATGTGATATTCAATTATGTCTCATTCATAGATACATTTCATGTGAAAAAAAATATTCACATACATGTAAATTATGTTTAATCAAAAGAATTGATTATTAAATATATTTTCCAAAAAAAAAAAAAAGAATATGAATTCAAATGTGCATGTTTTGATTAAAGATTTAAAAAAATTAAATCATAAGATATTTTTAAAGATCAATTTATTATTAAAAAGAAGCAAATCAATTTATTTGAATAATTTTAAGTATAAAAGTTTGAATGATTTATTTTTTAACATTTTTCTTTATATTAGAAAAAAAAGTAAGATAAAATTGTATAATGAATTAAAAAAATGTAAATCTTAAACTAATGTAAAATAAATGCTTTCTTCTGTTGAATAGATTTGGTTCCTCAATGTGATCATCTAATCATACTTAATTATTTAATTAATCTTAATGTTATAATATTTAATTTTCCTATAGCTAAAATGTTTATATAATTCATTAATTGGAAATCTGCAATTGATGAAAAATTTATATATATATATTTACCATACTACATATTATTTTATTTTATACAAAGATTTTACGTCATTATTTAACAAGAGAAAAAAATATATAAAGTTGGCAATCGAAATTGAACGTTATTATAGTCCCTGACATTAAACTTTTTTTTTTTTTAAGATTTATAAAAAGATTACTTAAATTTAAACTTAAGACAGAAATAACAGTAAAGTATACCATGATTTATCTTAAATAAGTGTCAAGCACATGCGTATAAAATGCGATAGTAGGGACCTCTACAGGTCTTAATTTTTGGAAATGTTATAAGCTCCTGAACTCATATATTGCTAGTGAATTTTATTAAATTGAAATAAAGTGAAAGATTTTAAACCTAGATCTGTTATAATATATACTTTGTGGGAAAAATTGCAATGAGATAAAAGAATTGACAAAAAATAAGCAACTATGTTAAAATATTCTAATATTAAAAACTTAAAATATTTGTTTTCACTGTAAAATATATAAAATGATATATGAATATATATAAATTAAATAGCCCAACAAAATTTGCAATTACAGTCATAAAAACATCAATTTAAACTTAGTAAGCTTAGCATCACTTTAAAACAACCAAGCATAACAGTATGGTTATTTCATAGCTTTAACACATTTGATTATGATGATAAGGTTTGCATTCCAAGATAATAATCACTTTTAAATAACAACTTTATGATTACCCAAAATTCAAAATATTAATTAATCATAATATTATTAAACATTTAAATTTTACAGACAAATTATTTTAAAATAGAGATGAAATCATCATCATTGTCAACCATTATTAATCCACTGCAGAAAGGTCTCTCCAAGTTCAATCCAACTTCTCTGATCTCTAATCTCTCTTCTCCACATTACCGCTGCACACTTGTTTATTTCATTCATCCTCTCACATATAGTCTCTGGATCTTTTACAATTTCTTGGAATCCAGTTTAAGATTTCAGTTGTCCATCTATTATCATCTCTTCTAGAAATATGTCCAGCCCAATTCTACTTCAGTCTTTTAATTCCTTCATTGATGTCAGGAACACCTGTTTGTTTTCTTTAATCACTGAAGAAATACTTATAGTATAAAATCCTTTTCATAATCAACAAATCCAAAGCATAATGGCAATTCATATTCATTGGTCCTTTCTATAACTTCTCACCATACTTTGATATGATTTGCTTATTCTCTTGGTTGGTTGAACTCCAATGTTTTCTGTAGTTGAATTATATAATTATATTGATAAATTTTTTTATATAAAACTGATAAAAGGATGATAGGTCTGTAATTTCTAATATCTTATTTAGCACCTTTTTTAAATATTAATACTGCATTTTTCCAATCATCTGGTACATCATTATTATTTAGTTATTTGGTATATAACTTTGCCAAAAAAATTTCTATTTCTTCATCTGCTTTTTTTAATATATCAATTTTAATTCCATCATTACCTGGAGCTTTTCCTTTCTTCACAAATTTAATTGCATGTCTCATTTCTTCATTTAAAATTCTAGGTAATTCAGAAGATATAATAGATATAGGAGGTACTTGTTCTTTATTACTATATAATTCATAATAGAACTCTTCTACCATTTCATGATGTCTTCTCTCTTTTTAGTAATAATTCCAAATTATTATACTATCTTCAATATCAGTTATTTAATAACTATGATAATCTGCAATATTATAAAACAAAGATTTGTTATGAAGCCATAAAATAATTATAGTGTAGAGCTTACGTTTTTGTTATGTCAATGTGATATCAAGCTCAATAGGTTTGTATTGCCAATTTTAATTGACTGTACTCTTAAACTTCATTGTGTAATTAATTTCAGTATTACTTTCATTTTAGCTTTAACAACTGAAATACATGCTTATTATATACCTGTTTCAATATATATAATATATAGAGTATAGGAGCACAGACTTTCACATGACCTGCCACTCTCCACCCCATCTCATAACACTAATACACTTTTAACACATATATTTTGAAAAGATAAATAATCACCAATATACGTATTTCATGCTAAAACAGCAATCATCAGTTGGTCCAGATTATTATCTCTACACATATATGCAATAAGTGCTCAGATATATATTAAGATAGCCAATCTTCATACTTTAATGGACATGCTTCAATCCACTCCACCCTCCAACTCTTCAACTATCCATCCAATCGAAAATCTAATGATGGAACACTCAAAGGCCACCCTGATGCTGAGATTCTCATCACACCCATGTTGACTTAAAATCAATCAGACACCTCATGTACAGAACATAATCCATTTAATACATATACAAGTGATGGGCAGACATCTCTACTATGTAACAACTGAAATACAGACTTATTATATACCTGTACCAATATATATAATATATAGGGTATATGAGCATAGACTTTTACATGACCCATCACTCTCCACTCCATCCCATAACACTGATACCCTTGAACACATATATGATGAAAAGATAAATAATCACCAATATACGTATTTCATGCTAAACCAGCAATCATCAGTTGGTCCAGATTATCATCTCTACACATATATGCAATAAGTGCTTGGATATATATTAAGATAGCCAATCTTCATACTTTAATGGACAGGCTATCTTAATATATATATATTATTGCATATATATGTGTAGAGATGATAATCTGAACCAACTGATGATTACTGGTTTAGCATAAAATACGTGTATTGGTGATTATTTATCTTTTCAACATATGTGTGTTCAAGTGTATCAGTGTTACGAGATGAAGTGGAGAGTCGTGGGTTGTGTGAAGATCTGTGCTCATATACCCTATATATTTTAGCTTTAAGTATATTTGGTTTATATATATAATGTTTAACACGATCTTTTTTTAAAAAAATAGCAGTACTATTATAGTAAATAATACACATTTCCAACTCAGTATTCAACAATACTTTAACAAAAAAAATGAAATCATTTTCTTATTGATTCTCTTTGTATATAAAGAAGATTGTTTTAAATGCTTAAAGCCGAGAGTGTGAAATACTAATCAATGCAATTATTTTATAGTTTAAACAAATTGATTTTATTTGACAATGTAAAGAAATTCTTTCACTTTTTTTTAACTTTTACCTTATTGCATACAGATCGTTTAATATTTATTACATAGCTAAAAAAAAATTTTAAAAAAATTACTTTGTTAAATAACAATCAATCTAAAAACAATCAAATAATTGGACTGATTAATATTCACACTTTCTGCCTTAAGTATTAAAAATATCTGCTTTATAAAAACAAAGAGAATCAATACGAAAGTAATAACATTTTTTTGTTACAGTGTTGTCAATTACTGAAGAGGGAGTGTGCATTATTTAGTATAACAGCATTTACTATTTAAAAGGCAATTGTATTTAACATTATTTATATACAGTATTCATAGTGCAAATTACATTGTTATATATAGATAAAGTAAAGTTTATTGCAAAGTTAAAATATAAAAAAAATACTTTATTAAATAAAAATCATTCTTTTTAATCAATACAAAACAATAAAATAATTTGGACTTAAGTATTTAAAACAATCTTTATATACAAAAAGAACCAATAGGAAAGTGATTCATTTATTAGTTATTATATTGTCAAATAGCATTTACTATTTTAAAAATGTGTTTAACATATGTTGTGAATTAGTTTATTATATATATGTATGCTATTATTTGCAATAATAACATAGTAATATTTAAATACCAGTATATATACTTAAACTAGATGTATTTAAAGGGGGTTTGAACTGAGACTTTCAATCTCCCTTCAATCATTCACTCTATCTAATACAACCCATACACATAACCATGTACATATGAAAGAGATAAATGATCTTCAATATACCTATTCATGCTGAACCAGCACTCATCAGTTGGTCCCAATCAGGTAAATTTGAAATATATGTTTACATCTTTTACTTGTGAAAAATTTCACTTTAACATATATAAGTGACTAAAAAATATTACTATTAATAATCCTAACTGTACTTAAATAATTCTTAAAAAGAAATAATAATGTTTTTTAATAGTGGCATTTCCATGTTGATAATCTTTTCTTGCAGCACAACTATATATTTTGTGTTTTCCTGAAGGTTTGTGATAATGGTATTTTAGTTATATATTGGACTATTTCTATCATCTAATATAAGTATTGAATGACTTTAGAAAAATTTAACTTTATTTAAAGGGTTCCAAATACATTCAACCATTAGTAAAATGACACAGTCTAGTATATGAAACAGGCAAAAACTCACTATACGTATTGCCACACTACAAGCTAGAGTAATCAATGGATGCCAGAAGGCTTGTGTATAAAATCCCCATCTAATGCCTACTCATCCAATATCCCCAGACTAGTTTCTGGATTGTGGCCTTCGTCAGTGAGGAGCCTTGGATCTGAGAGCACTGCATATAGATCTTAGGATCTAATGCAAGCCTCTAGCAGCTACCTTTTATCTCTACTTAACTACAAAACAATGAGTCTTAAATTGAAAACACCTTAATATTTTAAATCCAATCCCATCAGCTTATATAGTTATATAGGTCTGAACTCAATTCAGTATCCTTACATTTCAGTGTCTTTGGTTCTTTTATAACCATAGCCACTAATATTCTGCCTAATAGGATATTGGTGGCTATGGTTATTAAAGAACTAAAGACACCAAAATGTATGGGTATTGAACTGAGTTCAGACCTATATGACTATATAAGCTGATGATTGGCTTGGATTTAAAATATTAAGGTATTTTCAATTTAAGGCTCATAGTTTTATAGTTAAGTAGAGATAAAAAGTAGCTGCTGGAGGGTTGCATTAGATCCTAAGTTCTAGGTGCAGCACTCTCAGATTCAAGGCTTCTCACTGACAAAGGCCACAAGCCAGAAACTAGCCTGTGGATATTGATGAGTAGATGTTATATGGGGATTTTATGCACAAAGCCTTCTGGGATCCATTGATTACTCTAGTTTGCAGTGTGGCAATACATATAGTGAATTTATGCCTGTTTTAATAACAGTTATAAGCAAGTATAAGAAATGGTGATCATGTGAGGTTAGTATATGCACAACTTTTTAAGAATTATTATTTTCCCCTTTTCTATAGGTGTTGCTCGCCTGACCTGTGACAGTACTAGCATGGAAATCAAATCTGGGCCCTTAGATTCTCGAATATTAAATTTTAAGATAATGTTCTAACCAACTGTGCCTCTTGATGTCTCAATTGGTTAGAGCATTACCTTAAAATTCAATATTCAAGAATCTAAGGATCCAAGTTTGATTTCCATGATAGTATTATATCTGGTCAGACCAGCAACACCTGTAGAAGAGGGAATAAACTCTCAAAATGTTGTGCATATATTAACCTGTGTGATATTAATAACAGTTGAATGTACTTGGAATATTTAAATAAAGTTAAATTTTTCTAAAGACATTCAATGATGGAAATAGTCGAATATATAAATATAACTATATATTTTAAAAGTATGTAATTCATTGTTCTATATTATTATGAATAATTCATAATTGAAATTATATACACTTTATTCAATGAAATTAAATTATAAAGTCATTAAATAATTGATCTTTTTGATTATTTTTATTACATATAATATTAAAAAAGAAAATTGATAATAATTACAATAAAATTATAAATAAAAATAATATATTTAAATTCAATATTTGAAATCAAATGTGATACAGATTTCTTGCTTAATTAACTGATGTTAGACTTATTATTTTTATTAGTTGTTAATGTAGAAAAGCTTAATTCATGTAAATTAATAGAAAATTGCAATAATGTTCGATATGAAAATATTCTTCTTTTATGTCAATCCAAAATCTATAAATTTCAGTTTTATGTTTAATTTTAATTGTCCGTTATGAAAAGCACTATATAGCTGCTCTTTACTGTATTTCATAATTCTTCAGTTAAATACAACTATTCTATTCTAACTTTGTTCTTTGAAAATCTGTCCATATTTTTTTTTTAAAAATTACATGCCAGTAATCAAATAAAGTAGTTTAATTGTCAAAAAGTAAAAATAACTGGTGTTTAAATGTTATTCTAATATGTTTTCTTCAGGCGCTATGTTCTTTGAAGTTATAAAAATTGTATGATAATTTAAATAAATTTCACCATCATTTTTAAAGTTTGTGGCTTATCATTAAATACCACCTTTAAAAATTACTAGAGGAGAGAATATACAATCTTATAACTCATAAAGGATAAGGTCTGAAAACCATGGTATAATCACACTGAAATGACATATATTGAGAAAGATTCATCTCATAGCACATAACTCAGTGAATATGTAATCTTGATTATGAGTATGTGCATATATTTGAAACTTCAAGAAAAGCAGAAATGAATATAGGCAAAATTTACTTATAATTTTATTTAAAATAAGGTCTGGAATGGGGTGTTTAAATCCTTGAATAAGAGCAGTGACTATCTTTTGTAGATTTTGCAGTTTGTATGATGTTGCTGCAATTGCCATATTTCTCCACATTATTTTAAACATATCTATAATCCTACATCATAGTCTGCAGTTGCTTATTTATTCAATGTCAATTTTAAAATTATTAGTTGGGGGAAAAATCTAAAGATGTCAGTATTATATGGATCTTTTAGGTAATGACAATAGCCTTTTGCATGATTGGCAATAGCCTATTTGAATAATAATGCCATGAGGATGGTGACCTAGATATCAAAGAAATTAAAATTTCTGATTGACTCAATATTTTAGTCCAATTCTAAATAATAAAAAATTGTTATTATTAGTAATTTCTTTATAAATTAAAGATTATTTATACAATGTTTCTGACATTGCCACAAAAAGATTTTCTTTGAAAACCTTTTTAAAAAGATAACTCTTTAAAAAGATTATTATGGAAAAGCACTTTCTAATTGCCAAACATAACAAATATTTTTAGCTTTAAATTTTTTCTTTGATGATAACTAACCTAAATTTATCTTCATTTTAGTAACATAGAATTCAAATGTTTTTTCTATTTCATTCTATTCACTTTTTTAATAGATAAATTTATCCAATAATGCTAAGATCCATTATTCTAGATAAGAACTCCATTTAGAAATTTATTTTCATCTTTTTAAAATGTCATATATTACCTTTAAATGTCTATCACTTAAAGCATACATTTTAAATAAATAATGTTAAGATTATTAATACATTTTATAGAAAAAAAAGTTTAATTATAAAAATAAAATGACCAAATATGAAGAACTATACATAAATTTCTTGCTAGAGTATATTTAAAATAGAAAGATGAAGTATGCTTCTAAATAGGTTATCTAAAGCATAATATTTCTTGATATTTTTGAAATACTGTAAAATATTTAAAATTATATAAAGGTGTTTTTTTTTATTATTATTACAAATATTTTTATTTCTGGTTTTAGCAATAATCTAAATTTTTAGTTTAATCAAAAAATAAATTTGTATTTGTGTAAAACAATATGTTTATTTTAATATATAAAATTAATTCTAATATATTTTTACTTGAAGGATTAAGATGAAAATTTTAATTAAAAACCTAGTTTTGTTTTTGAAGAATGTAAATTAAAAATAAAACAAACATAATTTAGTTATAATATTTTTTTTAATAATTAAAAATGAAAAGATTCTTAATTCTTCCACTTAAATTTTTTTGTACATTCCATAGTTTCTACTATGATTAATGGCATCAGTTTAATTATATAGAACATTACAGAGATGCTGGTCTCCATGTACATCAATCTTGACTTCTTAATAAAAATATAATGGGGTAGCTTCTTTGTGATATCTCATAACCCAGTATGTATGTAGAAAATATTGCTTGGTGTAACTAAAGTTCAGAGATTGTGGAATCTAAACTAGATTGAGGACTGTCAGCATTTATGTTATTATAACAGTTAAGAAAGACATATAATATTGATGATGTATATAACAGCATAGCTTGCTATGAGATTCCATTGGTATATATTGAGCAATTTTAGATAAGTGTGGAATCATAGATAATTGACAAAGATATTAATATACAATATCATTAAAATATTTGTAATGAATAAGCATCTACTATTATTTATATATGTAGCCATTATATCTACACATGATGTACAGATGTAGTAAATTCAGCTAGTGAATAAAATATATGTCTAAAGAAACATTATTAAAAAAAATAACTTTAATGTTAACGAAATCAAGAAAAATCTATTTCTTATTTGCAAAAAATAGAAAATTAACTTTGATTAATTTTAAACAACCTTTAAATAAGATCACTAGATAAGTTTTATAAAGTTGGAGTTTTTCAAGAAGAGAAAGAAGAAAAACACTTTGAAGCAAACTTTCAAAGCAGTTAAATAATACTTTTTTAATCCTAAACATTTTTATTTATAATTTAAAATGGGTCAGACTTTTTTTAGGCAATTTTTAGGCTAAAGACACATGAAACTTCAGATTTTAAATCAAGTCAGAATAAGTAATTCTGAAAAGTAATTATAAAAGGAAGATAACATTAAGAATTGGAATATTATTTATAAATTAAAACATGCACAGAATGTGTGTAGATTTATAAATGTATACAGCTATAGAATAATATTTATTGGTTTTTTAATGATTGGAAGATTTTGTATTGGCATACACACATATCAGTGTGTTCATATATATATATAAATAGTAGATGAAATTATTTACCTATAGCCTGTGCACTTAATAAATAATTAAAACAATTTGTATATCTGCAAATTACAATTTAAACAATGTTACATGTAGAGTTTTGAATGTCACTGTATGGGAATAATATCTGATATTTATAAGTAAATCAGAATTATCTACTTGTATTGTAGGATATTTATTAATTTATTCTTTTTATCAATATTATTAACTATTTAATAAATTTATTAACCATTAGATTGTTATTCCCATGCAATTGTTTAATATTATGTATAGATTAAGTATGATGTGCATGATTTTATTTATATACATTCATCAGGATTCTTGCAATCATAAGCTAGCTTTTGAATTGATGGTATAAGGGTAGTGTTATATTGGCATCTATATAATTCTCTTTATAATTATTTAGATGGTGCTAAAGAAATGAAGGCATTTTAAAGTTCACACTTTTTATTTATATATTTCATGATGATGACTATTAGTTTAATTGAATACCAATATAATCATGGTATCTGATAGCCCTGAACATTGATATTTATAAGCTTTAATATAATGACTGCAGGATTTTTTTTCATCTGCTTAGATTTGTAACTATTTTAACACTAATGTGTATACAACATAAAAATAAATGTTGATGATTATATGCTATATCTATTATATTTATTATTCATATTTAATAACAGTAACCTCTGTTGATGATCTAATCTTTTATTCCATTTGCTCTGTGTGTGTGTGTGGTTTATTTAGTTATAAAATTAACAGTGAATTTTCTGTTCTATCTTACTGCATTCATTCTTTATTGTGCATATTTATCAGATAAATACACATCACTAAATATACATATAATAAATACAATTATTTATCTATACAACTGTTTTTTTTTTTTAATATTTCAACCAGAGAATTCATTTTTGTCAGAAAATACTGCTAAATAACGTCTTTCAAAAACAAAATATTTTTTTATTTAAGTGTATCCTGGAAAAATAAAAACAAAGTGAGAAAATTTTAAAATGAATCAAACAACTTGCTGGTTTTGATATTATAGAATCCCTCCTATTATAAAACTCCATCTTCATTGGATTGGACATATTAAATGAATGAACAATACAAGACATATTTAAAAAATGCTTTATAGTGAAATTGAGTACAGTTTTATTGGCAGAAGCAGACTTTGTTTATATTATAAAGATTATCTCAAAAACATTTTACAGAAGTGCAATATTGATAGTTTTCATTAAGATATATATATAAGGATAGAATACAATGGAAAACTATAATGAGACAAGTGTTGAAACCTTTCAGAAAGAAAAAATTGATAACATCATTGAAAAATATCACATAAACAGAATAATTGACCAGCATATTCTATACATGGACATATTTGTGATTCACAGATTGATTTATATAGTAATTACAAAAATTATCTCTATTCAATTGTTGTTATTATTATTATTATTTGACTTTCTTTGTTTTTTCCATTAGAATTGAAAACTGACATATTCATTTACTAACGGCTTATCATAATTATTATAATAATTAATCTTAACAATTTAAAAGAAGATTCTAATTTATACATATGGATTTGTTTTTGTTTAGTTTATTTTGGTTAAAAATGCATAATTTACTACTTGATCAAGAAAGTTATGTAAAGCAAGATGCAATTTCTTAAAAATTGTTTTCTTCAACTTTAGATTATTAAAATTTGGAAACCTAAATGACCGTCTCAAAATAATTAAATAGTAAATTATCTTAAATATACAGATGGTTTTATTTTTGTGACTACAATCAAAGATTCATATAGTGAAGATTAAAAAATAGATTTTAGTAAAACTAAAGCAATTTTTAATTGATTTATATTGTCTAAGGATATGCATAATGGGAAAAAATTATAAAATCGGATAAATATCATCTATTGTTTCAATTGTTATCAAGTAAATTGAATTAAAATGAAATAAATAAATAAAATTGTTAGAAACATAGTCTTATGCTTATTTTTTTTTTTAAAATTATTATCACTGTGACTTGCTTATTATGTGTTATTTTGTTTAAGTATGAATTCTAAATTATTAAATGACATCATGATAGCAAAAAGCCTGGAGTATACAATGTTTTGATTTAAAAATAAAAAATTATGAAAGATATGATAGATTCAAATCTACTATAGTGTTATAATTATTTTAAAAAATATTCAGGTAAAATTTAAATGGCACAGGAAATTCAATGTTAGACTGAATTATAAGAAGTAAAAAAATTCTATATAATAGTACTTTTATATAGAACCATTAAAAGCCAGTCAACACTTAGATAGATATAGATCAACAATTTCAAAATGTTGTCAAGGCAACCTCCTTTTAACAATGAAGATGGAATAAAGAAATTAACTGGATAATTAATAACGTGAAAGGCTGAACCCTTCGGCAGATGTGCTTTTAAAAATGCTTATGTAACAGCCAATCAGATGTAACAATGACTGCACATGGAACTCTTAATTCTAAAACACAAGCCAGAACTATTAGAAAAAGATGAGATCCACCTTCTTCTATGCTTAAATTTATATATAAATAAGCCAGACTCAAACATCTCGAACTAAGAGCTTGAAGCTTACAACACCTTCACATTTAATTCACTAAATATTATATACTGTATAAATAAACAACGCGAAATCTTTCTATTTACTACGAAGAATTTTCAAATCTAATGAAATAATAGTAACAAATGTAAATATATTAAATTTATTAAACGCAAGCAGTTGACATAGTAATAGCGTTTAATAAATCTAATAAGTTTAATAAATTTAATATATTAACTGGATAATTGTAAAGTTATTTGTGCAGCAATATTGGAGCTTTTTTTTAAATCTGTAGTAGTGAAATGACTAAAAATAATAATGATGAATGATTATTATATTTTGATATTGTTTTTTTTTTTTTGCGTGCTGCATTATACAGACTTTATTTAAGTTTGCTTTAAATCTATTCTAAGTACTGACTTTTTTTTCTGTTTGTTTTTAGCTTTTTTAAAAAATGAGTTTTGAGAGATAAATATTTTTATATTTTCATGTAATTCTTTTAATACCAAATATTGATTCTATATATATTCAGATAAAAATCTCTCCCCTGCCCCAACATACATTGAATATTTTTTTATTTCCTTTTTGTGAAAACAAAAATCAATAATAGTAATGTTTGTTTCATTTTTCATATAAGTTGTTTTTTGTGTTTATTTGTTTCATAAATTAAGTTGTTCATTCAATCTGACGTCTTGAGTATTAAAATCATTTATAAAGATTAGAAAGGAAAAGAAATAACACAGTTACAAATGTTTAATTAAAGAACAAATGAAATATTTATCATAAATACATTGAAAACAATAAATTGATCAGAAAATTACAAATTTTATGAATTTAAAAATAAAATACTTTAATTTTTAAATATATATAAAAATAATCATAATAAACACCCAACATGCACTGCCACACATGATTAATTTATTTTTTAAATACTTTAATTATTATACTTTGTGAATTATAGATTATATAATATATATGTTATATTGTCGTAAACAATATTTGCTAACTACAGAGTATATCCTCTATCCATTGATGGAATTGCTGTCAACACACCAATGTAGCAAAGAAAATGGTATTCAATGTGTTTCATATTTTTCATAAGACATAAAAAAAAAAAGACTTGAAAATCTTAAAATAATATAAGTTTTTCATAAAACAAACCTGAAAGTACTATATTTACTGAAACAACCATGATTGAAAAATCACTTTCAATAAGTGCTATGAACACTTTGCCTTCACCTATGCTGTTTCTATCATCCCTAATAACATTTTTCAATAAATGTTTCCATTGATCACACTTATTAAAAGAATTGTTTTTCAATCATTGTTTATTCATTCAATATATTATTTTCAGGTTTATTTTTTACCTACATGCTATTTATTTATTGCTTTGATTATTTAATGAAAAATATATAACTTATCAATGAGTTTTTTTGTGTGCTACATTGATATATGGATGTAAATAAGGCAAAACTCTCCATACAGTAGTGCCACCCTGTGCCATTCAGAGTAATCAATGGATGCCAGAACGCTTGTGCATAAAATCCCTATCTAACAAGAGTTTTGCCTTGTTTATAAACAATTATGTGCTAGTATAAGAAATGGTGATCATGTGATATATGGATGGTGACTTCATTAATGGATAGATTACACATTCTATCAATGACCAATATTTTTTTCCAATAAATCCAGAAGTTTTGTAGTTTAATAGGTTATTAAAAATATAGTTTATTAATAAGCTCTGCAATACTGTCAAGGAATCCACTGTAAATAAGAATTAAATAAAGCCAAAAAAAATTATAGCAATTTAAAATTAAGAGAAGTAAATACAATGATGTCTGGATTATTTTTGCTGTGTTGAAGAATATCTCAGAGCTAATGGGACTCCTATCTATGTATGTCTCACAAGATTGAGTCATAACATTAGAACTGATTTGCAGAGAATAGATCACTATGGAAGAGGAAAATATGTTTTCTGGTTAAGAAATGTAAATAATGTTATCATTATGATTATTAACATAAAAATTTGCAATTCAAATTTACTCACATGTCTTAATTACTCATAAGGTTTTATCATGTTTTGAAAATGTTAAAATAATAGTAAAATAAATAAATTTACAAATATTGATTAATTAAATAAGACTCTACTACAACTATTATAAGAAAACATTCTCTTTCTTTTAAAATGTAAAAAGTTTTAAGTTGGACATTGCAGGGCAAATATTTCTCAAACAATCTCTTATAATGCAACACTTTATCAGGTTTTCCATTTCCTGGACAGTAAGGCTTTGGGTAAATTTACATCTTTGTTTTATCCCTAAATATGGATAAATCCCCATTTACTACTCAATAATGAATTGGCTATGAGCCAACTATCTAAAAATCAAATCAGAATTCTGATGAAAAAAAATTCAAGTTTAGACAACTTAGATTCAAAACCAGACCGTAAGCCAAGAAAAATGAAAGTTTCATAGAGCAGCCCAAAGTCTTTTTTTAAAAAAAATATATTGTTATTGAAATGTTAAGTGATCCATAAAAAATAATTTTCATATATTCATTTTCAAAACATTAATTCAAAATAAGTTATTTGTATTCATAGATGGTTATTTTTGTAAACAGATAAATGTCATCTCACATTTGATAATTTTTTTTAAAAAAGGTTTAAAGCATAATTAGTAGATTTAAACTAATACATTTTTCAATCACTTCTTACAAAATGGTCAAACAATCGTAAACTTTTTCTACTTTTATATGATATTTTGTAATAAAATTTATAAACTTATGATATTAAGTAAAATTAATAACATATAAATATATCAGACCTTATATTAAAGTGGTATTGTTGATAGCTCAAGGGTTGATTAATATCATCTACATTTATAAACCTATTAAAGCTTTGAGTAATTGGCTTTATTGTCTTAGTACATATATACTCTATATGGAATTTTGAAGTTTTAAATGACTATTTATTAATCTGCTTTTAGAATCTGGAAGTTGTAATTAATTATTTATTAGTCTGTTTTTAGAACTGGTAATATTAGACTGATTAATGAAGTTTATTTAAACTTGTTTGCATTATTAATCTTATATTCCTTAGTCTATTTGCAATCTTTAGTGTCTATACAAACATATCAGACCATATATAAAGGGTGGTACCACTTTTATTGTTTAAAGAGGTTGCTTTGACTACAGGTTGAGATTGTTGATGGCTTAAGGGTTGATTATTATCAACTAGAAAAAATAATACATGTTCAGTTTTATAAACTTTATTTTATTTTACTTTTTAAATTTTGGATATGTTGGTTAAAAAGTCATGTGATAGAGGAACACCAAAACCATTTGAGCACACTAATTCTCTTTAAAAATATTCACAACAAGGAATTGATTTATTTTTGCTTTTCTCTGCTGAAATACATACAAAAAAAAATTATTTGTTAAACTTTTATTATCATAGGATGAATTAATCTGCTCCAGAATCATTTATGATTAAATTGGAATCAATTAAATTATGTAGTGTGCTATTTAAAAAAATTAATGGTACTTTTATTTACATAAGCGATATAACTTTTATTACTGACAAATTAATTATTAAATCCTTCACAAAAGTAAACTACGATAGTGCTATCACATTTGATATTTTAGGCAGCATGGTGGTGTTACTTTTCTATGGTGCTTTAAAGCATTGTATATGTTAAATTACAGTGTGCAACAAGTTGCAGCGATTCTTTCCTTAAAGCTTCTACTTTTAATGTATTAATTTTAAAAAAATTCCAAGAGATGTCATCAGTATATGGACCTTTATCTGTGATTGACAACATATTTTATTGTTTTGATAAAACTATGAAGGAGGTGGCAAATTGTGATTGGCTGATGCCTTAGATTTTTTTTCCCTGTGGCTAAATGTCACAAAAACATAATTTTGAGTAACTGTTAATAATTATGATACGATATTTTTGTAAAAGACATTACTAAACCAAAAACTATGTCACTAGTAGGAGTTTGTCTTTGAAAATATTTTATTTTTAAAAAGACAGTTCTTAGAAAAAACAGAAAATACAAGAAACAGAAATTGGTATGAAAACAATAATTACAGATTGAAAAGAAAATCATTACTAAGTGAAATATTTTAACAATAATTAATAATTTAGTAACTTTTAGATTTTTGTTTGTTTCTTTGATGATAACTAATTTTAAATATATCATTTTTTAATAACATAAAATTCTAATATCTAATATTTCATTCTTTTAACTTTTTGAATAAGTATTGTGAAGCCAGTAACGATGAGTTTCTTTGTTATCAGTAAGATTTTCAGTTAGATACTTATTTTCACAATTTTAAAATATTAATTTAAAACATATTTTTATTTTAATTATTAGAAAGCTTAAATATATATAAAAAAAGATTTAATTGCACATACAAAAAATCAAACATGGCATCATAATAAAAATATTAATTGCTAGAGTCTATTCAAAAATTTTCCAGGCAGGGTTGACTTAAAATATAGTGATTATAAGTAGATTTACTTTTAAAAAGCATTGTATGGCTGGATTTACTTTTAATTTAGTCCTGGCATATAAATGTAAAATAAAATTATCAACATTAAAATGTTTCATAACTTGAAAATACATATACACAAACCACATTAACAATGATCATATATATTAACTTTATGATTTTTTTTCAGGCATATACATATAACTATTGAAATATATTGGCAACTTATTCATGTAAAATTTCAGTTACAGTGTAACTACATGACCACCAACTAAAACTGTTATTGCCAATTGAAAACATACGATCTAGTAATAACAATAGTAATTGACTGAATAATATAGTTATTACTAAATGATCTGGTTATAATTTGTTCTATCAGTTTTAATTGGTTGTTGCTAGATTTCATCATAGTTGAAATTTTATCTATTTTATTACAAAGAAAAGATGTTATATTTCAACATGTTCCCCTTTTAGCTAAATTTAGGTCAGACAAATATTATTAGAACCAGATCATATGTTTCTGTCATGTTCTGCAATGTTTATTTAATTGTTGTTTGATTACATTGTATCTGAAATTTTATTTACATTATCACATGAAAAAAAATCCCATGATATTTCAGTGTTTATATATATATAATTAAGTCTTTATGTCATTTGTCAAATGATAAGATCAGGTTATGTGATTAAAAAAATATTGTTCAGTCCTTACCAAGGAGTCCATAACACTTTTGTCTGCCTTTATAATTAACATTCTATAAAAATATCTGCCAATGCATTAAGATTTTGATGTAAAGTTATAAAACTTCCTTGTTAAGAAATGATCAATAATTTATTAATCATATATCCTGATTTAATCATCTGACAAATGACATGAAGTTTTAATTATATATATATATATTGAATGGAATACTTGAAATTAACAGTTTTAATCAGTCACCAAAATCAAATAGAGGTACAGATAGACAATAGTATAAAGTTGATTATAAAGAGAGAACAACTTATTTGATCATAAACAATTTTAATTGCACTTAAAGATAATCACTTAAGGTTCAATATATCACCTGTTTATACAACTAGAAACACAAACACATGAATTTATATGTGCATGTTTGAATGTTTTTAACTAATGGTAAATTTTTAATGTTATAAGATTGTAGGTTATTTAAACAAAGAGCTTTGGTAATTTCTCAACAAGCTTTGAGATAAATGTTAGCAAGAGAAAGCATTTAAAATATCTCTATCTGAAAACCATACCCATCCCCTGACCAATGGTTCCATGCTTTTGGCACTCATCAGAGGGGCTTTGTTTGTAAGTTTTTATACAGACTTTTACTAACAATTTAAAAATGGGAAAAAAAAAATCAATCATTTAAGGATTTTTCTATTTATTTGGATATTTATAATATCATTTCCAGACCATCTAAAAGTATCAATTTAAAAATTAATCTGCATTTAATCAAAAATTTAATTAATTTATCCCTAATCATTGGGAGTGGGAAATCTTTTTAACTTAAGTCCAATTTTAATTTTCGTTTTTTAAATGAAGACCACATGTTGTTTTTTTTATAAATTAAAAATAAAATAACATTGATGATTATTTTACATCTAATGATAACTTTTTTAATTCATCTTATAATTATTCTTCTTGGCATATTTATATTCTTGATTTCTATAGCGGCCTGGGTGTCAAACTCCCATTTAAAAATGGTTTCAAAATTTTCTGTCTTTTTTTAAAAAAATTATGTAATCTTGCTTTCACAGAATTTTCTGACATTTATAATTTTTATGAAACCTGTCATCACTGATGAAGCTCCTTTTCAAGTTTTCTATTTTAATATTTCTTTTTTCCCAAAAATTTTGTTGCAATCAGAATGTTTTGATAAACAGGGTCTCTCTTATTAACTGAAATATTTTCCAAATGTATCAAGTGCATCAATTTACTATTTCCATAAAAATGTATGTGCTGATTCATTTCTTTTGAAATACATGATTTTCTGTGCCAATTTTTTTATCTTACTCAATAGAGTTTAGTTACTGTACACTTCTGAAAGAATTTTATTGTAAAGTTTTAAAGTTGTTAAATTACATCATGCTATGAGTGAATAGGTCATCACAATTTCTCTGCCCAGCTCTGGTGCAGCTGAGTATGGAGTTCCCTCATATTATAGGATGCCATGGTGATAAAACCTTCACATTTAACAATCAGGTTGCTGACATGTTATGTCATTACTATCAACACAAAGCCCCAATGTATAATATCACAGAGTGACCAGCCATTTCTACTATTTGCCAACATCCTTCAAAGAAAAGTCATATAGTTAATAATCTAGTTTTAAGAGTCTCTACCTCTCCCTGATCACCACCCTAAAAAAAATGAAGTAGTATGTGGGTTGGAATGAGTTGTGGTGGTGAAATCACCCTGGTGGTGATTTTGCTGATATTAGCTCATTCTGACCATTACAATATATATATATATTAATTCTAATGTTTTCACGTAAATTAATATATATATAAACATTACAAGAATAAAGCTAAACTAGTCAATATAAAATCAAAACTACCCCAAATCTAAAATTAAACCAGACCAGCATATATATATACATTTAAAGTGCCAGATCTTAGATCATCAATGGATTGTGGCATTGTATATAGTTTTATATATAAATAAATTTACTGTAATATTTGATAAATTAATAGTTTTATGCATATTTTCTTCAATAGCAGTACTATCAGAGAGAATCATGATCTATTCCAGTTATAAAAATACTATGTTATATGGTTATGAAATGAAAAAAAGAAAATATGAAAATAAGTCTTTAAAGGGAATAGGTTTAATTTTTTTTTCATTATTAGTTTATTTTATAACATTAAAGGAGAATATAATGACTACAGTGTCAGTCAGTAAATCACAGACACCTGAGAGTTAAGAGCACTTTTATGAGAGAATTAGGGTTAAACCCAATCTTAATCATCTACCAGCTTCTGTAAAAAACTGTGGTTTTCCAATTGAACTGTGAAGAGTTGTTTAAACAGTAGATAAACACTAAACCTATATCCCTCTAACACAATTTCAATTAATATTCATTAAAATTTGACTGTTACAAAGTACAGTAAGCTCCGATATCCATTGCATTTTGTTCCAAACCTTTTTGTGAATATCTAAAACTATAGATAATAGCAAATATTATATAATATACATGTATAAATATACACATCACCCTTATATTACTATTGAATTTTAACAATGTACACTTTAGAATATCCTCAAAAATAATTAACAAAACAGTAAAATTATATAATTATAAAAAAATTGTATAGTAAAAAAAGCTTAAAGCAATTTCATGTTGATTTTAAATATAAGCTGAGTTCATAAAGAATGTACAAGTTAAAAAAAGTGAATGACTGAAAGATTATTTACAATGGCATTTATACTGGTAAGAATGCATATTCACATCTTGGTTGGTGAATCTATAAATATAGGGCATCTATTGCAAATATATATAATTTTAACAGACATCGATATAAAAATATATCCAGTTTTGTCTATGTATAATTAACAATATTATTATAACAACATTCTAGCTAGGTCATATTAGCAGTTAATTCAATAAGAAATATTCTTTTAATAATCACTGTAGAAGCACTGGAAGAAACAAACACATTGAAAAAAATTATATGGTCACCCAATAAAGGTGAAACCAAAAAAAAAAATTAAATGTGAAATAAATGAAGATGATGATAGATGAATATTGTGATATAAAATTAACAGGTATTTTGACTAATGTGTTTACAATATTTTTTAAATGAGAGATGATTTCAATGTTTCATTTTATTTGTTGATTCAAGCTGGTTTCCTAAGTATCTTGGTAATCTCTGCTATTTTTTGATAGTGAGTGCCACATATGGATAGTGTTCAGTATCCACAATATGAAGAAACAATGCTAATGATAATGAGTGTCACATTAGCGTGTTCTTCTTTCATAGCACTGGTAAGATGACTATTCATATCCATATAAGAGGCTTTACAAATTTCATTAGAGATTTCATAAACTCCATGAGTCTCAAAAAGGATTGAATTCTTAGATATGAATAAAATATGACTATTTTTTTGATTAGCAATATATGTAGTGTGTATGTTCTAACATTTCACAATATGTCCAACAATATCTGCATTTCATTTTCTATAAAATGCACAAATTTTAATGCTTATTGCTTTATTTTTTTTTTGTTTATTATTATTATTATTATTTAGGGCCTGATCTAAGATATTATTTATGATTATTTTATTGAAATTATTAGTTATAAAAGTATGGCTTTCATAACATTTCTTTCCATATGCAGGAGTATTTGCAAGTTTAATTGCTCTAATAAAAATAATCTTTGCTAAAGAAAAAAATTTGATTTGGATGGTGATGAGATGAAAATCTTAAGTATTTAACTGAATGCATTTCTTTTTCCAGAAAATAAAAAATAACAAAGGAATATATTGGTGTTTATTTTTTTGGTGACAAATACATCAAAAAGGGAAAGCATCCAAGTAAAAAGTTTTTAAAAGCACTGATACTAAAGCATGTATTTCTATACTTTACATAAATAAATAAAATTGAGATAATCCATTAGTTCTAAACATTTATACATAATGCTTATCATTATGAATGAAATAATATTCAAAAGGCAATCAGTTATGATTTGAAACATTATATAATTGCTATATTCCAGACAATATCTTTTAGTTGATTTCTAATTTTTTAAAAAAATATTTTATTGAATTAATAATTCATATATATATATATAAACATAAAAAGACTAACCTATCTCTATTTGAATATACATTTATTATTTTTTTATAAATATAAACAGACATGCATTAAATATGTTAGTTACAGAAAATATTGCTTATCTTATACATTCAAATACCCATGTTTAACTTATTCCATTTGTTATTTGTGTTTTAAATGACTAGAAAAATAAAAACATTTTTGTTATCATAATTGAATGTATATTAGTCTCCATAAGCTCATATCTTATTCCAAAACAATGCCACAAATACCAAATTTTTCAGATAACAGTAAATCATACTACAATATACATATTTAACACAGATGTATATGCACATATATATAGGTATGTTTATATGCTATATATGAACTATGAATAAAAACAATTAAAATTGTATAAAATTAAAATATAATTCTTATTAATTTTTTTAAATTGCTGATATTTGAAATAGTATTATATATATATTTAAAAAATATCTGTATGGCCATAAATGTATGTAGATTAAATATCTCCACAGGTATTAAAATTTATAATTGATGAAATATATCTAAAATCTTTATTAATTATATCTAATGAAAAATGGATTCTATATTAATTATTTCTCATATTTTTTAAAAATAATTTATTTTACCAGATTATTCAGTCTGCCTCAGAGACACATCTGTATTTTTTTTTTTTCCTTTTCTAAGTGTATGCATGTTATATAGATACTATTAAATTATTTTTTTGTTTGTTTGCTCTCTATTTTGGAAAGATGTATAGTGAAGTAGTATATATTGAGACAGCAGATGTCAGAACTTTTCTGTATTTATAGATTATAATGAAAACAGATAATGATAAAATATTACTTAGCAATACCACTTTCTTTATAGGATTATGAAATTTAACATTTTATTTGAGCCTATGATAACAGTGAAATTTAAATTTTCTAAACACAATAAATACAAAAACTTAACTTTAGCAGATTATATTAGTTAAAATCAAAAAAACAAAAAACAAATAGAGAAGCATTAAAATAACAATATAAGCATCAGAGACTCTTTCTAATTCTTATTGTTTTTTTTAAAAAAGAATAACCCTAATGTAGGAATTTAATTAACTATAGAACATCACAAAAAAAATTCATATCTTTTTAATTTCATGAAGTCAATGATAACTTTGATTTATTTTTTATTCTATCTTATTTTATTACATATATAATTTTTTAATTAAAACAATATTTTTTCAAAATAAAATAATAAGAATATATAGTGAGAAACATAAGAAATTGTACAATTCTATAAATTTCTATGATAAAAGCTAATTAATAAATTTCATTTTAACAATCCATTTTTTAAAATATTTGTTAAATATAGAATATTAACTTTCATCTCTCTTTTATTTTATAAACTTATATATTTATTCACACATTTACTTTTTATATTTACATTTATTTATCACACATTTTACATTCGTGTTATTTTTAATATTGGATTTTTATTGATTTATTTCATGTTAGACTTAGATTTACTTCACTCTTATGGAAAAATTCTAAAACTGCATAATGCTTTTTTTAACTCTCATAATAATATCATTTCATTTAGAGAAAGAAAAACAAAATTAGAAATAAATAGAATAACACTTATTTAATAATATAATGTATTATAGAGGGCATGATCTCTCTTAAAAACACATATCATCATAATATAATTAATAATAAATGTGTTTAATATATATATTTCAAATTTAATCATAACTATCACAGTGACATTTTAAAACCTGGATGTCAAATATTAAATCAAGAAAAATTATAAGCAACAATTTATTTTGTTAAGAGATTTTTCAGTGTATTAAAAAGACTGGCAGATCCTTCAACAAACAATACATTATTTAATTATTCTTTCTTATTGTATTGTAACAGTTGACATTAGGAGATATAAAGTTCTGAAGAAGATTTCTGGGGCAATCGAAACTGTCAACTGTAAGAAAAGATGGTAAATAAAGCATTGTGTAACAGTAGTAAAGTGCTTGGACAATTTAGTATTATTTGGAATACATTATTTACATACATGCAAACTTTTGACTTTGTGTTTTATTCAAACCATGATTACATTTTTATATAAGCTTTTTTTTTTTATTTATCTCTTTTATAGTGAAAATTATAATAAATTATGTTTAATATAAATTTATATTAAATTTGAGATATATATAATTTACAATTTTAAGTTTAAGATAAATAATAAAGTTCTTTTTTATTTTTATAAATTTGGTACTGAAAATTAATTTAATTCTATTTTTTCTTTTTCTATAATATCTAGTGATATTCTTATTTGAAAATGTCTGCAATAGCAATGTCGGAATTTTGATTCAATAAATTAAAACACACTTGTACATATAATTTATTTAAATTGAGAATGCATCTAACCTTAGCAAAACTTCTTTCTATTTTATCTTATAGATTAAATGACTTTTCTTAAAAATATTTTAGCACTTTATCTTAATAAACAATATTAAAAATCAATCTAATATATTTTTATAACTTTTGATTTCCATTATAAAATAATACTGTTTATATTTTAAAGCAATTATTCAGAAATTAAAAAATGTATAGTGACATTATATATATATATTTCTATTTTTTATTTTTATTGAAATTATTAAACAAATTTATTTTAATCAGTTTAAAAATGCTAACATTTAAAACAGATTACATTAAATATAAAGCTGTTTTATCCTCCTCCTCATTCAAAATCTCTTTGTTGTGCTTTGGTCTGAGAGTAATCTTTGTACTCAACAAAACATCATTGAGATATTAAAACAGTATTATAGAACATGGTATAGAGTTCAATTCTCTTCTCATTAAAAAAAAATATTATTATTCAAATGTAAAATAACATTAATAAGCAAAAAGAATGAAAAAGACTTTGAGTACTCATACATTGTTTTAATACATATAATGAAAACATTTTGTATAAATGTGTGTAATACTATTCACTATAAGGTTATAAAATATATTCAACATATTTCTAAAATTAAAGTATTTATATTTAAAGCAATTAGAAGCATCTTTAGTTTTTTTTAGTTAATCTATGAAAGATTTTGTTTGTTTTTGAATGCTGTTACATGATATACTATGCATAACACTTGAACACTGAAAATTCATTATTTGTTAGAATCAGAAAATATGGATTCTTTTTTTCTTTTATTTATCTTTTGTGTGCATATCTATATTGTTAAATTTAAATACATTATTACTGCTGAAAATATGACTGTAAAAAATGGATAATGTAATTTGCTCACAATGTTTTCTAGATTTAAATCTATGACTTATGCTTCATTATATTATTAGTTTTTTAACTTTTTATTTTAATGAACAATTAATTTATACATGATGTCTCTTACCTATCTTATTCTTAAACTTATTATCAAATTTATTCAAATCTGTGGGAATAGAATATGCTATTTTAAAATATCTTGAACAATTTTCTTTAGAATTTGTATTATCAGGTTTCTTTCTTTTAAATCTACTGTTAAATGAATGAATCTATAATTTTCTTTCTGTGCTTTATATTATTATTCATATATTTAATTAATGGTCATTATTATATTTTAAGAAAACTAAATAGAAGTTACATGAATTTCTTATTGCACAAAACAGATATTATAAATATTTTATAATTGAAAAATTATCTCAAGTTATTACATCCAAATATATTAAGAATTGATATTTAAATCATCTTTCTTATGATCCAATTTAATCTATCAATGCTATTAACTTTATCCATTATTATCAATCTTGATTCATACATATCAAAGACCCATACATAGTCTACATAGCATATGAATATTTTAATTCCATTATATATAAAAGACTTTATTATGTTGGTCTGCAAATTTGTTAAAGTTAGCTATCTATGTAATTCAAGGTAAATATATGAATTACTAAATCTTCATTGAAAGTATTGTTTTTCATTAAACACAGCTATGTTGTGCTTTAAAAAAATTAAACACATAAAATATGAATCATAATTTTTTTATATTAATATCTCTGTTCATTAAAGTATTATTAATTATATTTATTAATGTAGTTATTTTATTCATTCATAATGTTTGGAAATTTCAAGTTTTTTTTTTTATCTTTTTAAAAATTCAAATAATAAAACAAATAAAAATATATTATATCTTATTGTTTCATGTAAATATATAACAAAGCATTATTCTACGGAGTTGAGATAGTGTATATATTTCAGATTTATCACAGCTTTCATGTGAAAATAAATTTTGTTAGTTTGTAGAATCTGTCTTTTTTAGAAGTATTGTTCATTATAATTGTGTAAAGTTTGTTAAAATCAAGTGTAGTATTATTTTGAAAAAAAAAACAACAACACACACACTTCATTTGTTTGCAAAGAAACAATATTTAACCCCCATTAATTTTTTTTTATTTAGGTTTCTTCACAGACAAGAAAAATCTGTTTGTCAATTTAAATGCCACCTCTCCAATGTATTATTGTTTTGATTGAAATTTATTTTGGTCAAAAAAGAAATTGTTATTTCCTTTTGGTTTTACTTTTTCCTTCCACTGTCATCTCATAAAAAAACCTCCTCCCATCAATTTTCAATAATTTTACCATTTGCAAGCATGAAAATAATCAAGCAGACACTTTACTAAAATTATTATGCCATAGGATTTCAACAGACTGCTATAACTTTTATTTTTTTTAAAAATTAATTTGTACAAGTAAATTTGTATTTGAATAACTAATTCATATTTTTGTTATTTTTCTAGTTTATTTGTTTAATTAAATTTTAAAATATTTTAGTCATCTGTCAACTAACATTTCTTTAAAAAATGCTCATAATATCTGAGGGGGGACTCAAAAATAATCAGAATTTTATAATAAAAAAATGTATATTTATTTTTAGGTGTTGCAAATTGAATCTCTTTCGAAATATAATCTGTTCAGTGCAATGCACCAATATAAATGGGTTTTTCTTTTTTATATATATATTCTCCAGAAACACTTGCAAAGTGATACCTTTTAAGGCTGTCACTTTTTTCGTCACTACTTCTAAATCTGTAAAAAAAAACTGAGACAGTTTTCATTCATGGGATTACAAAGAAGTCACACAGAATGAGATCAAGTGAATGCTACCATGATGAAACATGCACTTCACACTCTGTCACAAAATGGGATGTTTATATTTTATAGTATTACCCAAAAGTTTCAAAACTTGTAGATATTAAAGTGCCTGATCATTACACATGAATTCTGAATGAACAATGCTATTTGCAGCTGAAAAAAGAATCAGAATTGTCTTGGCATTTGACTTCACTCATGATGCTTTTTTTGGATTGTGGTGAATTTAATACTTCCATTAAACCATTCATAAATTTGTTTTTTATCAGAGCAATAAGCTTGTAAGTTGCTTCAAGCAAGACAGTTGTCTTCTCTATCATTTTCCCTAAAAAAAACCTGCATTTTATGTAATTTCAACTTTTTGACTATTACATAAATTGACAAATATGCAAAATGTATTTTTAAAAAAAGTGGTACATGTGACCATGATTTCACATGATGACTTCATTTGGCAGATTGATGCAGAAGGGTTCCTGCAAGAGGTATCTGAAAGCAAAGGCATGTACTGTAATAAATGCAACTACTATAAAATGATCTGGTTATTTTGGACAACCCTCGTATTCTTATTTAATTTGATTACATGACATTAATTACTTTTTGTATATTTATTTGTAGCAAAAAAAAAAATATGCTGTGGCTATTTGTTGCATTTATTGCTTGGTATTTTAGAAATGGTCTAATGATTCCTCTGATGTCAATAACTATCCTTCAGTACCTACTAAATAATTACCTGGATTCATTATCTTAAAAAAAAACTACTCGAATAATATAACATTTATTTTGTTTCATTTCATTTTATTTGTTATTATTCTCTTCCTTATTAAATTATCATTATGAGCTACAGGCTTTAATTTTCCTTTCTTTGAGTATATACAAATACTTTAACATGCTGTTAGTGGTAACAAAAACAATCAAAGTAAATTAATCCAGGCCTAGTACTTTCTTTGAGTAAAAAATAAAGAAAACAATTGTCCTTTTAAAATGATTTACTGAGCATTAATTACTGATTGTTTCATCTTGCTCTCTCTTTATACCTATAATAGCTTATCTTCTGTTTCCTTTATGTATCTCTCATCATTATAGATGATACATTTTATACTTATTAACAGACATTAACATCAAAATTGTATTAATATCAATAAACATTGCCTGAATTGATAATTATAACTATCTAATACTGAAAACACTATAGAAGGAATCATTTTAATATCATTTATTATTCATCAAAATGATTCCTATGTGATATTTACACAGTATGCTGAATAACTTTTCCCACATGAAGAATACATAGGCTGAACATTGTATGACTCTCTATAACATGATTTATAGTTTTAAGGTTATAACAACTACATAATTGTTTCTGTGGATAGACTTAAAATATGCCAATAAATGAATAGACTTTTCTATTCTAGGACAACTTATCTCATGCATTTTACACTTCCTGAGTTTTTCAAATATCCTCACCTCCCCTTATTTTTTCTTAATCTATGTTGCTGTTTGAATATCCAATTATTATCTTATTTCTATCAATATATCAGTAATTATTTAACCTATTTTCTCTATATACCAGGATTCTCATGCTTATTCCCTAATAATTTTGGAATGTTTCTTGTATCTCAATACTTTGATATAAAATAAGATTTCCATTTTGTCATCTTGAGTTGTAAATTTTTATTTTATCCCACCCTTTATTCCTTATAATTAACTTGTATCTCATTTTTGTATCTCTTCCACTGTTCCATTACAAATGTGCATGGATATTTCTTTGCCACTTATACATTTTCTGTTGTCATATATTTTTTTTTGAATAAGTTTGAAATTCTTGAATTTCCTGCTGCTTATACCAACATCTTTATTTATTTCATTTTATACTTCTCAAATATTTTCTGCTCTTCCTATTTCAAATTCAGATCCATCAATCTCTACTTCCATCTTAGTTTTATTTTTATTATTAAATTCTTTTGTAATTTTGACATCATTTAAAATTCTGATATTTGCTCTACATATTTCCACTCTACTTATGTTCTCCTTTAGAGATATATATATATTGAAGCTTTTGGTTTTGACCGAAGCTTCATTAGTTTTAAGCTGGTTTTATTAATAACAATATACAGTATATCAAAATATTCCTCATAAAATGAATTGTGTTATAAAAGTTATTTAGAGAGTGCTAGTTTGAAAACAGAATAAAAGTTTAAATTGATTTTCGTAAATTAATTGATATGCAAGCATAATTCATTCGTAAATGCTTAAAACAGGAATTGTTTTAGTTATAATGTCAATTTAATAAAGATTTACATATTCAACACGGTTGAATTGATGATAGTTATTTATTAAGAATATTTTATAAGTCGCTATTAATATTGTAAAGGAATCTGAAGGGGAGGGGGTAGACATTTATAAAATAAATATCCTGTTTATTTAGTGAGAAAGTGTCTGATGAAAATCGTATAGGGGAAGAAGTAAAATTTCACTATAAAAATTTTAATTATTTATGGAAGGAAAATTGTATAAGAGATCAAGAATAAATAAAAGTATTAAAAATCGGTTCAAGCAGAGTTATATATGTGTGTGTAAATGTAAACATGTAGAATGTGTTAGAAAATTTTAATTATAAAAATAATCAGTAATCATTAAGGGTCATACATGGTATCAGTGAAAAGCTTGTTGAGATGATTATTACTATGTTTTAATTTCATATCCATAACAGCCAATTTTCATTCAAAATCTTGAGTTCAAAGTTGGTCTGCTATGTATTATTATTATTTTTATTTTGTTAAAAACTTTGATTTTAGTCTCTCAAGGGGTTTGCCACGAACGGGAAAATTTAACAAAACCATGTGATGTCTGTAAAAATGTGAATAGATAAATTATAAAACAATAACAAAACACAATTAAAAAATGAATATAATTTAATTGACAAGAAGCATCACTCAGAAATTGAAGGAGGGCACAGCAGGATATAAAAGCTTAAACACCTTTTAAGGAGAGACTTGATTATCATTTCTGTATCTAGGGAAAATCTCATTCAGGTTTAAATTATCACTTTCAAATTGTAAAAGTTAAGTTTTTATTGTTATCCTGGCTCGCTTTCTGAATGAAAACTTTAGTTAAAATTTGTATTATTGTAGAATATGATTAGTGAGTAAACTTTCCATCGGGCTTATGTTGCTTTCCCCTGAAGTTGATCATCAGCATGATTACCTATATGATTTTCATCACCTTAAACAATCGGAGAGTAATGCAATATCGACCGCAGCTAAAATTTTATCCTGAGAAAATTAAGAAGCAATAAGTTTTATAAATTTTCATTTCAAATCTTCACTTTTAAGGATGAATGGATATAACTATTTGTGCTATAGAAAATTTAGAAATTAATCACCATCAAGGGAAAATGTGGAACTGAATTATAATGTAAAGAAAATATATTATTGATAAAATTGATATGCTGCCTACTTATGAAAAAATTGAAGGAATATAGTGCTACAATTCTTGTAAAAGTATACGTGAATTATTGTGAATTATTGGACTTCGACAACCTAAGCTACTGGGAATCGATTTATTTATCCGGAAAGAAAAATTAAGAGAAAGTTGATTACGTATTCCATTATAACATTGAATAAACTCTCAGTTAAGGAAACTTAAACTGCATAAAGGAATTAAAATGCTATTTAAAAATTATTACGTTGTTGAATTATACAGCCAATTTGTGTCAAATAATGTGAATCTGAAAATAAATAAATACCCTCTGGATTATTATTTCTAATGTTTAAAAGGAGTCCTGTATTGAGAAATTTCGAATTTAATAGCTCAACGATATGGATTACTTATTGAAATAGTTTATTAAAATGTTCATGGATTAAGTGTTCAAAAAAAAAAAAAAAAGCGTGTGCTTACAAAACTATAAGGGCTGTTTTGCAACTGCAGGGATGCAAAAGGACTTCGGGGAACTGTAACGATCAGAGACTATATAAGTATTATTCTTTTATTCATGGTTATTTTATATATATATTTTAAAGCTATATTAGCTGATGCGTTAGAATACTAGTTACTTATGTGCCTGAATTTAAAGTTAACCAATATTTATTCTAAGTTTTGAGTAAGTATAATAATATAAAATATGCCTTCTTTAACTACAAATTTATTGCTTTACCCTAATTATATGAATGTGCAACATAAATGAAAATATTTATAATACATTACCCTAATTATATGAATGTGCAACATAAATGAAAATATTTATAATACAAAGTGAGTTATTTTAATTTTAATGCTAATAAAATTTATATGTTCTTTCTTTGAATGTATTTTGTGATAGAATGAGATAGACTGGTCTCAAAAGGGGAGGAGAGAAAATGATTCGGCAAATGATGCGCATTTCTTATTTATTGTTGTTAAAATAGAAAATGATTTTAAATTTAAGCTTATAAAATTGTTGGCTCATGCGTCAGTGCAATATTTCATGGGGAGAGTAGGTTTAAATTTTCATAAGTATGCGTGTGGATTGGTAAAGGACCCTTGTTTGCTTTAGGTTAGTTGCTGAAGTATAGCTCCCTCACTAAATCGTCAGTAAAATGTTAAAAGTTGTGGATAAATTTCCCACTTCATGTTTAGGTACACCGTAAGATGATTTCTTTATTGATAGCCATAGTGTCTTGTGCAAGCCCATCCATATTTGTATGCCTAGCAACCAGTCCTAGCATATTTCAGCCCTAGTGCTCTTTCTCTTGTTATGAGTCTTTGCCAACGCTCATGTTGATGTTGAATTATTTTCCTTGCGTGTGTATATTATTTAGAGAATAGTAAGAGTATAAGTTATTAGTAATGTTAACAGGGTCATAGAATCAATTTGCTGTTTCTTTGTGAATGTGAGTTTGAAAGTGTGATCTGTTGTACTGATGCATTGCATTTGATTTCGCTTTACCTACAGAGTTGAGAGCCAAGAATAATTATCAAGTTGAATTTTGAAGTTGAAAACTAAAACATGTTTATTTGACAATAAGCAATGTGCATCGAAGTTCCAATTCACAGCCAGAGTCAATTTTGCTGGAATGGTAAGCCAATTAAAATCCTGTGGGGACATTGGTAAATGATTTAGATGTGTGTAAGTGAAAGTATGCTTAGTATGTGTACCGATTCTTTTAACACTTGAATAGTTAGTTAATTAATGTATGCTAGGGTAATCAAATACTGTAAAATATTTAAAATTCACAAATAAGTTACCAAGGCATATTATGTGATTTAATTGAGGCATAAATTATAAGTTCATTTCGTCATGAAGAGAATTCTTCATGACCAATGTTTGCAATTGTATAATAAATAATGTTATTTAGAGTTTAAACTCATATTTAGGAAGTTAATAATAAGTGTTATTAGATTAAAATGTTATGCGAATTATTTAAAGTTAGGATTGTATAGTCATCTCCTTAGCAGCTGTAAACCTCAGCTTATTGATAATTTAATACTATTTTATCCTGTGAACAATTTATTAATATCTGATGTTTAGTATTATTTTTTTTATTATTATTATGGTTGAAGAACTGGGAAAAGCTACAGGAAAACCATGTAGATAATGTAAATACATTTTAGTTTCTTATTGTTAATAAAAGTTGTCATTTTAAAATAAAATCTTGTCTGTATCTCAATGCTTTGTGGATCCAATAAGATCTGGAAATCCTAATCGTACACCAATACACTATTACTTAAATTTAATTATGATGTAGTTAATTACACTATACCCAGGTTAAATTGCTTAAGAGATTATTTTAAAAAGTTTTATTACCAAATTTGATAGAAGAGAAAATTATTTTAACACTCCAAACTCAAATGAATAAGTGTGGAATACAAGTAAACTAATTTAGCAACATAAAATTTAAAATGTATGGTGTGCAGTAGGATTATTGTGTGATATAAAGTACGGTGGATGGACATAAAATCCCTTCTCCATCAGCTGTATTCGAATACCTTCACAGATAAATTTATTAGTTAAATTTTCTAAATTATTAAAGTGTTTATGGTGTTTGCCAACAAAATCTCTAGTTAAAATTTGATCTTAATTATTTGGAAATAGATAAAGTGGATATTGGCTAGGTTGAACTAAGCCAAGGTCAACTACCATTGTGATCTCTGGGAGTGTATTCATGTATCACTAATAATTTGTAACTGAGTGGTAATTTTCACACCTTTGCTGTTCTGAAGCCCTAAGATAAAATTATCATACAATAGAGAAGAGTTAGCATAATGAGTAGTTACAAATGTTTGCAAAATTGAATTATGAATGAAAGCATGGTAGAGTAATGGAAAATAAGGATGATGATGGGCATGGAAATAGTTTAATTTCCTTAAAATTTTAATTGTGGCTTTAATGTTAGATGGATGGGTAATGTGCTGAGAGAGATAGTAAAAATGGGGAGTTGAGATGAGATTTTTATCCGCTCAAATAAAGGTGATAAATTAGGAGATTAATATTAGTAGTAATTTTGTTCTCAGTGTTTATTCGTTTCATATTTTATTTGTTAATCCATTTGATGGATATTAATGTAGCTGATTAAATAAATTATTAATAGATAACAAAGAAATAAATAGATTTTCCATTAAAGTTGCAATTTGGCGCCCTGGCAATTTTATTATGTGTTGTCCCATCACCATCGATCCCAAGGCCATCCACTCTGAAGGTTGTGTGTGTGTGCGAGTTAGAGAGAGAAGAGGCAAGGCTAAGGCTGAGGTTGTAGAGCTTAGGTAATCGTCATCATTATTGCGAAGGTTACAATATATAATAGATATAAACATGACTTCCTTTATAATAAATTGGTTCACTTCCATTCTGGCATTACATTCTATTTTATGTTGTTTAACATTTTCTTCTACCCATTTTAATTCATTTTTTAATATACTCTATATTTTCTCAAAAATTTCTCATTTATTTGTTCTTTTTCTGCATCTTTTCTCTAATCTTACTGAATTTTATTCAATTTCTCTTCAAAAATATTCTGACCATGTTTACATTCTAGCAAATCTTTTTTTTAACTTGGTCACTATTTGCTTAACATGTTGTTGGCTTTTCACTTTGATGCTTTCTATAAACTCCATCTTTTTCTTCATTTAACATTGTTCTATTTCTAATTTAGATTCTGTATATTTCACTTTGTTCTCTAGAACTTCCAATATCTCTTGTCATTTTCAATTGCTTGGTTTAAATCTTGTTGGATTATCTTAAATTCCTGTTTTAACTTAACCTCCAAATCTTGATGTACTTTATCTATTTCTTTGTAAATTATTAAAATCTTGATTCATGTGTTCTTATCTTATGATACACTCTTGATGATCCTTCTCCATTTTATTATCCAAGTTATTAAAATTGTATTGCATTTGGTCTTATTCTTGATGATTTTTCTTTATATTTTGTCACACTTGCTCTATTTTATTTTCTAATTCTCCCTGAATTTGTTCTTTTTTTTTTTCATTTTTTTCTCCATATGTAATAATATTTCCATTATCTGGATTTTCTATTTTTTATAACTTTATCTTGTTGATCCATTAACTCTAATTCTTCTCTCATGTTTTCCTAAAGTTTTAGTATGAGAAGGACAATGAAACCTGTATCTTCTCATAAATCACCACTGATTTTCTTCAATGCTAGATTAATTTATAAATATAAATAAATGAAAGCAGTTCATGAATATTCAACACCAATGGTCTTCAATCTGCTAACAAAGCAATTTTTTATTAATGAAAAGGCTGGATAACCCACCCAAATCTATGATCTAAGATGATTATATAGACACTAAAGATTGACATTTGATTAAAGCAGATTGAGATTTTTAATTCATAAAAGTTTAAATAACCTCATTAAACAGGTAATAAAACCTGTTTTGAAAAGAACCTAAAATATAGTCTTTTTTAACTTTCAAACTACACTACAATGGCAAGGTCACTCATTTTATTTCAAAATGTATGGATTTTTTTTATCATGCTCTATTATCTGCAGTCATCATATGTCACTATTTTCTTTTTAAAAAAATTATTTTCAATTATGCTCAATAGATATCACATCAAACTCATGAAAAGTAAATTTATCAATAAAGTTGCAAAGTTATCCACAAGATTACCTTTACTTTGTGATAACTAGTGCATTATCTGTAATATATTTATCTGTGCAACATAGAAAAGTAAATATTCCACCCATAATAATTTCATAAAATACAAATATCTAATAAACCAGGAATTAAGCCTCTAATATAAATGTTGCATTGATAAGTCTGATATACATTTTAGCACTTTATTGGTACTGCATAAATGTTCTAGTGCAGATATAATTAATGAATATATTTCTCTATGCAATTAACTATACATTTTAATTCAATGACTCTACAAGATAAAAATGCACTTAAAATATCTCTATAAATATTTATTCCATGTTTGAACAAAGAATATTCAAGAAAATAAGTATATCTCCTCTCAAATAATCTATCTGACATTATCAACAACAAATTAGACAGAGAGTTTAAATGGTAAATTATCCATTGGGTTATTACATTTGTTCAAATTCATTTAAAGTTACTGTTCTATTATAGTTTATTTTTCCTTTCCTCAAACTGCAAAAATTATGCAAGAACTACTAATATGTGCTTTTTAATAATGCAATTAAACAACTTATTTCTTTAAATATAACATGCATCATTAAGAGGAAGACAAATATATGTAAAGGGATTAGCAGAAAGAGTGCAGGTATATGTTATCAATACCACTCATTTAATAAAGCTAAATTATGTAAAAGCAAACAAGTACAATGATTGTATATGCATGGAGTCAAGTAAAGGACCAATTTTTACATAATAGGAAGTACACACATATAAAAAATATTACTCATTTTGTTTTATTCACAAAGCACAAAGGATAAAACCTCTAAACTATTAATCAAAATTATTTATTTATTTTAACATGGAACCATTTTTAATTTATGAGTATCATGCAAATTATTATTCAGTGAATATTCCTGCTACATCTCCTTATCTCATTAGATTAGCCTTAATGATAAGCGCACCAGAACTACAGATCATGAGACAAATTTTGATTGTTTTGCTGGCAATAATAAAAGAGCACATTACCTGTTGCAACTCATAATAATCTCTGACACACAGATAATTATCAAACCCAAAATAAAATAAATCAATGAATGAAAATAAGAATAATGACCACCTTGTTAATATCAACAATATAATTGTATTACAAAATATAAAAAAAATATATATAAAATTAACCTACTGAATAAATAAACAATAACAAAATTGGTAAATAAATATCTGATGTGATCAACATTCTAAATTCTCATTTTATCCATTGTAAATTTTTTTATTTAATTTATTTTTGAGCTATAATTTTACTTTGATATTCTTGTACAAAATAATAATAATAAAAAGATAATATAAAAACTATTTGTATGAGTAGTGAAGTAATCAAACTATTAATTAAATTCATATACACTTTTAAGAGAAAAAAATTATATTTGTATAACAATAACATATATTACTTTCCCTATGCATTCCAATTAGTCATATTGTGTGTTAGCATATCATCTATAACATATTGATTTATTACATATTTCATTATAAACTTAGCAAGAGTTTTATATAATTGTTTTAAATTAATATCAATAATTATACATGCAATGAATATATCTCTGAAATATTTTATCAAACTTTTGTTTTGTTATGCCATTTACTTTTATTATCTTTAAGGTGTATTATATTTATCTTCTACTTGACATGTAAAATAAATACTACTCTATTCATCAACAATATTATTATGGTTAGTACATATCATGACCATGGTATAAGTAAGATATTTACTTCTCTAAACTTATTCCAAATATAAATACTACATCTGCTTAGTTTATATATAAAATGCTGAAGTCTCAATTCTCTAATATGAAATTTAATATAAACTTAGATTTATACACTAATATTTAATCAAGTAAATCAATAAACTATAAAGCAATGATAATTAAATATCTCTTTATGAATGTATAAAAATATCTGCTTTTCATGAAATAAAGTTTATTTTACTCAAGGAGTATTATTTCTATTCTACTAATCAATTCTGATATATATATATTAATATTTTAAATCGATGTCTGTATTTCTTCAAAATAATATTGGTAACTCTATAAATAAACCTTTGAAAATACAGTAATTAAAAGTCTATAAAAATTATATGTATAACTATAACTTAGAAGCGCTTTCACTACCTTGTAGCTTTGTCAACTATCACATTTAAAATGTCAAAGTTGACATTTTAAATGTGATAGTTGACAAAGCTACAAGGTAGTGAAAGCGCTTCTAAGTTATAGTTATACATATAATTTTTATAGACTTTTAATTACTGTATTTTCAAAGATTTATTTATAGAGTTACGTATATATATATATGCATGCCCAATTACTACATATGAAACTGTGTTTCAAAAATATTTTCAGCATATACTGAAGCACTCAAATCTGTTGCACACACCCTCAAACATGGGTTCGAACTCAGTCCTTTAATAATAAATCACTAGGGAGCGAGGGTATACTGATGCACATGATAGTTTATTGCTTTTGTTAAGCTTTAGTCTCGGTTAATATTAATTTACATATAAAACATAAATTTCTATCATGGTAAACAATCATGCGTATGTGTGTGTGTGACAGATAAACATAATAATTTTATTAAAAGCATTTTGTTTATATTACGTATATATTTTTATTCATGTATTTTTATTTGAGAGGAAGTTCGAGAGAGTAACGCAAATTTAGCAAATGAAAGACTTGCCTTATTTTAAGTTCAGAAAAGATTTGTTTTTATTTTAACATAAGTTTATTTTAAAAATTCACATTACTTAACATCTATCCTGTGGGTCTATTTTCAGTTCAAAATAGACCAAGACCAGCTCTCTCGGATTTGATCTCGTGCATACTTTAAAATTAGCTGTGTCATTGTTGACCGTTAGTGGACATCCGGGAATTACCAAAGGCAGCCAAAATTAGTATAAATACCACCGCATTTTCTAATTAAAAGGGCTCTGCATCTTATTTCTAAACATTGTTGTCAAGGTAATCTACATCACTCAGAATTTTAAAATGGTTCGTGAGTAGAAAGAAAATTTGCTTCCCCGATCTCTCCAAGATCAGACCCGTGCCAATGTACTCATAAGCCATCGTTTCCAAACTGCTGCCAAAATGAACTGTAAAATACACCAGGAACAGAGACATTAAACACAATTTTGCTAAAATAATGCCAAATTAATCATATTTCTTCAAAAATGAAACCAACATGTGTGCATACGTCCATCAAATCATCTAACATAGGGGTAATTCCCTGCCGCAAAATGAACTCTAAAAACTTTCATCTAAATAATCTTCTTAATCGTAAACTGTAAAATTCAACCTCTAATTATGTAAATTTATTTTGCCTAAAGTATGTCTTTTTAATATTTCCATTTTTGTAATCTTTATTTTTTCAAAATGTAATTGCTTATTTTTCCATCGGTAATGCCAAACCGATTAATTGCTTAAACAATGACTTTTCTTTTTGCTTTAATATCTAAATTTTATTTGATTTTCTAAACTCGATTGCTGGGTTTTCACTCATACTGTTTTATTATTTTTAAATGTGGCAATTTTACTTTGATATTATGTAAATCATACCCATTTTAATATGCTAATAATTCAACTTGGTGAATCAATCTTATATTATTTTACTATTCCGCCATTAAGGAATTTTAAATCGTAAACGTAAGTTTTCTTACTAAACTAAAAATTCGCCCGGTTGAAAATATTCCTAAACTGTTTTGATTAATTTTTATTATGCTATCCGTTATCATTTCAAATAAATTATTAACTATTATTTCATACTATTGATTAATATTAAATAAATTTAGTATTAAATAAACTGAAGTTCAGATCCTTACTTTTAGTTGATGATTCATTATATAATTAGCCCGCCATCTAATGATAATTTAAGTAACTAATTTTTCAGGCATATTGATATGCGTTTAACAAAGGGAATCTTAATTCTTCATATTTCATTATTGATATGCTAAATAATCTTTTAAGCAAATTGTATGCCCCTTTTTGGGATTGCTTATATATTATCATTTCATTACGCTAGACTTACTTACTCTTTAAAGCCATAAATAAAAATCAGTGTTAATACAGACCTGAGAGCCTTCGCGATGGGACCCGGTGATAGCGTTCATCAATCAAGTGTTTCTTTGTCATACTTTCTCTCATTACTGGAATCCTTAAAGCACATTTCTCGGCGGAGTGTGGAGGCCCTGACTCCAAAGGTTGTGTTTGGTCACGTAGGCTCTATTATGGGTTAACATTCGGAAAAACGAAACCATAGTATCCTGCCAACCACTTCTTCGGATGCTATCAGTCACAAGCGCAGATGAGCTTATGTTTTTCGTTCTCAAGTTGATGAAGCTTCTCATCCTTTCAAACATTATCATTCGGTCCGCACGCTATCGTTTATACTTCCTCAATATATTTTATTCGTCTGTAAGTCATAATGATATGATTTTCCTAAGCCACTCCAAGTTCTCATATTATAATATAAATTTAGTTTGCCCTATCACATATTATAGCTTATTAGCGCTATCCACCCTATCGTTACACTGCTATTAAATACATTGAAAGTTAACTTTTAATAAAGCCTATAAAAGTCAAGTCATGTGACTGAATGTCGAGATAATTATGCTTTTCCTTATTCTATACGTAAATCATAAATGATGAATCATTTTATAATTTCCAAGATAATTAATCTATCGTTAATATAATTATGATGAAATCCATGTATAATCAAAATTTACTAGATAATTTATTATTCAAACTATCATAATGGATATAATCAAAGCCCATGTATAGTTATTAAAATCCATTATATTCTCTGTGACTTAAAATATCATAATGTTCATAATAAAAGCCATGTATAGTTATTGAAATCCGTTACATTCTTAGTGATTTAAAATGTCATAGTGTTAATAATGGAAGCCCTATAAAATATATTTTAAATTAGCATATTAAGCCGCATCATTTCAATTAATTAATTTCTTACTAATATGTATCTTTAGTACTGGCATATCCATCAATCCTTAATTTATGTTGCTAAGGTCAGCATGGAATGCTCACATCAACATTATGTGAAACCCAGATAGAGTATTTATTATGTGTAATCTGAGTTATAGTGTGTTTTAAAGTCTATATCCATTTGCTCATATACTAATTTAATTGCCTCATTAATGTTATTTTTTAATAAATTCATATTTAATAATCTATTCTTTGGACATTTTATTAATTCATGCATGCACATCTGTTAATTATATTGCATCATCCTTTAGTTAGTCATTAGATCTCTTGTGTCTCTGCTGACCCTCTGGGCCGGGGATTGTTAAAATGTCATTTGCTATCATCAGAAGTGTTGTTTGTAATGTTCTAGATTTGGGAAATGGGCAATAGGGCGAAGTTCATGAGTATTCCTGACCTGTGTATCTCACATATGATTGAACTCTAGGTACTTTTGCTTAGATGCTAATTCTTGTTAGATGAACATACAATTCTGACTGGTACAATACTTTGATGTTATATTTTTTATACATATTTTAAAGACTATAAATAATTATAGACAAGTTTAAAGTCATTAAATGCATATGCATAATTTAATTATTTTTTAAAAAACACACATACAGTGGCAAATGGGTGCATATAATATTAATTAATCTTTTCTGAAGGTTTGTAATGATGGTATATTATAAGATGTGATATGTTAGACTATTTCCATCATTCACTCATAAATAATGGAAATAGTTGAACATATCACATCTTAATTAATCTTTTGCTTCAATATTTTTTTAATGTTATTCTTAGAAGTGATTTTCTATGCTAAAAAAATAATCATTAAAAAAATATGAAATGCCATTCTTCAAAGCTATTTTCAGAAGTGTAGTAAAGTTAATCTTTCCATTAACAATATTTTGAAAATAGATTAAAAAATAGTAATGAAATACAATTTGTAATAGTCAAAATAAGAGTCATAGATCACATGACCCTATACTTTGTTTTTTTTTTTTTTATAAAGTGTACTATTAAGAATTGTTTAGTTCATTTTCCTAAAGTCTAATTTTTTTTTTCTTTTGCCCTTTGGTATCGAGAGTCATGATTTTAACAATATTTTATTTTAATTGAAGTAGTTAATTCTTGCACTGGTATCTTCACAATATTTTATACATTATTTCCACAATAGAATAATTGGAAAAATTATAAGGGAGATACAGGTACAAATTTTAAACTAGTTAATTTTTTCAATTCCTTGGAAATCTGGTCAATGAGTGGGAAGCAAATCTTCCTCTTCTATTCTTTGTGTTCATAAATCCATAAATTTCCAATAAAAATATGCAATTGTTTTATTATCAGTCTTGAAGGAAAACTTTTCTGCTACTTTTCATTTCAGAAAGTCTATATAAATTCTTTTCTCTTTTAATGTTCATCACATAATATTCTATTAAAAGCTAGAATATTTTTTCACTGTTCATTTATCTAGCATTCTTCTCCAGTTTTTTATTCCACAAAATAGTTTATCTAGGGGGTTTGAACTCATACTTTCACACAAAACTCAACTATCCATGCTATCTCACACTGCTGATACATTTGATCACACACATGTTGAAAAGCTAAATAATCACCAATATATATATATATTTCGTGCTAAACCAGCGCTCATCAGTTGGTCCAGATTATCATCTCCATACATATATACAATCAATGCTCACTTACATTAAGATAGTCAATCTTCATACTTTAAAGGACAGGTTTCAATACACTCTGCCCCACAACTCTTTAGCCATCCATTTCATTGAAAATCTGATGAAATGCCCAAAGCCCATATTGGTGCCAATCTTCTCATCCTAGGTTGAGAATGATGGAATTTGTAAATGAGTTTAATTGTTTTGATCCTTCTATAAGATATGTGGTAGAAGGAGGGGGATTAGATTTTGTTAAGTTAAAATGTTTAGATCTTTTGATGATTAGAAATGTAAAGACTAATTGTTTAGTATGCAGTCATTTTTTAAAAGTAAAGAATTAAGGTCTATAATTAAACCTGATAGCTATCAGTCTGTATCTTATAAAGTAGCTGCTTTAAGAAATTATTGTTATAGGAATAGGAAATTAAATAATTCTAGTGGGGTAGCTTTGTTTCAGAAAGGCCAATTTTATAAAGATTCTTTGAATGTTGGCTAATCTGATAAATTTGTTAAAAGTATTTTATTTAATGATAATATTTATAAGGGTGTAAAGGACAAAGAAAAATATATTTTATTTCTTTGCCATTTAAATTGTCTTCTTATGAAATTGTATGTAGAAATAGTAAATTGTTTGAAAATAAGAAAATTGCTTGGAAAAGGGGTGTTACATTGAATAATTTATTAAATAATACAAAGGAAATTTTTGATAGGAAGACTATTCCTGGTGTAGTGTAATTTATCCCTTGTTTTTATAAAAAGGTTTACATAGGTCAGAGTAGTTTGAGTTTAAATGAAAGAATAAAGATTCATAAAAGTAGGATTAGAAATAAATATCTTAATTCTGCTTTATATGTCCATGAAAAAGATACAGCCACACTATTAATTTTGATGAAGCTAAGATTGTGCCAAATAATTAAAAGAATGCAGTATTAATATTAATATTTAAAAAAGATAATAAAGAAAATATCAGGAATTACAGACCTATCAGTCTTTTATCAGTTCTATAAAAAAAATTTATGAAAATAATTACAACTCATCTACAATGAACTTTAGATTTTAACCAACCAAATAGCAAGCTGGATTTAAAAATAGGTTTAGTAAAGTGGATCACATCCAATATCGAGAGAAGTTATAAAAAGAACCAATGAATATGAGTTGTTATTATACTTTGGATTTGTAGATTATGAAAATGCATTTGATTCAATGAGCATTTCTTCAGTGATTAAAGCATTATAACATCGAGATATAAACCCAGGATAAAAATGCAGCAGCAGAAATTAGATTACATAATAATACTAGGAAGGTTAACATTGAGAAGATCATATGACAGGGTGACTCCATATCTCCAAAACATTTTACAGCAGTTTTGCAAAAAATATTTTGTAGATTAAAGTGTGAAGCTACTGGATAAACAGTAAATGGGGATTATTTAAGTCGTCTTCATTCTGAAGATGATGTAATTGTTCTTGCAAATAATGCTTCACAGCTTCAGGAAATGTTGCAAGAACTATCAGATGAAAGTAAAAAAGTAGGATTAAATGTTAAAAAGTCTCAACTAATGTTCAATGGATTTTCTCAAAAGTTGGAAATAAAGATTGATAATGACGAGTTGGAAAAAGTTAACAACTACAAATGCCTTGGTCAAATTATTATTACATATGAAAACATAACGAATGAAAAAACTTAATATTAAAAAGAAATATGTCTATGTATTTGAAAAGAAAAGTTTTTAAGAAATGCATTTTATCATTTCTTACTTATGGATCTGAGACTTAGGCACTTAAAAAAAAAGCTACACAAAAACTTTAGACACTCCACAAAGTATGGAAAGATGCATGTTAGGAATAACAAGAAGAGTTCAAAAACAAAATACATCAGTGAGAGAACAAACAGCTGCTATTGATATCATTGAAAGGATTAAAAGATTGAAGTGGAGTTGGGATAAACATATTTTTTGCTAGAAGAGATGAGAAATCTTAAACCGAATTCCAAGAAATTGTAAAATACTTAGAAATGTACCACATGTGAGATGGATGAATGAAATAACAAAAAGTGCTGGGATAATGTGAAAAAGAGATGCTAGACATCAGAGAAGATAAATGGAACTTGGAAAAACCTTCATCCTTCAGTGAATCAATAATGGTTGAATATGATGACTGTAAATGATAAATTATTTCCAAGATACATTTTGTGCTGAAAAAGTACTCATCATTTTGCACAGACCACCATCTCTCACATATATCTTTATTTTTGATTATGATTGTCAAACTTATCTCAGCCAGAACTTTGACATGATCTACTTTAGAGAAATACAATAATGATTATCACTAATCCTTTATTAAATGCAGTTATCTCCAGCAAATATATCAACTTTAAATCGCAGTTAATAAATGATTATTGATAATCATTATTGTATTTATCAAAAGTGTGTCATACCAAAGTTGTAGGTGTGGCTTGACACTTGTAAATCAAAATATAATAATTATCTAGTGATAAATACTGAACACATGATGAAGATATATATGGGACATGATAAAATGGTACAACTTATGACTGCTTGTTTAGCACAAAATGCATTTTGGGAGTCATTTGTTTTTACAGTATCTTCATTCATGTGTTTAGAAATGTATGGAGGTATGGAGATTATTAAAGACATCTATAATGGATATTACACATGGAAAAAGACAAATAAAGTTGAATTATTCAACGAATGTATTTAATTATAAAAAACAGATATATCAATTTGTAATTGAGGTTTAAGGTTCATATCAGTGCTAGAGATAATCTCTAACTTAAATGATTAGTGATAATCATTATTGTATCTTTATCTATGTGTTTCAAGAATGGGAGATGGTGCGAAGGTCATAAGAACATTTATAATTTAGAAATAATATTTTATGTAAATTTCACAGTGATAACTTTTCCAATATTGAAATTTATGCTAATGAATTATTGAATGTGAAATTTATAATTGAAATAATATTTTATTTACATTGTATAAATTTATACATAAGATGGAGAAAAAAAAATATTTAAAAGAAAACATGAATATATTAGGGTAATGAATATCATTACCCTAATAGAGTATGTAATATGGTTACATTATTGGTTTTTTCTCATTTTAATAATACATTTGATATTGAACCAAGTACTGGTAGATTCATTATTAATGATAAAATCAACAAATGTAATATTATTTATAAAGTGATGTGCAAATGCAAACTCATTTACATTGATAAGTCAAAATGCGCATTGAAAAAGAAATACAAAGACTCACAGCCTCAAGGTGGCCTTTGATCATTCCATCTTCAGACTTTCAATTTGATGGATGGTTGAAGAAATGGAGTGTGGAGTGGATTGAAACCTGTCCATTAAAGTATGAGGATTGGCTATCATAATATATATATATATATATCTGAGCATTTATTGCATATATGTGTGGAGATGATAATTCTGGACCAACTGATGATTGCTGGTTTAGCATGAAATAGTATATTGGTGATTATTTATCTTTTCTACATATATGTATTCAAGTGTATCAATGATAAGATAGAGTGGTGGGTCATGTTAATGTCTGTGCTCATATACCCTATATATAATAAATTGTGATAATTGGTGAATAGATTTAAATCTGTATTTGGTGAACATTTAATTATTTATAATGGAAAATTTTGCTTTGACAGTGTTTTTATTTTACACGTGGAAACAATTTGAAAAAAAAAAATCAAAGAGCCACATTTTATAAGCATGACAGACAATTTATTACAAAACAAACAATGTAATTATGTTAATATACACAAATTATGGAGAGTTGGCCATTCACATGTGGATGTTATTATTGTGCAACTTTAATGAGATTTGTTTTTTAAATTTTAACTGTTAAATGCTACTCTCCATGCAGTAAACTGCCTATAACTATTTTTCATATTTTTACATTGGTATACTGAATATTGTAGAGCTTATTCTAGAGTATTTTTTTATATGTATGATCTCTTATGAGATATCATTTTTATTAATTTGCATTTTTAAGATGATTTCCAAAAGTTTCCATAAATAATTTAAAAATTTTATATTTAAACAGTATTATCAGAATTTAGGATTTAATATTCACTTTGATATACTGTTCTTATTATCAGGGCATTTTGCTCCGAGCTGCAAAATGATCAAGGCAACTGGGTGGCAGATTTATAAAAACAAAAAAACATATTTTACTATTTAATTTAAACTTGACACATGAATCCATTGTTTGATAAGTTGCTGTTACTTCTCATGCTGATCCTAAAACTTATTGGATACTAAAAAGGTTGTCTCTTGCACTTTTTGAAGCCATTCTTGAAACTTTTGTTATTCAAACACCTTTTACAAAATATTTCTTACCTACATCTTTGTTATTGCATATATACTAGATTTTGGAGATTGAAGTGATGGAGTAAATTGTTCTTGGCTCTCTTTATGTTTTGGGTATTCTTAGCTTTGTTGGATTAAATTATTTCGATTATAATAATGTTGGCATCATAAATGCTATGAAAATGTTTTGGAAATTATAAAAAATTTTCCACATCAATTTTTATTTTTTATAAATTTATTTGCATTTCATTAAAAAAACAATATAGTTGATTACTTAGTAAAGAATTAATGTAGCTCTTAATTTTATGGTTTGAAAATTTAATTTTTATTATCTACTTTGTTGATATGATGAATTAAAAAGTAAACATATATTTATTATAATTTATGAATTATAAAATAGAAAATATTGCTTTTTAAACAATTAAGAATTGACATTTTCCCCCTGGAAAATTAATGACATGATTTTTTAAAATTATTTTAGATTTTTTTTTTTAAAAGAACACACTTACTGTTTTATTTTTTACAAATAAAATACTGGACCTCATGAAATGGAGTTTTAAAAAAAAAAATATGTAAAAGTTTGGATGCAGAAAGATATTTTGAAATAATTTTTATGCCTGAAAGCAATTTCTAAGCATTGAATTGTAAGTGTATATTGTGGCTATATGTAGTTACATCAAGCATTAGATGTAAATGTCAAATATAAAAGCTAATAATTGATAACATTTTAATTCTAAAACCTTGTTAACTAAAGGGTTAAATTATACAAGGTAATAATTAATGGGATTCTCTTCTTTATTCTAAAACTATGGTAAATTAGGTTAAATTATGAAACACTAACAATTAATAGCATTTTAAATTCTAAAACTCTCAGTAAATAAATGTTTTATTCCAGGTTGTGCATGTACATTTCGTCTCATATCTCTCAAACAAATATTTGGTACAAAACTAATAAAAAAAAGTTTGTTAATTAGTGAATTTTGAGGGAAAAGAGAAAATAAAAGAAACAGTTTTATAAAAGTTTTCTGCAATAGAAGTTTTAACTAAGTCATTTATATAAAAAAAATATGGAATCCCAAAATAAATGTGTATAACTGAAAGGAAAATAACAATATTTTTTTATTTTGTTTTCCCTTTCTCTATTTCCAGTTGTGATTAGTAATCATGACATTGCCTTTCCTATTCTTATTAAAAAGCAGAAATTGACAATAGTCTTAAAATAGGTGTCTAATTAAGTTATTTATTGATAAACATCCTATAGAGCTTGGGTGAGAGAAATTGGGCTTTGATAATCTATAAAAGGCTATTGGTAAAAAAAATTAGTTCAGACCATCAGTCTACATTTTGTGAAAACTATTGGAATGTGTATGTACACTCTGAAAGTTAGAAAAAATGTATAATAAATAAAATACATGATGGTTTTGTACCTTGTACATATACATAAGGTAAATATTAAACAAATACAAACTCTTGTAGTCTATGCTGGGCTATATACTATTCAACAGAAAAAGAAAGTGAAGTTATTTAACTGGCACAACCTAGCATGAAGAAAAATAACTTAATTGCTCCATTCCAGCTCTATCATATATGAATACTTAACTGTACTTTATCAAAGGAGAAGAAAGAAGATTTACTGAGTATGACCAGCAAAACATAGAATGAAATGCTACAACACATTTTTTTTTATGTGTCATAGCATCGGCGGGAAGCGAACCCGCTAACCCGGGACAACTGCTTGTAAGGTAGCTGTGCTGACCACTAGACCACCAATGCTTGACACATTTGTTTATTGACAAAATCCACAATTTTTCTAAAAACCCACATGGATAAATTTGTGTGATTATAAACTGCATAGGACTCATTTTAAATTTATGACTGAGAATTATTTTTCAAAACTTTGTGAACTAATGCGAAGAAAAATTATTCCAAGGATTATCATTGCTTGGACCCAAAGTGTCAGTTTTTTATATACATATGTTTTGCCAGAGGCAAAACTCTCCACATGTTTTGCTACCAAAAAAAAAAAAAAAAAAAGAAAGGTCAAAAAATAAATAAAAGACAAGGATTAAAAATAAGAGTAGCTATTTATTTTGTCATTAAATTTATTAACATATAATTTTTTTTTCTTTCTCTCAATTAACTATTAACCAATATCATTTTTTCTTGCTTAATCCATCTACTCTAAATATTATATGTGTTTATTTTAATGTAGGATGTGTATTTGTATTTTGAAAATTTTTTATGTGTGCATTATATATATATTTTAATATGATTATTATTTTTTTTTACTTATACAATTTCAACTTTGATTTGATATTGGGATAATAAAATACATTTTTTTTTTTTGCATATGTATTTATTTAACTTAAAAGAAAATAAGGTAATGCAATATTATTACTACCTAGTGACTGTGATGCCTCTTTAAAGTCTGTAATATTAAATGTTGGAGAAGATGTAAAGACTACTTGTATATTATTACCAGAATAAAACTGTTATTGTCACATCTGTTTGCCTTGTTCACTTTTCATTTATGCATTTCACCAAGATAACTAAGTAGTGCAACATTTCCAGTGAGTTTCATGAGCCCCTAAGCTACAATCTGTTGCATAACAGAATCTCTTCAAAGACTATAAATTTAAACCTAGTTGCTAGTGGCAATTATTCTGTATCTGTAATAATATTACCAGCAAGGACTAATAAATATTCTAGTAACCTTATGTAGCATAGTTTATGTTCATTCGATGAGCAGGAAATTTTACTGTATAGAGTTAACATTATCGTCAATAGGCTTTAAAATGATAGTGTCCCTCAGTATGCTCATCATTGGATAGTAAGTCAATTACAGTTATGATCAAGTGAGGCCTGATCAAGGTAGCATAGATGGGTCTATGTCACAGTATATATTTAATTTTCTTTTTATAGATTTACATATTTTATTGCAATAGATTATTCAAAATAATTTGGGGGTGGGGTGGAATTTTACATTTGATAGCATAACTCATGAAATGATCTAACATATTACATGATTCAAATATAATAGAGAAGCATTTATTAGTTTATATTTAATCTTCCTTTTAAATAAGATTTCTTTTAATTATATTTACTTCTTTTATGTCTCTGGTTACTATGGTTAAACTTTTTATTTTTAACTAAATGATCATTTTGTATTCAGTCAGGCAAAATATATTTATTCACTTTATTAATGATTTTGTTATGACTCTATTAAAATTGTATTTACTAAAGCTATATACAACTTAAATACTAATAATTACTTTTATTTTTAATTCTAAATCGTTAAAATTAGTTCATTAAAAAAAAAAAAAAAACCGTTCAAACAGTGTAACGACATTCATCAACTAGTTTATAATGCATGATACAGACACACCATGACGTGAAGAGTTGTAACCGTTAACTAACAATGTAATCACACAACTCTAAATTTTCCACTACTATCTTATTAACCCAAAGGATATGAAAATATACTAAGTATAAAATAATATATAAATAAAGTTTTTGAAACTAAAATTACTTCGCCATCACTTAACCATAATATTAAGGCATATATGTTCTAATAAATAAAACAAGTTTAATATGTATAAAAAAAGATAAGATAAATCAAAAAAAAATTATTCGTAATAGTTTATTTTGAAGATTTTTTATTATTATTCCGAAACTTATAAACTGTACATACAAAATGCATTTTGGCTATATATAAATTGCACATTCTCAAAAATCTTTTCAACCTAAAAAAAAAAAAAACAGGAAATATATTAGAAATTAAATATACACATAACTAAAATACGCATAGATGAATAAAAAGATTAATGATGGATGGATAGATCATTTAGTTATATTTCTGTGCGTATTAATATATATACAAACATATATAACCATTATGTTTTCGTAAACGCACTTGACTATTGTTTTGTACAAGTTCAAAGGCAATTTAAAATAGATATTTTCCTTCTGTTATAATAAAAGCTTTATCCTTTACTTGCTCTTTAAAGTAAATAAGCTTCTTACTGTTTAAGAAATAAATCTTTTTTTTTTCCAAACCGATAGTAAGAAAATTCTTTTAAAAAAGATATTCTTAAACATTGAATGTGTGGATATATATATGTCATTTGGTTTATATATGTGTATGTGTGTAATGATTAACTGTTGTACTTTATAAAGAAATAATCAGTCAGAAGTCACTGTTACATCCACAATTCTTACTGTTAATAAGTTCTTTCTTTATATAATGTAGGTTCAGCAAAGATTATAAGCATCATGGGTGATATTTATTTATTGCAGTTAGGGTGTTCTGGGTTAGATGGATAAAATTTAATAGGTCGTATTTTTATGCTTAAAAAAAAACTGATTAGAATTTATATCCTTCCTTCAATTAAGCCCTTTTCTTATAAGTACTTGCTCATTATTATCTCTTTTTTTTATACTTTTGTGATTACATTGAGCACTTTCATCTATTCATTTGTTTCCATATAAATTATTATATTAATAGTAACAAATGCTACACATTTTCTTTAGATTAAATTCTCATATTTTATAATAATGGATGAGTATTGCAGATATTCATATTTCTTTTTTTTTCTCAAAAAGCTAAGGTTGATTTCCTCATATTCCAATGTTTTCATTAAAAAGAAATCACTAGGACTATATGCATGTAATCATATCTTTTAGGGTAGATCACACATGTCATTATTCGGACAATTTCAATGTCCTACACTATATCATCTGGCCAAAATACCTTATATTAACAACAAGAAAATACATATATGAATGAACTCAAAACATAGATTTACCTCATTTACTTGTGAAAATCATTGTTTTAATATCACTGATTAAACATTATGCCTAATCAGTAAAAATATATACTTCAAAAATTTTAACAAAGATGTTACTTAATGTATATAAGACATTAAATTAGCTTCTATGTTATTTCTGTACTCTGCACAAAAGATTTTACCTATGTTACATTATATATATTATTTTTGTTCTCTAGCATGAATTAATATAATAGTAATGTTGCAGAGTCAAGATGTTAGAGGCAGTTAAATAGCTTCATCTTTTCCATTTTTAAAAAAATAATTTTGTCTATTACATTATTGATGAAGTAAGACACTAGTTTTAGAAACATTTTGTTATTGGTAGAAATCCTTTAGCAGTCACTCAATATACAGTAATATTTCTCTTTTCCCATTTGAATTATGATCAACACATTATATATTTCTAATCAGGACTGGATCTACCAATATGCATTAGAGCTATAGTATTTAACATGGAAAAAATTTAAAGCTTCAAAAATTATCTTCATAGTAGATTTTAAAATATATCAAAACACATATTTAATAGATTGCTTGAAATATATATTTATGTGCAGAAAACTCTTACTTTGTGCTTATATATTTTATATAAATTATTTACATGTGCATAAATTATAAATGGGTGATGCAAACAGTTGAATCTAAATATTTCTACCTTGACATTTTAGTCAAAATAAAATTAAAATCTACATGATTCTAAGCTATTTGAAATTTCTTTTATGTTGTTGTTGCTAATATTTGTTATTTTCATTTTAAAAATTTCTGAACATAAATGTAGTTGGCTCGTTCGTCTTAGAGAAAAACAATAAATTTCAGAAATTACCATTTTTGGTCATCAAGTAATATTTGATAATTAGGAAAAAAATATTTCTTTTGTAAATAGTTCTAAATTTATATATATATAAATGTGAGACACATTCTCAATATTCAAAACAGAGTATATACCAGAGGTGAACACATAAGGTCAATGAGAGCCACATGCCAGTTTTCATGTTTTGTAAAGTGCCACACCATATTATTTAAGTACATAAAAAATAAATATATATACAGTAGTCAACATTTATTTTATTTAATTAATATGATAACATATTCTACACAAGTTTTAATTATTGTATAAGATATATAAAAAATATAATTAAGAAAAAAAAATAAAATACAAAATAATTATTTCAAGTTTAATAATGAAAATAAAATATAGTAATAAAAATTCAGTAATAAAAGTGTACCCTTTAATGAAGACCTTTGACCAAATCTTTGAAATTTGCTGTATAATTTGTTAAAGCTGTTTGCAGAAATTCTGTGAAATGTTGATTTGGTCAATTGTGAACAATGTTTCAACTTCACAAACTTTGTCAAGTACAACAATTCACAGAAATATGTTGTACCAAAAATTGAAATTAGATCGCAAGCAGCTTTTTTTAGTGTGGATATTTTGATTCTGGCATGAGTTTCCAAAATTCAATTAGAGAACTAGATTTGTTATGCATTTCCAATGCATGATCCTCTCTCATCTCTAATAACTCCAACTCCCCAGCCATTTTTTTGACAAATATTATTTCAGAAATTGGAAATCCACCTTCAATAATATCACAAATAAATGGGTTCATAAAATATGCAAATGTATATTTAAAACTTTTTCAAATCTATATTTGAAATTTGCTTGCAATTCTTCCAATTTTTCTTTATATTCATTTAATTTTTCTTCTTTGATATTTATTATATTTGCTTTTATTCATGAAAGTTGATTAAATATTCTGTTAAGATTGTGCATGAGCTGAAGTTTAGCTTTAAAATTAAATACAGTTTGGGACAAACCACTAATCATTTTTCTTTTTTTAGTAAAGCCAAATTGTTTACAAATGGTCCATAATGTTTGTAAGGGACATTAAGTCAGAAAGCCAAGTTTCATTTTCTAATTCTGTTTTTTTTTTTTTTTTGTCTTTTCTTTTTAAAATGTTACGGTAGAATTTAGGAGCTTCACAAAATGGCTCAAAGCACTATAAGTTGTCAGTCATCTTATGACAGACTGTAAGGAGAGATCACTGAGCAACATCTGTTTTGTCATTTAAATCATCTAAAAGTTCTTAAATTGGTGGTTTGTTTTGGAATTTGTTTTAATTAAATTCACAATCTGCAAAATCATCTTCCACATATTTTTATATTTTAAGTACAGTGAAGAGGTACAAGACCTACATTTCCCTTATCATTGCAGGACTCTGTCAGTTGCAACACATAACTTTATCACAGGACAATTCAAACCTGTTCATTACCTCATCCTACACATTTTATCATAATATTGTGAGTTGTTTCAGTAAGAACTAGTAGGTCTAACATTTTTTCTTTCATATTTATGTCTGTAGACACATAACAGACAAAACAGTCAATTGTGGAACATCCTGAATGTCTGTAGATTCATTGAGAGCTAAACTGAATGCTGTACAATTTTTCAAATCACATATCAAACTATTTTTAACATTTTTACTAATTTGACTAATACGACACTCAGTTGCAAGGCATGGCATAGGAACGTGTGCAATCAATTTATGCAGCTTTATATTATCTGGATCCAAAACTTTAATCACTTCCTCCAAGTTTCTTTTAATAAATTCTTCTCCATATGATTGTTTTGCATGAGCAATATTCCAAGCTACCAAAAAACTATCCATTGGCTGCATCATCGCCATGACTAAAAGAAGACAAGAGTTCTTGTTACTTATGAAGATCTGATTACAATGACTTAAGTTTTGTTGTTTGGAACTTTGAATTGTTTAAATATTGATTTGAAAAGTGGGGATGATTTACTTTATAATGTTGATGTAAATTGCTTACTTTGTAGTTTGCAATTGTAACTTTACAAATAAGACACAATCAATGACTTTCCAATATTGTCAATAAAAGCAAATTTTTCTACTCATTCTTTCTGTTAGTCTTCTATTTTCTTGCTCATATTTTCATGTTTTGATATTTTCTGAAGTCATGTTAACAAAAAATTTAACTAAATTTATTTCCAAAGTCTGAAATTCAAACAAAATACATAAATAAATAATTAATTTTTAAAAAAATGTTTAAATATTAATTTTTGTTTTAAAAGATTTGTAAATGGCACAACAAATAGTCAAACAAACAGGGCTACATAAAATAAAATAAGAATAAAAACAATTTAGAATAATTAAAAGCAATTTTGGATTTTATTTATTTTTGGTTGATATTTCCCTGATAATTCTTAAACGTTTGTTTTATTATTATTTACCACCAAAAATAACCAAAATCAAGCAAATACTTTCCAGTTTTATTTTCAATGGTTTATTATTTAATTGTTAAAAAATATATAAAACTCTAAGTGCACTAATTGTAAACAAATAAAATAATTTTATTAGAAAGTTCACTGCAGAAAAATTACACATCACAACAAATTTAAATTGTTTAATAAAACAGTCTATTTACCAGATCTTTTGAAAAAATATGAAAAGAACATTTAGCTGAAAGGAAAACTATTACTGAAATATACAATCCCAAAATGGCACAAATCATAAATATATATGTGGTCATTCAGTGGATGCCATTAACGTACAGCTGGCCAATATATTTGAAAATAGTATATACATACACACATGATATAATTTGTAATAAAGGAAGCAATAAAAATGTTGATAAAATTTTTTATCATATTACAAATTTTGTGCAATTAAAAAAAAATCTGAAATAATAAAAGTAAAATCAGATTTCAATGGGAGCCACATTTAACTAAGAGCAACATGCAGCTCTGAGAGCCACATTTGCCCACCATTGGTATAAATTATTTAAATCACTAATAAATAAGTTTTCTATGCAGTACACCAGACTCATGGCAATCAGGCATGTTGAGAATGGTGTATCTCTTATTTAGATATTATATACAAAATTTGATTTATTCACATCTATATATTTGTATGAGTATCCAAAGGAACAAAGTAATTGTCCTAAGATATTTATGTTATATTATATATATGAGCAATAAAAAACAATTATAATTAAAGAGAATGAGATTTAAATAATTAAGTAAATTAAAACATTGTACAGGCTTAATACCTGCATTTTTATATGTAATATATGCGCGATTTGAACTCAGACTTCCACACGACCCACAACTCTCAGTGCCATCTTATATTGCTGACCCACATGATCACACACATGATGAAAAGATAAAAAATTACCAATATATATATTTTGTGCCAAACCAGCAGTCATCAGTTGGTCCAGCTTAATCTAAAGCTGAGTAGTGATTATATATATGTGTGGAGATGGTAATCTGGACCAACTGATGAGTGCTGATTTAGCACAAAATATATATATTGGTGATTATTTATCTTTTCAACATGTGTGTGATCAGGTGGGTGAGCAATGTAAGATGGCACTGAGAGTAGTGGGTCGTGTGAAAGTCTGAGTTCGAATCCCACATAATTATGTAAATTAAATTAAAAGGGTGAATAAAGAGAAAGCCATAACAAGATGAAAATTAATAATTATTGTATTGAATATGTCTGACAAAAAAAAAATTGCATAAATTTATGTAGACAACAGAATTTATGAGCAGAGATATTCAATACAATTGAAATTAGAAATAGTAATAAGATTTAATATCAAAAATAATTAAATCATATATAATAAAAATATAATTTATTTTAAAGAAAAGGTCAAAAGCATTCAAACAAACAGCATCTGAAATTTTATAAAAAAATTTAAAAGCACAGATCTATTGCATTATTTTTCTTTGTATGATCAAAGTACTAACTCTGAGACAGAACATTGGCATTATTAATCATAAATCAGTTTTCTTTGAAATACTAACAGTTATCTTAGGGTTGGCAATTTAGTAAAAGCATAAGATAAAGAAAATAATTAAAATAATCATATATTTTAATGATTGTTAAAATTCAATAGGTGTGAATAAATAAATTACTGTATCTCTTTTCTGCTAATTGAATTCATTGTCTTCATTATTTTAAACTATAATTTATCTACTTCAGAATGAAGATCTTTCCAAATTTATTCTAGTTTCTCCAATATCTAGCCTCTCTTTTCCACAACACATGAAAAAACTTCTTCATTCACCCATTTCTCATTTGGTTTTTGTTTAGGTCTTTTACAATTTCTTGGGATCCAGTTTAAGGCCTCAATTGTCCATCATCAGCAACTTTTCTATCAATATTTCCAACCCAAATCCATTTAAGGTCTCTCCAAATTTAATCTAGTTTCTCCAATCTCACCCATGAAAAAACTTCCTCATTCACCCATTTTTCATTTGGTATTTTTTAGGTCCTTTACAACCTCTTCCAATCCATTTTAAGTCTCAATTGTCCATCACTATCAACTTTTCTATTAATATGTCCAACTCAAATCCATTTTAGTTTTTTAATGCTTTTAATAATATTAGTTATACTACTCACCTACTTTGTTTTTGATTTAATCTTGTTCTCCTAATATATATATTTTCATATTTTGTTGAATGGTCTGAAGTTTCTGTATTATTCTACCAATAAGGGTCCAAGAATCAGATCAAAAAATAAGAACTGGTAAAATATATCTATTAAATATCTTCCTTTTCAAACACAATGACATATTTCCTTTTAATACTAGATCTACTATGAATTATATAGCTGGAAGCAAGGAATCCTAATGAAAATAAAACAAGTGCTCATACATTTGCAATAGTCAAAAGTTCTCATGATTGTCATTCAACATGAAATGTAGATGTGTAAAAAAGTTTGCAATGATTTTATCAAGTTTAACTATAACTATTGCTGATCATATAGTAAAAGGATACCCTGATCATTTTAAAACAAATAAAGATATTATTTGTGTTATATTGTGTTAGGAATTCCCAATTATAAATATTGGAAGTGATATTTCAAATATAAATTGAAAATCATAAAAATCCCATAGTTCCAGAATAGACAGAAATAGATTATAAGTAAATGAATTCCCATATTCTTTAGAAACAAAATCCTTAATAAAGTAACTAATAAAAAACAAAAAAATTTACATAAATAATTTTATATTGTGGTTCATTGAATATATTTTATACATTTTGCTATGCAATCAAAACATTTCAAATTTACAACTGAAAAATAAAATACTGAGTAGATAGATTAATTTTTAAGTATTTCATTTAAAGACAAATGAAATACTTGGATTCATGCCAATTCTTTAATCATTAAACCAGTTACAATTATTATTCAGGAATTAACTTCATTATTAAGTAAAAATATTTAAATATAATAATTTAGCAACCATATTTTAAATGATAGGACTTACTTTTCAAAAAAAAATATACCAATATATTCAACAGACCAAGATTTTATTTGACATTTAAACAGATAAATTTAAATGTAGCTATTTTGCAAAAGTAAAGTATAATTTAAATTAAATGACACAAATATAAAACTGAAAGCTAATTTGCATGGTAGGGTGTGTACAAATAATTCCAATGCACCATTGGCATTGATAAATTGAGTGGAAAGAATTTATTTTCAAGTAGTATCAAAAATAAATACTACAAATTATGTAGGATTAGAGGTGCAAATATTATAATGATTTCACAAAAAGGTGTTATTGCTGAATGTTGGACCATGCAAAATATTTATACTGTAACAAATTTTTAACATAAATTCAAAAATATTTTTACTGAAGCTTGGGTGTGTGTAAAATATTAGTTCACTATAATATAATAATTGTGTGAATATTACATTTAATATGAACAATAAGTTTATTTCCTGTGGTATGGGAAATCAGAAGCTGTTGAAAATAAAATAATGATTTTTGATATAATGCTAATGGGGACCATGGTGCATTTAAACAGGTTCCACATAATTTGGTATTAAAGTAAAACTATTGTTATATTTCTCTCTAGGGCATGATAGTTGATAGTATGAGAACCATGCATTTTATGATAACATAATATCACACAGTGAATCCAAAATTAAAACACTGAAACTTTTGTTAACAGTAATATATATATAACCAAAACTGCCTAACACTATACTAGTAATAAATAAAATGCAAAACTCTAAAACAATACAATACTAGATAAATTCTAAAATTTTTACTAAAATCCTTAAATGACTATAAACCTTGCCATAATTCATTTCAAACAACACCTTCCCTTAATATCAAAAGATGACTTCATAAAATTGATAGCCTCAGATTCAAGAAGTTTTATCATCAAAATCCCCTTTATTCTTCTTTTTGATTCATTCTTTTAATAAAAAATAATTACCTGGTATTTTTTATAAGATATCATGTAGTTTTGGTAAGTTTTATATAGGTCAGCGTAAGTTTAACCTTAATGAAAAGATTAAGATTCATATAAGTAGAGTTAAACATAGGTATCTTAACTCAGCTTTATATATTCATAAATTGAATGCAGGTATTGTTTGACAATACATCAGTTATTTTTTATGAAAAGAATAAATTAAAAATAAAAGACTTTGATGATAAAACTTCTTGAATCTGAGGCTATCAATCTTATGAAGACATCTTTTGATATTAAGGGAAGGTGGTGTTTGAAATGAATTGTGGGAAGGTTTGTTTGTTTGTATATATATTTGTTCCTTTAGTTTGATTTTCACTTGAGAAAGTCTATATGTAGTAGATGAAACCATGGTTGTGTAAGGATTTTGGTAAAAATTTTGGATTTTATCTAGTATTGTATTGTTTTATGGTTTTTACTTTATATAAATATTGTAACGGGCACAGATGTTGTTACATTGTTTTTTTATTATTAAACATGAAAAAAATAAAAGTTCGCAAATAAAACTTTTTTTAAGAATTAAAAATTGAAAATTAAAATTCTATATTAAACTCATATCTATATAAAATCGCGCAGATGAAAAAAATTATTAAAATAAAACTTTATTAAAAATAGAAAAGGTATTGTAAAAGCAAAAACTTAAAAAAGATTTAGAGATAAAAATATATCTTTAAGTTTGAAAACAAATTAATTAATGTTATTGAAAAATGGAAATGATTATTTTAATTAGTCAATGTAAACTAGCCTTGGGCATTTAAATGTATAAGCAAAGGTCAGATAGGAGAGAAAAACAATGGAATCGGACCTCAGCTAAAAGACCATCACATCGATGACGTAATGTCCATTGGATCCTTAAGTTACGTATAAAAGAAAAAATTTGGAAATAAAAAGTGATTTGGTTTAATTAATTAGAAGACGGAGATGTGTTAAGTCAGAGAGTTGGAGGTGAAGGGATTGAAAGACGCACTTTCAATTCCTTCAGTTGTTATAAAAAAAAAAGAAATGAAACATCGCTTTTCTTATACTGAGGACAACAGGATCATCGGGGGTATTTAACGGGGATTCCAAATGGCATGCAATGGATAAAGAGAAATGTTTTAGAAATTGTAAGAACTTTAAAAACATTTTGAAACACTAAGAACTTTAAAATATAAACTTTCTCAGTATTTAATTTATAAGAAATAGAATCCTATCTGACCAACGTTATTTATTAATTAGTTATAATTTTATTTAATGTATTTCTTTTGTAAAATCATTTCCATTTATTTATTTATTTGTTCTTTAACCCTTAAACCGCTAATTTTATCATTGGTTGTATCAGATAAAAATCAAATCTTTTAATTGAACTCACAAACTGAAGACAAAGCCTATTGTTAAAACATATCGTATAATATTAAATTCAACTCAGATACGTTTATAAAAAGTATATAATAATTTTAAGGTTGTGAAGAAACGAAAGTTCTTTCAAAAATAAATTGTATTTATTTATTCTAAGATATTAATATCGAACATAAAAGTTATAATGTAAACAAAAAGAGCTTTACGTTATAGAAAAGTAAATATTTCTTTTTATTACAACTTCAATATTTGTACTAAAATCTTCAATATTTTTCGAAAATAATTTTGTTTTTTATTATCTCTCTGAAAATTATGTTTAATTTCATAAATATTATTTAATAATAATTTAAATCGTATTCGAAATGAAAATCTCAGGTTTTCTTTATTTTCTTTGATCAGGAGTTTCTTTGTTCTTTCCAGCCAATCAGAATGTCTTTTTCGGCTGAGAGCATGCTAAGAACCAATCACAAATAATATTCCTTCTTTGTTTAGGTTTAAATGCGTTTTTTTCTATTTTTTACTTCTAAAATAAATCGGAAGATGTCACCATCGTACAGAACTTTTAAAAACGAATTCAATACGTATTTAACGAATTTTTTCATATGAAAATGAACTGAGTTAGAGTGATTTCAGATGTCGACGAGGAGCCTCGTCGGGCGCGGGAAAAGGGTTAAATTTTATTATGATTTCTGTTTTTCCTTAAACTAGTTATCTAAATGTTAAACTTAAGTCGGGCGTGAATGGCTATATAGATTTGTAAAGTTATATTAGGGGAGGGTAATCTTAGGTTATTTGTTTTGTAGTTAAATTGGGTCAATGGATTGGATATATTGGTGTAATTAGTAGATATAGTACGAGATTCGCTACGGGCAGAATTGCTTTATACGCCGCACACACTCGTTTTGCCTATGAGAGGAATTATAAGACGGAGACCGCAGTTCCTTCCTATGGGTTTTTTTTTGCTCTTATCGTTAGATAGATATAGTATTCCTATTTGACGAAGGGAAATTTCTTCTCTTAACCTATTTGTGCTGTCGTAGTCATATTACATTGAATACATTGATATATCAGATGGATTGAAGTTGATTTGACTGTGAACTTTTGGCCTAAGGTTAAACAAGGATAGAATATTTTCTTTTCAAATGCAAATCTATGTAGTTTATTCATACTCGACACTCTAAATAAAAATGCATTAAATTTAAGTTGGGTATAGATGCTTGCATGGGTTCATTACCAGTTAATTATGTTTTTGGTTTTCATATTTGATCAAAATATATAGACATTCGGTAAATACTGATACCTTATGGTGAGTATCTAAGATGTATTTATGTCAGATGTCTTATAAGTTATTGGTGTCTTGTGGCATCTTATGATGAATGCTATTGGGTTTCTTATAAGAATTTCCCTCTGCAATTCCATCAATGACTTTATATTTTGATCGTTTATGTTTATTATGGATATGTTTTTGACCGCGTAATCTGTGTAACCGATCTACACTCAACATTATAAAACAAACTTTCATAAATCCATCTGTGCAAACTTAATTAAAATGTAAACTTATGATATTATAAAAATTAAAATGTAAATTTAAATTCTAAAATCAAATTAAAATCTAAAATAAACATACTAAAATAATAATGTTAAATTTTATATATATGTGCATAAATAAATGTTTGTATGTAAATTATTGGCAGTGGCTTATTTTATTATTTTTTAAAAATATTCTTAGATAAGAATTTATTGTAAATATAAATCTCTGCTGTTCCACTGAGCTAGTGACAATGGGCTAATGACCGGAATCAACCAATAATTTTTTTTTTAAAACTTATGTATCTGCCTACTATATAAATTTTTCTAGGTTTAAATACCTAGATGGTGCCCTGTAGTGCAGATTATGTTAAGTCTCTATCTCTGGATCGTTATAATATATATATATGCAGACAGATAAAAATCTTTTTAGGTATATATTTTTTTAGGAAATACAAAGTTTCAAATATGGATATTCATCAATAAGTACCCTATTTAATTATAAAGAGCTGCAATATCTATGACTCAGTACCTGCATTAGAATGCATGCATAATTTAATTATCTTCAACATCAATAATAATCAAAATCTGCATTTTAATGCATTATGTAATTACTTTAAATATAAGGTATTTCATAATATATTTAGCTTATTTATTAATACTATGCTTAGAATTTGTTAAAAAAATTATACTGTCTTTTTAGAAAAGATTCTCCCCACATCATTCTTATTTAGGATAGTGATAGAGTGGCAGATTTTGAAGATTAACATATATGGATTGCAGTCCCACTCTATCACTTTTATTGCTCAAACTTTTTGTGAACTTCTGAGAAATAAACCATTCAAATATTGTAAAATAATATTTATATATGGAGATGCATAAATATACATATGGATGGATCCATAGTACAATAGTATTGTCCTAAGTATGATTATTGCAGAAGTCTAAACACAAAATATACAAAATACTTTATAAGGAATAATAAATATTGCATTCAAGTCAACTGTTAATCGAAAATGTTTAATTATATCATTAAACAAGAAAAGATCTACTGTCAGTATGAAAATTAACCAGACAATATTGTTATTATCTACATAGCAGATGTATTAAAATGTATTAATAAGAGACTATATAATAGAAATAATGAACATCACATTTAAGAGTAGCATTAATTATTTCTCTAAAGATTTTATAGAAAAATTAAGACATTATAAATAAATTTGATTCTGGTAATAAAATGTTATTTAAGTATTTAATCAATTTTTTAATTATGGTTAATTATTATTCATACTATTGTTGGGTATACTAAGATCATATCATAAAGATAAATTTAATTTATATGCATTAATTTATTGAAAATCTCTAAAAATGATATGTTAATAATAACATGGGAAAGGTTTGACTGTCAAATATGAGAGGAGCAAATAATTACTAATGGCATCACATCATGAAAATAAGTATGTTTATTTCAGTACTATTTAATTAATCTGTCATATTTAGCATATAGAATATAGTTAGACAATATGTAGATGACAAGTGGTAGAAGTCATATTTACATCTAACATGTCTAACTACTTTTATCCAAATCTATTTAAAATCTGGTGACATCTGTCACAATGATCACAAGTGATCCATGCTATTGTAATATAAACCAATGTGTACAATATTTGATACAATAGTTTGAGTTCAACAATAAAAAATAAATAGCAAAAAGTACTATCACATGATCACCATCCCTATAGAGTTTTGCCTTTGTTTACAACCAGTACTATTTAAGACTTAAAATCTATAAGCGTAAAACTCAAAAGTGAAAGGAGGCCATCATTGTTTCTGATGCTCTTACATGATTAAAAGTTTTATGAAATTCATGCATATATATGACAAAGTAATTTCTAATGTGAATATATAGTATATATGCAACATTAAAGACAATCATTTTTTAAACATCCAATCTCAGTACATGACAATACTTTAACAAGAAAATGAAATCATTTTCTAAATGAAAGTGATTTCATTTTGTTGCTAAAATAGTATTTAGTATTGAGGTGAGAATGTATATTATTTACTATAACAGCATTTACTATTTAAAAATGATTGTATTTAACATTATAGATACATATAATTGTTTGAACAGAGGACAGTATGACTTTATTTACAATTAAAAAGATCGTACTGATAATTAATAATAAACTAACTAAAGAAGTAAAAGGTAACATAGTGTCCATGAACATAGTAGTTGTACATGTTGGTATTATAATATATATCTTAATTTTTTTTTAAATGATTTATTGCCACTCTATAAAGTGTAAATAATAGAATTAATATTTCTATTATGAAATGATGTCATTTTAATTGTATTTAGATATAAATATAATTGTAAAGCTTATACATACTTGCCAAAATGATGTAGTTACATATTGACATAATGTAGATAAAATTATTTTATATTAATTAATTTATTAATTAAAACAAAATAAATGATATTAAAATAATCCCTTAAATAATTTACATTATTGGAAGATAAGAGAAAAAAAAACATATCTTATTTTTTATATATATCAAAAAGAAAAAAGATAAAATAGGAAAAATATTTTAGACAACATTAAAAAAAAAGCAGATATAAAATTTTATTTTAATATAATTGCACTTGTAATCATTGATTTGAATTTTTTAATTTAGATTCTATTGTATAAAAGAAAAATTTATTAATGATTTAATGAAATAAAATTAAATTGACTAAAGATATGACTGTAGAGGGTTGTATGATATTGTTGTGAAAAGGGTATAAATAGGCAGATACCAAGTCACTTTCTCTATATGGTTTTTGTTGCTGGACATAACTCTTCACATTGCAAATGCATTGAGGAGACAACGTGGGAACAACCATTATATTGTAGCTGAAGTACTGTTTTAGCAAAGTGATTGGTCATTGGTCTTTGGAAACAAATATTAACCTTTACCTGTTCCTTGTCAATGTTTAAAGTTAATTAGAATCATTATTGAAATGAAAACCACAAGAATACATTGCTAAAGTCATGTTGAAGATGATCACCTGTTACCTGCATAAAGTGAAAAAAGAGAAAATGACAAAATCATAAAACCTATCTATTATCCTTTCAAAATAAAAAGTACCTCTCTGTCTGTCATTAGAATCCAATAAAATAAAGACTATTAATAATCATGATTTTATGCATTTGTCAAAATATTTTATAAACATAATGTATTTCAGAAGTGACATGGAAACATGGCATTAAAAACCAGTGTCAATTACTTTAAATAGTAAGGAAAAAAATTTTTTAATAATAAAACTAGAGGTCTATTAATATTATATATGCATAGTTTTATTTGTGAGTTTACCCATAATGTCACAACTCTTACATATTTATTATAACTACTTAAGTCTAGACTGAAGAAATATAATAGCTTAGACTCATCAAAGTAAAGCAATCATAGTCAATGATCTATGATATTTGTGTATTTAAAATATAATAGGTTTAGAAATGTGGATTGACATGATGATGATTGAATCAAGTTGTCTTACTAAATATAAACAAAGAAATTAATAAAGAGATGTATGTAACTTTAATTAAATGGATAACCAACATATAACTGGTTTAAGCACAAATGACCCACTTCTCCTCCTGTGTCAGATTATGTTCTGTTTTATGACACACACACACATATATATATATATTGTTCATATTATAATAAATCAGTTTATTATACAAAATTTGATATAAAATGTGATTTAGTGTTCTTAACTTTATTATCTATCTCTAATTTTACTAATTGATATATTTTTCCATAATTTCTTTTATCCATTAATCTATCTATTTATCAAAAAATCCAATAACTGTTTATTAATTTATCCATTCATTTATTAATTCATCTTTTTCACAGTTATTTACATAGCTGATTATCTATGTGAATTTTTTTATATATCATTTTTAAATGTTATTGATCTGCTGAAAGCTAACATCATTTCCAAGTTTAATTTAATTTCCTTGTTACATAATTTCTTTATTCATATTAATTCATCACATATTTTTTTATTTTTTTACTTTTCACAAGGCTTCCTTTTATATCTTTTACAATCAATTATTATCTTTTTTAAAAGTTCAGTTTTCTATCCTTTATAATTTCTTTTAGCGACATGTATAGCCCAATTCTATTTCACTCTCTTAATTCTTTCAATAATATCTGTGCTTTTTATTAGTTCTCTCACTATATTTCACTTTTTATTTCTTCATATTTGTGTGATCTGAAATTTTTATATTGCTTTTCTGTTAAATGTCTAAGTTTCATGTCCATAAGTAAGTACAAAAAAAAACCTGTTCAATAATACAGGCATATTTTCATTAAATGTCAAGTTATTTCTAACAAAAGAACTCCATACAATATTAGTTATATGATTAATTTTACATTGTGTTTTCATTTGTATTAATAGCACTATCAAGGTATTTATTAATATTAATTTCTAATTCATTATTATGAATTTTTATTTTTCCTATATTTAAAAAGACCTTAAACACTATCTTATCATTTACTTTAGTTCTATTTTTTTGTCTTAATCTGATAGCATTTATAATTTTTTTGAAACTCTGAAGAATTATTTGCAGAATCAACCATAGCATTCAGGTTCATTTATTTTTATTGTTTTATTTTCTCATTTTAATCCACAAGTACTTTCAGTTAAATCTTAAAAAGTTTTGGAGAAATAGAAACATTTTGCAATACACTCTTACCAATGATAATTGCATGTTTTAATCATTGATATTGCATTTTAATAAATATTCATTCAGAAAATTGATAATATAATGGATTGATGTGATGTCTCAAAGCTTTAATCATTACTGAAATGCTTATAGAATGAAATACCTTTTTATAAACTATAAATCCAAACTATAAAGAGAACTTAAACTTTTTGTCTTTTTGAATACTCATATTGTATTATGAAAAATTCATTATCCTCATCTATACTTCACAATTTTAGACCTCATAAACATTTTAAAATCCAGTCTCTTTGGGGGGGGGGGCATAAATCAATAAATGACCATGATCTTAGAATATTTTCCTTTTAGATTTTTTCTGATCATCTTGTATAGATCTTAGAGTATCTTCTTTTTAGTCTCTTTTAGATATTAATATCACTACTATAATTTTCTAATCATCTTGTATACTGTATATATAAAGTTCTTTTTGTGTTAGACCATATATTATTTTGTTTAAATTCCTGACATTTCAGTGAGATACTATTCGTCATTCTCAAAGTTAAGATCTTAATGAAGAACTGTTAGATTTTAAGTAATAATGAGATTGTGATTGGGTAAGAAGCAAGGAATAATCATTTTTATATATATTTGATGGTTGATTATTCAGAATAGGTAACTTAACAAAAAAATTATTTCCTTTAGTTTTATAGATAACAGATTTCAAGTTAAAAGAAAGAGATTAAATAAGTGGTCTCTACAAGATTGGTATATGTTGTATTTCATCAGATTTATTTAAACCACACAGTCATTTTAAAATTTCAATATATTCTTTCATAGTTCTCAAATCATACTTTTCCAAATTAGCAAGTATTTTAGCATTATCAAAATCAAGTATGTGACCAATTTCTAAAAAATAAGAAGTAAAAGCTGATGTATTTAACTTTTGATTGAAGACATTTTTATGATCCCTAATTCTGACATTAATTTGTCAATTGGATTGAATTACATAGCTTTTTGAATACTGTGAACATGTAATTTCATAGATTTGATATTCCAAAAGTACTCAGTCTTTAGGTTTACAGAAAAAAATCAATTTTTTTTGCTAGTGGAAAACGTAGTCTTAATATTGAGATTAGATAGTGTGTCTACTGATCTTATCAGTGTCTCCTTTAATATAAGGTAAAATAGCTCTATAACTAGTTGAGTTGTCAATTTTATTTTTTTCTTTATAGTATCAACTATTTGTAAAGTTGTTTTACCTTATATTAAAAGAATCACTGATAAAATCAGTAGAAGACTATCAAATTTTAATATTAAGCATCACATGATCACCATCTTTTATACTAGCACATAATTGTTTATAAACAAGGCAAAACTCTCCATACAGTAGCACCACCCTAATCAATGGATGCCAGAAGGCCTATACATAAAATCCCTATCTAATGCCTACTCATCCAATATCCCCATACTAGTTTCTGGTTTGTGGCCTTCATCAGTGAGGAGCTTTGGATCTGAGAACACTGCACCTAGATCTTAGGATCTAATGCAACCCTATGGTTGTTAAAGAGCCAAAGACACCAAAATGTATGGGTGCTGAACTGAGTTCAGACCCATATGCCTATATAAGCTATTGAGCTTAGATTGAAAATATTTTTGTGTTTTCAATTTCATTCTCATAGTTTTATAGCTAAGTAGAGATAAAAGGAGAGTTGCATTAGATCCTAAGATCTGGGTGCAATAGCTCTCAGATCCAAAGCTCCTCACTAATGAAGGCCACCAGCCAGAAACTAGTCTGGGTATATTGGATGAGTAGGCATTAGATAGGGATTTTATGCACAAGCCTTCTGGCATCCATTGATTACTCTTGTTGGCACAGGGTGGCACTACTGTATGGAGAGTTTTGCCTTGTTTATAAATTTCAATATTAAGACTACTTTTTCTATTAGCAAAAAATTGTGATTTTTTTCTCAAAAACCTAAAGATTAAGTACTGTTGGTATATCAACGCATCTATGAAATTCGGTATTCACAGTACATAAGAAGCTATGCATTTCAATCCGTAGATGAATTAATGTCCAAGTTAGAGAGCATAAAAATGGCTTCAATCAAAAGTTAATTTCATCAGCTTTTATTTCATATTTTTTTAGAAATTGGTCATACACCTGATTTTGATAATGCTAAAATTTCTACTAATTTTAAAAAATATGATTTGAGAATTATGCGAGAATCTACTGAAATATTAAAAAGACTGAGTAATGACGAAGCACAACATGTTCCACTTTGTGGAGACCACTTATTTTATCTCTTTCTTCTAAAATCAACTTGAAATTAATTAATTGTAAAACTGAACAAAATCATTTTTTTGTTAATCCACCTATCTTGAATAATCAACCATCAAATATATAAGAATGATTGTGTTTTATTTCAAACTCAATCTCATTATTACTTAAGATCTGACAGTTCTTCATTAAGACCTTACCCTTAACAATGATGAATATTTTGTTGAAATGATGAGAAATTAAACAAAATAATGCATGGTTCAACACAAAAAGGATTTTATTTACATCATAGGAACGATGAAAATATTAAATACATACACTTGTGTTATTTAGAAATTTAATATATAGCTTTTTTAACAATTTCTCTATTTGTTCATTTGCTTTTTTAAAAAATATCCATAACAATCCATCATTTTGTGAAGTTTATTCATTTCTCATAGATTTAATTGCATATCTCATCTTTACATTTAAATACTTTGACTTTCAAAACATGTGATAATCATAAGGGTTATTTTGACTTTTTTTTTTTGCTTTGTAGAATTCTCCACATACATAATGTTTTTTTAGTGCTGTTTTCCATTTTTCTTATTGCTGAAATAGTTTTTATTTTATTAACAAAATTGATGCTTTATAATTTTAAGACTTTTATTTTCTTTTATAATTTTTTTTTGTTGTTGCTGCTGTAGGAGTATATTTTGTTATATTGTCACTTATTTTTTGGGATATCACTTTGTACAATTCCAAATATTTAATTCTTATGTATGGGTCATTTTAAATATTTTTTAAACATTTAATTGTGAATTTCATTTTGTTTTTATATCAACTATCTATTTCACAGTTCTTAGATAGTATTAGTTATTTTATTGCCCTGTGTACATTGATGCAGTGGTAAAGAGGCAAACTGTGGAAGTCAAAATATTCTGTCACTTCAGGTACTTCAAATTCTTATGTACCTCCAATCACTAAACTATTCAGTTATTTTAGTTATTTTATTTAAGTCTGGACCAGCTTTAAAATTGTTAATAAATTGTAATTTAAATTCAGTAGTATAATTCTGAAATTTAGAGTATTAATTACTAATGTTATCTTTCTTTATAGATTTTGAATCTTCAGTTTTGCATTAACACATATTTTTCATGTTTTGTAAAATGTAATAAATTGCAATACAAATCTTGAAATACATGCTTTCTGTTAGTTAAAAAGTAATTCAATTTTTTTGCACTTTCAATTAGATTGTCCCTTGTTTATTTCTGCTTACTTATTGTTCCACAGAAGAAATTCATATATGTAATTGTTATTTTGCTTATTTTCAAATTTCACAAGTCTATGTTTTCTTACATTTCTGTTATCATAATCAAATTTATCCATATCACTTCATTTTTAAAATGTTTTTTTGATCTAATCAAAAGCAAATTATTTATATATAAAACTATTTTTTCATCATAAACATAATCATATTGATACATAAATCTGAATTTCCTGCATTTGGTTTCTTCTTTTACCACTCTCTCAGATATTCTATCAATTTTTATAATGTTATTTACATTAATCTTATTTCATTTGTTTTCTGATATGTTTGCCTTTATTATAAAATGTACTTCCACTTTTCAATTCAATTGTCTCTTCACTTTTTCTTTTAATTTCACAGACTGACAATGTTTCGTTTAATAACAAATACTTATTCTTCTAATTCAAATAATCTTATTTTGCCAGAAGTTTTTCTACAATTGTAGGTAGCTAAATAAAAAATAATTATTTTATGACAGCTTAAATTTATAAATAAAATATTCCTAACACTTTCTACATTAAGATGTCAACAGTCTTCAGAGAATGAAGGGCTTAATTTATTTTTTATCAGTATTGTGAAATCATAATTCACATATACATATACCCCTTCATTCTGCCTTTTAAGTAACTCTAATTAACGCTTCATTTAAATCTACCAGGAATCTGAAATAAAAGGCCATGTTTTTTTTTTTATAGGAGATGGGGGATTAAATTTCTGATACTTACATATTAGTCTGGCAGTGAGATTTCACATATGTATTAATCTAGTAATATTTATTTCGAAAAATGACTACCTATAGCTTTATTTACTAAACATTATACAAAGTCTATTAACACACATTTACATTTTTATGAGAAATTATCTTCCAGCTAACTAAACTTATAAAAAAATTTTATTTTGAAAAATGGTCACTTATAATTTTATTTAGTGGAAATGAAACAAACATGCATTTATGTTTCTTGCGGAAAATGATCTTCCATCAAATAAACTTTTAACAATCTAAATTTATTACAAGTAATAACCAAACCAAAAAATAATAATATACATATATTTAACCATGCAATTCTATCCATTTACAAAGTGTTGTTTTTTAGAATCACTGCTGTGGACTGAATTTTTTTTAGCTTGAATCACATTTCCATTATAAATGGCTAATCCCTTTCAACAATCCTCAATGAAACACTACCATTGTTTGGCTGTAAAATTAGCATTAAAACAAATATTTTGACTAAAAATTTTCTCCTCATTAGAATATTATCTAATATTTATTTACAAAATTAATTTATTTCCTTTTCAGGAGATTGTAAATGTGTTTAATTTCGTTTTTATATGCACCTTTGTTTGTGCAGGCAACTTTCATCATTGCTAAACATTAATAAGTACCAAATTTTCAGATATAAAAGCCCTGTAAATATAAGCAACCTAGCATGGAATGAAATCCACTCATGTTCATTACCATGTGAATAATTCCATAACAAAAACAACAGCAATGACCTTAGATGCTTGCTCTTAATTTTTTTAAAACCATAAAGCGTCACATTGCAATTAATAGAAAAACGAATTTTTAGATGTTTAATATATATAAAATATTGTGAGGATTTGTGCATTTGTATCCTTAACTTTTAGAAATTAAAACTCCGATTTCAATAGGATTTTTAAAATTTATATCAGGGCCAATCCCAGAACCAAAAATCTGCCATGACCCACTTTACACATGAGCTGTATTTATGAAAGTATTATATTTTAAACAACCAATCACCAAAGCCATTTTTTTCTTTAACTTTATTAACTTTTACTATTTTATTTCTTAAATTTGTATTTATTTATTTTCATTTTACTTTTTTATTTTATTTGAAAGGCTGGGTGGGTGGGGTGAGCATATCTTTTGCAACATGAATTAAAATTTCAGTTTTTTTTTTTTTTTAAGTACAACTTATGAAATGTTCTGGAAAATGCTTTTTAAATTAAAAAAAAAACTTTTATTTTTCCAAGTTATTTGTTTATTTGTATAAATTTTCTGTGTAAACAACATAAAAATTATCTTATTTCACCAATGTTTTTAACAATTGGTGCTATTATATATAAAATAAGTAAAACAAAACAAATGTACACATCATTTCTTTTGTTATAAATTTTCATTAATTCAGAAATAGAAATTTATTACAATGACTTTTCCATGTCAATTAAGGCATTAACATTACTTGAGATAAAAATTAATATAAATATCTTAATAACAAAATCAACTTGTCCTATTCTTATATTTATTTTTTGTGCTAGTCTTCCATATCATGGTTATCGTCAAATTACTGTGTGCCTAATCAAAACCTTCTTAATGACACTGAGAAGCTTTTAAATGAAATTCTAGATTGTCCTTGGAAATTCCTCCCTGGGTGCATAGAGTTGACTTCTGTGAGAATGGTCTCAGGAGTCAACTATATATCAATTTACTTTTAATAACTATTACTGATGAAAATGATTATGGCAAACTCAAATTTTATGGAAAACCAAATTATGACAAAAATAATTAGAAATAATTAAGGAAAAACGGCAGGCTTTACATCATAAATTTAAACCATTAACTTCATAGCTCTAAAATAAAACATGTAAAACTTTTTAAATGAAATTCCTTTTCTAATATATGTGGATTGCTTATACATCTATGAAACAAGTAAAATATTGAAACAGTTAATGAAGTTTAATATTTAAATACAAGTATATTGTTTATACTGAACTTAATGTAATTTAGATGGGATTTGAACTCAGATTTTCAAGCTCTCTACAGTGACCATCCTATCTTATATAACTGATACCTATGACCACATAAATGTGAAAAAGATAAATTATGTCCCAGTATACATATTTCATGCTGAAACAGCACTTACCAGTTGGTCCAGATTATTATCTCCCACACATATATATATATAATCAGTGCTCAATTCACTTAAGATAGCAAATTTTTACCCTTTAATGGACAGGCTTCAATCTTCTCCATACTTCAACTATTTAGCCATCTATATCATTGAAAATGTGATGGTGGAGTGGATAGCTATAAGCAGCTTCAAAGTCTGATTTCAAATCCCTTCTAAATTACATTAAAAAGTTTGTACACATGTAAGAAATTTGTGCTCCTTATTCTTATACATATATATTAAAGTATATATATATAGTATTAATGATTTATGCATTAATTTTATATTTTAAAGTAAAGTTTGATATAGCCTGTGAAATTTTTCAGTATGGGTGTTTTATTACAGTAACACCCCCAAAAATAAGCAAGAAAACAAAACAGAGGATTTTTAATTTCGCAACCAAACAACCATTTTATTTTTCCATACCAATCATTGTTAAAATATCTAATGTATTTTTTATTTTACTGCTGTTTGAGAAATAGAAAGGTGTATCCAAAACTAACCAGAATTTTGTAATAAATAATTGTTTATTTATTTTTAAATATTACAAGTTTAATCACTTTCAAATTACTGCCCATTTGATGTTATATATTGGAGTAAACATGTTTTTCATTTTTCAAAATAGTTTGGAAACACTTGCAAAGTAATGCCTTTGAACACCTGCAGCATTTTTTCCCATCACTTCTAAGTCCACCCCCCCCCCCTTCAAAAAAAAAGAAGAAACTTTTTCATTCAAAATATTAAAAAAAAAACTGCATGAAGCAAGAGTGGGTGAATATGGCTGATAGATAAGATGGGTAATGCTAAATTTAATTTAAAAATGATTCACATTTAAGGCTTTGAGAGATGATACTTTGTGGGATGGAGCTTGCACTCCTCTCTTTGCCACAAAATGAGATGTTTATGTTTCACTGCATCACATAAATATTAAAGGCTTAATCATTATGGACTAAATCTGAAATAAAAATGCCACTTGCATAAAAAACACTACTTTTTTGACTTTGAACTTTACTTGCCATGCTTTTTAGAAAGGTGGTGAATTTAACATTTCAATAAAATACTCATAAACTTATATTCAATAAACCACTTATAAACTTATATTTTTCTGAGATCAGCTTGCTTATAATCTGTTTCAACATTACCACCATTTTCCCTGCCATTTTCTGTAAACAAAAACAGAATTTCACATTGTTCAAAGTTTTCAGTCATTATAAAAATTGCAAAATACAATAAACATACTTTACAAAAAATGTGCTATGCGGTACCACAGTATCACACTGTGGTGTCAGTTGGCAGATTAATGTAAAAGGATTCCTGCAGTAAGTATGTAACAGCAGAAGCAGAAAACTACAACAGATGAATGATACTGATTACTTTTGAGTACCTTCTCATAATATTATTTGGAGTAGATCCAACTTTACTTTTTATTTCAATTTTTTCATGAGAGATAATTTGTGAAATATATTTTTTTATATGTTCAACATCAACAATCATTGTGATAAATATTTATAATAATTTTAATTTTATTATATTTTCTGTATTTATATGTTAATTTATAAATGTTAATTACAAGGAAGAAACAGACTATTTTAAATAAAAACAAAAGTGTATTTGCACTGGAAAAAAATCAGAATTAACATGCTCAAATAACTATTGGCAGTCTGACAGCATGCAGCTCTAATGTTACTAGTTATGCACATTGATAAAAGCAAATGACTCTCTATTCACCAAATATGATATTTCTATACTGTCATAATTAGCAATGCCTTTAAATAGAATCTCAAGCATTGCTTAAAATAATTATTTTTAAAAAGGGTTTAATTAGTTGTAATTATATAATAATTAAGCAAAATATTGAATGATTATTATATTATTGATATTTTCAGGCAAAAATTTAATAATTAATTTATTGGGGGGTGGGTGAGTGGGTACTGCAGTACTTATGGACCAGGCACCACTGAGCTTAGTTAATAATTATTTATTGCAGTTAATTTTTTATGTATGTATTTTGAAATATTTCCTAAAATTTAATGATGAGGTATGCATATGCATGTGGTATTAATAATGTGATTAAAAGGCATTAAAATTTATATTAGTTTTTATTATAAGCTTACATGATTAGAAGTCATTTTATGTTCACCTGCTATAATATTGAGTTCTGAAACAATATTATATGTGCACATATTTGACTTGTTTTTGATATGTTTAATTACTTGATTCATATAAATAAAGCTAAATATATTGCTGATATGTTTTAATAAATGGTCTATGATAGTAGGCAGAGATATAAAAACATTCATGTGTATACATCATAGTAAGTTTTAGAATTATAGCTCTTTGATATAAGATATTCTATTAGTATAGATTTTATGAATTTCAAATGATAAAAGTTACTTATAAAATATAACTGCAAAAATATTCATGTTAAAGGTTGGAATATAATGATAATGAGTTTGTAATAAATGTTTTTTTGTTTATTGATTTTAACTTTAAGTTTATTTATTATTTATTGTTATATCAATGGTACAGTCTTATACAATGGTCAATAAAATATTCAAAGAAGTCTCGATATTTTCTTAGATCGAGGGGCCATATTTAGAAATACTAGTAGTGATTGAGGATTCTAAGGGATTTGTTGTTGGATATTTTTACCAGTCAACATAAATTTCCTATATAAATACTACTTAGAAGCAGTGGGAGGAAATTGTAGAGTGTAAATTTAGTGGTTCCATATTGTGATTGATATCAGCCATATTTGCAGATTCTCAGCTGACCATTATAAATTATATGAAAATAATCATAGAAAACAAACAATTCATTTAATTTGCCTGTTAGATCAAACTTAAATTATTAAATAACAGTGTAATATGATTCATTGGTGTGATTGATAGATATTATTATGCTATTGAATAATTTAAAAGTTTGATCTAATCCACAAATTGACTTTTGTAATATTTAAAGTTATTAATTATACATTATACAATTATATCAAAAATTTATTTTGTAGATTATTTATTTTTTATATCTTCTAAGTTGATAACAGAAGTAGAAAAGTGTACATATCTGTATTTGATAATAAAAAAAATGTTATAGTGGATATTAATGAGATCAATTGATAATTAATGCAGTCTTTTTCATCTCCTTTATCTTATAAAGTGGGAAATAACAGCTTCATAATTTCCTAAAAAATTCAATAATTTTATAATCATATTTCAAAACATTTGGGGAATTCATTATAATATATTTTGTTTTATCTTTGTTCTGTGAAATAATAGTATTCACTAAGTGGTGAAGGAGATAGTGTCATGTTTACTTCTATAAAAAGCCATAATTCTTATGATGGTGGACATATAATGGTAAGTGTTTATCACCATTAAATTAGTCAACATTTGACTGAGTGCTGAGTCAGCAACAGCATTCTTCCTAGTCAGCCAATGATCCTCTATAATTGATAACTGTGAGGAAGAAGCTGTAGATGGATATTCACTTTATGAGGTTTGGCTAGCACATTAAGCCCTGTTATGAAGGTTATTTCTGGACTAAGAAGCATCAGGAAATCACTTTACCTTATAATTCCCTTGTTCATTATGAGTATGTCTACAAGAATCATCTCATTCGATGTTGAGACCTTAAATAAGAATGGTGTTAGTATCTTATCAAGTAAGAGTATACATGCAAGTCATAAACCTGTGAAATTCTTATAAAGCTCATTCATTGAGAATTAGCATGTGGAATGTTAGATTGTTGAAAAGAGCTGGGAAATTGGAAAATTTGAAAAAGGAGATGAGTATAAATGATATTGATATTAGAGGAGTAAGCAAAGTGAGGTGGGAGATATGTGAAGAAGTTAATAGTGGAGATGTTAAGTTGTTTTATTCTGGTGGTGATAAGCTAATTAATGAAATTAGCATTGCTGTTGGAAAGTGCGGAATTGTGTGACAAAGATAGATTGTATTGATGTTAGATTGATGATGATAAGAAAGTTACAAGTCCCAAGGATCTGGTAATCATAGAAATTTATATGCTGAGTACCAGTTATGATGATATTGAGAATTGATAGAAAATATGAGAAGTCAGAGAAAATTATATATTGTGAGGGAGAAAATATATGTATATTGCTATTAGGTGATTGAAATGCTGTTGTGGGAAAAGATAAAAAAAAAAAATTAGGAATTATGATATTGGGAAAAAAAGAAAAAAGTAGCTGACTTGTATAATTTTGTATGGAGAATGTGTTAGTGATTGCAAACATGTACTTAAAAATTATGTAAGAAGATTGTATATGTAGAAAACTCCAGATGATAGAAAATGTTATCAAATTAATTATATATTGATTCAGGATGGATATATGAAAGATATTAAAGGCTTACATGCTTTTCCTGGTGCTGATATAAACTTGTATCATAATTTGGTTATGACTAAATTAAAGTTAAGATTAAAAAAAATAAAAAGAGTGAAAAGATATGTAAGATGGGATTTAAGTTAAATTGCAAGAAATGGGGAAGAGAAAATTTGGTTTAATATGTGAAAATATAACAAAAAGGATTGATAAAAAATGAGGAATATATTAATAGTTCTGATAAGTGTTGGTATAGGATTAAAAAAGAATTATAAAAACACCAAAAAATGAAATAGGCACTATTCTGTTAAAGGAAGCTAAATGATGTTGGATAATGAAAAGTATGTTGGAAAATGTGGAAATATGGGGAAGATGGAAGAATGTCAATACTGAGGAAGGGCAAAGTGCATATAAAAAAATTAATAATGTCTTAAGAAAAAAAAACAGATTTAGCAAAAGAAAAATGGTTGGAACAAAAATATAGAAAGATAGAAGTGCTTTATCAGGTAAGAAGACATGAATTGGTGTTTGATAGAATTAAAAATGTCACTTGGCAGAAAAAAAAATAGTTAGCAAGTGAAATAGCAGATAAGAAATGGAAAGAGTTTAACTGATAGCAATGATATATTGAAAATATGAAAAAACTATCTTCAATATCTATTAAAAAACAACTAATTGTGAACTTGAAAATGAAGAAATTATTGAAGTAAATGATAAAGGTATGAACATTTGATAGATGAAGTAATAAAGTTTATTGCACAAATGAAGAATGGTAAGGCTGTTAGATTTCATACAACATCTATAGAATTTTTGAAAGAAATGGGAAAATTATTATAAAGAAAAGAGTTGGACTTTGCAATTTAATATATAATAATGGAGTTTGATCTGAAGGTTTTGTTCAGGACTATAATGTTTCCAATTGCTAAAAAAAGGAATGCTGTTAAATGTGAAGAGTACAGGACATTACATTTGTTATCTCATATTTTTAAAGTTTTATTGAGGATTTTAACTTAAACAATTTATTGCAATGTAGAATATTACATTGTAGAAGAACAGTTTAGTTTTTAGAGAGGTAAAAATACAAAAGATGCTATTGGTGATGTTAAAACAATTGCAGAGATATATATTGAAAAAGATAAAAAAATTAGTATATATTATGGGGATTTGAAAAAAGAATTTGATACAGTAATTTAAAATAAACTTATTACCATCTTAAAAAATAATGGAGTATTTTGGAAAGAAAGAATATTGATTTGAAATATGCATACTGGCAAATGATAAGAATTAGTCTGGAGAATAATGACACTGATAAAATGAATATAGAAAAAGGAGTTAGGCAAGAATGGAGTATGCCACCTAGTCTTTTTCATATTTATTTAGAAAACATCTTAAATAATTATTTAGACTGTGGAGGATCAAATGTTGAGAATAGAATAATAAAATGTATAACAGAGATTTTTTTGCAGATGATATAGCTGAGGATGAAGTGTCTTCAAAATATGTTGAACATATTGGAAGAAGGATGTATGGAATATGGAATGAAGATTAATATTGAGAAGACTAAGTGTTTGTGGATAGGGTGGAATATAAAAAGACTGTAGGTTAAAATCCATGATAATATAGTTCAACATGTAAATGGATTTAAATATTTGGTTAGTTGGTTGAATGAGAATGGAAGAAGTGAAGATAAAATTAAAAGAATAGCATTGGCAAAGGAGGCATTTACTAAGAGAAAGAAAATATTTTGTGTACCTTTGAAAAAAAAATTAAGGAAAAAATTAAATGCTATATATGGAGAGTATTATTACATGGTTGTGAAACATGGACACTAAGTAATAAAAGCAGGAACATAGTGGAAACTTTTGAAATATTGTGATGGAGAAGGATGGAAAAAATAAAATGATAAATCAAGTTTTAAAAGGAGTAAATGAAAAAATGAATATTGATTGAGAAAACTAGAAATAGAAAAAGAAACTGGATTGAACATAAATTAAGACTAAAGTATAGTTTAATGAAGGTTGTTTTGGAGGGAATAGTGACTGGAAACAAAGAAAGAATGGAAAAGATTGACATTTCTGGTTGATATAAGATATGAAAAGAGCTATATGGAATTGAAGAGCTGGGTAATAAGGATAATGGAATAGTGAAATGGATGAACTAGTGATGTGATTTCTCTCTGGACCTCTCTATCAGACAGAATACTATTGATTGATTGATAGTAATACTTCTGATTATTTGACAGTTGTTGTATAGGTTGTTTTTCTTTAAATATATACTATATATTTATTTATATTCAGACTTTATCTTTCTCGGTTTAAATTAAGCAACTTTTTATTTCTTTTTTATGTGTAATTTGTTAAGTGTAGGAAATTAAATTCTTTCTTAGTGGATATAAAATTATATTAAACTTCTCTTTATATTTTTTTTTTTTTACAAATTCAGATGTAGATGTTATTTTTATTTAGTTTCTATCTATAGATAATTTTCTTCACTTCATTCTTCCGATCTTTTTTTTATATTTCAACTTAATCTCTTGGAATACAGTTTAAAATTGCAATCGCCTAAATTAAAGTTAACCCTTATAGCCACTAATATTCTTCCAAGCTTCATTTCAGGTTCTTAATTTTATCTAAAATGTTAGTGATAGCTGATTTTTTTTTTACTCAGGTACTTTACTTTTGATCCTTCCTTGCAGAAATATATGTGGATTTCACTGTATATTCTACAATTTCTATATGACTCCTCTATTAAGTGTCAAGTATAGAATGATTTACAAATACTTATAAAAACATTTATCTATATATTTATTATTTTCTTTTTCAAACACACAGATATTTTGTGAGTAATGTCATTCTTTATGTTTCCATATATGTTAATAATTTGTACAATACATTTTACTAGTTGTTAATTTCATCTAGTTCATTAGTATTAATTGTTATTCTTTCTAATTTTAAAGCAATTGGACATTACTGTAACTCTTTTTTTATTATTTATCTTTAGATTTATTTTATTTTATTTGCTTTCATCATTATTACTTGTAAAATCAAACATTATATTATCTTACAAAAATATATATAATATTTTTGAAAACAAATGTTATCTCCATTTATTTTGATAAGTATTATTTAAAAGTTGATCATATTTTTATCAAGATCTAAGATCTAAAGCTTTTATTACAGCAAATAAAACTCTTGCAAAACTTTACATTCCCACATTGCTAAGACAGAAATATTCACATCTAAAATTATCCATTATAAGCATGAGAATCATATGTTAGTGCTACAAGATTCCCCAATTATTGTTTGCTATTGCTTTCACTAATAGAGACTACTGATTTATGAGCACAAGAGTCATTTAAATACCACCTATTATTTTTATTATACTACTAAAATAAAAATAAAAAGCAGCCTTTAAATAGCCCATATCAAAATAAAGTCCTCTCTAGCATTTTGATAAACAGAAACAGTGAAAAAGAAAACAGTATGAAGCTGGTGAAATGCTGGATGAGAAGAATTCATTATTTTGGTCTTGTTTTACCCATATTTAGTACATAATAATTGGATAACTAGGTGAAATGATATTTTGCCAATTACTAAAAACAATCCTAAACTTGCTTGGAATGTAAAAAACAATTCAAATTTTATTTGTATTTAATTTCAGGTTATGATCATGGGAGATAAATATGTTAACCATTACTTTGTATGTTTATTCCAGTTAAGATCTTGAAATTTTCGAACATTACATACTTTGTAATTAAATTGCTATTAAAATAAAGTTTGCTTTTGTTTACATATATATTATAAATCATGTTTTTGGATGTAACCATGTTAAATAAAATGAAACACAGGTAAAATACCAACATTTTGATGACAGACATATCACTTGCCCTATTAATTATTTTACTTAGTTTAAGAACAATTGTTATCTTGTTGAAATTTTCAGTATTTTAATTTTATTTTATTCCACACAGCTGCTCTCAAAAGCAAAATTTATAAAACATCTTTTGTTTGTAAAAACATCCATTTGAACATGTGTATATATATATATTATTTTAATTAAATGCTTGCATAAGGAAAAAAGAAAGTATCCACTATTTTGAAGTTTTTCATAAGTTTTATAACCTCGAGCATATGTGTGTAAAATGCGATAGTAGGGACCTCTACAGGTGTTTAACCACAAGCTTACGCTACGGAAGAAAAGAGGGGAACCTTCTTTACTTCAACCTACTTTCTACTTAAATAGGTGAAGCTGAAGTGGTTAGATCTGCGAGTGTGAAGCTATTCAATACTTCACTGATTAAGTCTGCATTTCTTATTACACATTAATACTCATGAAATCTTTCAATTTACAACGAGTCAATGGAAAGATTTTATAGTTAGAAATCTATTGCAGTAATTTAAAGTTGTAATTATAAATTTATTAAACGCACATTGATTAAGTAAGTAATATTTACTGAGGCTATAACTTCGATCATATGCGTGTAAGGTTATAGCCTCAGTAAATATTACTTACATCAATGTGCGCTTAATAAATTTATAATTATAAGTTTTATTAGAAATATAAAAGAATAAAAGTTCTGAGATGATATATTGATAATAATAAAGATAAATTTTGAATATTATGCTTAAAATTTTATTTAAAGGAAAATTGTTAAGAGCGAAACTATTTTACTTTAGTGTGTTTATTAGACAATTTAATTTATTGGAAAAATTGTAAAATCCTTAAGAAAAGTGTAGGAAAAATAATAAATAGCTAAAAAGAAGATAAATGGACCCAACCTTTAACAACATCAAGTTGAAAAACTTGAGAATTTAAACTAAAGAAATACTATAACACTAATAATTAATATTGATATAAAGGCACCTATTCTTATTTAAATATGAAAAAAGCAACATAAAAAAATATACTTAATTTAAAAACAGAAATGACAGGTGACATTTATTTATATATTCTGCATGTATCTACTATGTTTACTATTTGTCAACATTATCTTCCAAAAGATAGATCATACCAAATCAAAGAATTTTCTCTATACTTTTCTATCTTTTGCTGAACTCTTTAAATATGGTTATTTTTCTAAGGTTATCTGTCAACCTTTTCTCCTTTATACTTCTGTAATTTCATAATATTTTTGTTAATCCTTCTTCATTTAAAAACATGCTCATTCTTATTATTCCTTTTAATAAATTTTCTTCAATAAATGATCCTTTTGTATTTATAATATTTGATACATTTACACTGCTAATCCTATTTTTTCAACTTTTCCAATCATCTCCAAATTCATGTGCATCAAACATTCAATTGTCTCTTCTCACTTTGTCTATTTGTTCATGTATCACTCTGCTGTCAAAAAAAGCAATGAAGTATGCAACTTTGATCATTGAGGATAATATAAAGAGATACATTATAATTTCAATAAACTTCTGGTAAAGTACAATTAAATAAATCTTTTTTAATACTGAATTAATTAATTATTTTCAAAATAATATATATTAAATAATAAAAGAATCAAAAGCTATTAAACATAGATGCAATTTGTTGTTGTTTGTATCTATATTAAAGTTTGCATAGAGAACTTCTATATTTTAAATTAAAATATATTGGAATGAAAGTAATTTCATTTAATTTTAAATGATAAAATTCAAGTTATCATTCATTTTTATTATTGTATTTGAATGGTCGAACTTTATGCAAGAATTCATTTATTAGCTTATAATTAATTTTGTTAATAACTTCATCTTCTTTAGAGAATTGCTTGAGTGCATATATTTTGACAATTAAAAATTTTAATAATTACCATAGCCATAAGTTATTTTCATGATTAAAATAAATGTTTAAATAATGAAAATATTTTAACTAACTGATTATTAAATTAGATTGCAGGTTTTTTTCTGATTTTTTGCTTAATTTATTTTATACATATTAACAATACTTCAAATTGAAATACCGAGTTAATGCATTTGACAGCCATGTTTCTGTTCTGAGGATTTAAATCAAAAGTGTTCTTTTTAAGAGGTTTAGAATTTTTTTTGGTTGCTATCCTATGGAAAATCTTAGCTGAAAATCTGATATTTATAAGTGGGTATCTGTAACTAGAGGTAAAATAATATAAAACACTCATTCACCACATGGCAATTATGAACTTAACAAATATTTTCTCTTTATTGTTCTTCTGTAAGAGTCTGCTGCAAAGGTCTCTACATTGCAATAGATTATTTATTTAAAAGTCAGTTTCATCTTTTTTTAGCCAACACTTTAAATACAATAATAAAAGTTATTCTATTAATGAAAGCTAATCATCAGCTTTTAAAATTATTTTAAAACACAGAATTTGTATCTTCCATAAAGCTTCATTGTCCTTCCAAGTTAGGTTTTTTTAAAGATAGTCAAATCAATTTTAATAATTTTTTACATCTCATTTGATATTATTTTCAGTGTATAATACATTACACCTTTCTTATTCTTTTGTAATATTTGCAATTATTGTTTTATCTTAAAATATTAAATTCATATTTCATAAACAATTACCAAAAACATTTAAGATAACTTTGATTAAAAGTATTTGAGAAAAAGTCACGTTATTTTTTTTAACTTGTTAAAAGAAGCAGCAACACAATAGGGGCCATGTAATACTTCAATGTATTAATAAGCTAAAAAATAGAATATTTCATCATAGTGAAAAAATTACTGTAACTAAATCAGCTGTTTATAGTTAATATTTTGCCTCATTTATTGTAAAAAATTTGGACTTCATCAGTATAACATAAAGGCTTTTAAAAATTTTCATTTAAGAATGATCCACAAAAGTCTAAAAAATAAGATAGCAAGATCATAAGATCAATCATTAACATATTTTTAATTTTCTGGATGTGATATTATTGAATCCATTATTGTAAAACCACATTTTCATTGGATTGGATATGTTAAATGAAGAAACAATATAGGAAATCCTAATAAAGATTTTATAATAAACTTGAAAATAGATAGTTATCATGGAAGATATAGATTCCATTTATGTCATAAAAGTTATCTCAAAACCATTTTAAAGAACTACATTATTGATTGTTTTTATGAAATATGATGGAGGATAGAATATAAAGGAGAACTACAATTTGACAAGATTTTTAAATTCTTCAAAAAAAAATGTTTGCTAAATAGAATAATGAATCAGCAAGTTTTATATTTGAAGATATTTGCATTTTACAGGTTTATATATTTATCACAAAACTCATTTCTAGAGTATTATATATATATTCCATTGGAGTTGCCATGACCATCTCCATTTACAAATGGATGTTTATCATGATAATCTTTTCTTTAAATATAAAAGTCTATCAAAAACACTTTCTATTTATAAGGTTGAACTTATTTATCTTATTCAAATGCATAATTAACAAATAAAATTATAACCCTTCTATTATAAATCTTGAAATACTTGTATTTAGAACTGCATTATTAAATGTATTATATGTATAACATTAGATGTGATATGTTGGACTATTTCCATCATCTATAAGTGAATGTTGAATGTACAGAAAATTTTAAACTTTATTTAAACATTTCAAATAGAAACAACTTGTTAGTAATAACATACAATTAGACAACACACGTTAGTAATTACACAATGTTTCAAGTAATATTATTGCTGACCTGATAAGGACAGTGACAGTATTCTCATAGAAATTGAACTTGCACCTTTAGATTCTTGAATATCAAATTTAAGGCAAAAGCTCTAACCAACTGAGCTATTCTGTCAAAGGCAACAGATTGTAGAAATTTGATATATTTATATATGAGGGTTGGTTCAAATCCTCCTGAGTCCTTCAATTTTTTTCCCCAAGACCTTCAATTTATTATTTTTATTATTATTATGTTAATTTTTCCTAAGAGCAAGATTAATTAGAGACTTCCATACATTGGGTATTGCCATACTGGGTTGACATATAAGATTTTTTACCATTGCCATACACAATGTATAGGAGCTTCTAATTAATCTTGCTCTTCGGAAAAATTAATATAATAATAATAATAATAATAATAATAATAATAATAATAATAATAATAATAATAATAATAATAATAATAATAATAATAATAATAATAATAATAATAATAATAATAATAATAATAATAATAATAATAATAATAATAATAATAATAATAATAATAATAATAATAATAATAATAATAATAATAATAATAATAATAATAATAATAAGCATTTATTTTTTTATAGCGTCTGCATATAATTGTAATTTACATTCATATCGGCCTTTCAAACCAATTGTGCAAACGCTTTGCGAGTGTTAAATAATAAATGAATGCCTTCTGATCCTGCATAAATTCTATATCTTGTATTGATCAGAAGGCATTCATTTATTATTTAACACTCGCAAAGCGTTTGCACAATTGGTTTGAAAGGCCGATATGAATGTAAATAATAATAATAATAATAATAATAATAATAATAAATTGAAGGGCTTGGGTGAAAAAAATTGAAGGAGTCAGGAAGATTTGAACCAACCCTCATATAAAAATATATCCAATTTCTACTATCTGTTGCCTTTGACAGAATAGCTCAGTTGGTTAGAGTATTTGCCTTAAATTTGATATTCAAGAGTCTAAAGGTGCGAGTTTAAGTTCTATGCGAACACTGTCAATGTGCATATCAGGTCAGCAACATCTGAAGAAAAATGGAGAATACTACTACTCAAAATGTTGTGTAATTACTAACCTGTGTTGTCTAATTGGGTGTTATTACTAACAACTTGTTTGTATTTGAAAAGTTTAAATAAAGTTTAACATTTTCTGTACATTCAACATTCACTCACAGATGATGGAAATAGTCCAACATATCACACGTAATAATATACCATCATCACAAACTTTCAGGCAAATATATAACATTGTTATTAAAACTGGTTATATAGGTCATATAATATCATTAAGTAACAAAATAATTTTATTAATGCTATCTATAGTAAAAAAACCAAAAAGGTTTTCAGGTTTATAAAATAACATGTATTATTAAAAATATATATATAATATTTACTTCATTTTATCAGACTATATGTGCAAATAAGGAATGTGCATAAAAATACTAAATATTATTCAATACAACAAAAGATTAACAAGTAAACATTTAAAAAAAGAATATATAATACCAAAATGGGAAATTACAAATCACTTGGAATTGAACAGTCTAAGTAAACCCCACCCCACCCCCTTTTTTAACTGTATGTGATCTGAATTTTGAATCCAGACGAAGTTAAATATTTTTAAAAAAACCCAGCTTAGGGATCTTCTCTCAAGTATCTGGCCCATAATTAACACAGCTAATCATAAATAACATTGGTCTGTAAATAAATATCTAGTTACCCTTTTCTAAAGCATATAATAAAAAGATGAATAACAGCTCAACTCACACGCTATTTAATGTGTTTGTATAATATGTATGAATCAGTTTAATAAATTCATCTTTATTTGCTATTTGTATCAGATATTTACTGACATCTATTTAAAAAGTTCAATTGTATAAATGTGTATCAAAAGCAAATTGCCTTTTAGCAATTATTTGCTTAATGCTCAACAAGTAGAAATTTTCAAGCTGGATAAGTTCTGCCTTTTCCTTTACTATTCTATGAATGGTCATTGAAAGGCTTTTATTCTTTAGTAAGCTATTTATTATAAAGGCGATTTTATCTTTTTATATTGAACAGTTATATATTATTACTTATCATTCTACTAAAATATTTATTTATGTTTCAGATTTAGAGCTACATACTTTGGATATTTATAACAACATTGTTTACAAAAAAGTATATTTAAAATACTGAATAATTTTCATATTTATGATAATGATGGAGAGGGATATCAAAACAAATATCAACAAGTTTTGTTGTCTGTATATTATTGTTACTATGGCAAATTGATAAGTACAATGTTAAAAAGAATACACTTCTTTTTCTATTTTTTTTTAATGCACGTTTTTAAAGCTTGACTAAACGTTTTTTTTTCTGTTTAAGTAAAGGATGTTTTTTTAAAAAAAAAAAACATAAAAGTAAACCTATCAAAAGGACTTCCATTTTATAAATGTATCAATACGTTAATTTTGAAGTGAAAACAAAATTGTTTCTTGTTGTTTATCAACTAATTTTCTGTTGGTGTATTATTGTTACTATGCAAAACTGACACATAAATTAAAAGAAATGCTCATATAGTTTTATCATTTGTCTATAAACTTTATTTTAAATCTTAATATTTTACAAATACGAAAATATTTGCAAACAGAGAATTTTATTAATTTTCTTTTCCTGGTTATTCTGTTAATACAAATTTGTATTTTTGATTTTTTTTTTTTATATTATAAATTAGTCCAATAATTATTTTAAAAAACATTAGAATCTGTAAATAATGAATGTGAAAAAACATTTAAAAATCTCAAGAATACTTGCTACATATTTAACTCTATAGTATTGAATTCAATACTTAATCGACCAGCACATAATAGCTTGTGATTTGTTTTGATACTAATTTAAGTTCGGCATTTTTTAAAGAACTAAGCTGCTTCAAAACTTTTAATCTTTTAAAACAAAAATTATACAGAAACAACTTAAACTACATATGCATTATTATGATGGTTACTGACGATATTTTTTTATGTCATCCAAGTCAATTTTGACAGCTAATTATTTAAATGGTATTTTGCTTATTCATAATTTTTACTGTTGTATTAAGTTCAGGTGCAGTACTGTTAATCTAGTTTCATAGTAGCACAAGTCTTCTGGATTAGTTATTTGTTACAGATTAAGTATAATTCATCCAGGCAAAAATCTCCATACAGTAGTGCCATTTTGTGCCAACCAGAGTAATCAATGAATGCCAGAAGGCTTGTGCATAAAATCCCTATCTACTGTCTACTCGTCCAATATCCCCAGACTAGTTTCTGGCTTGTGGCCTTCGTCAGTGAAGAGCCAGAAACTAGTCTGTGGATATTGGACAAGTAGGCACTAGATAGGGATTTTATGAACAAGCCTTCTGGCATCCATTGATTATTCTGGTTGGCACAAGATGGCACTACTGTATGAAGAGTTTTGCCTTATTTAATAACAATTATGTGCTAGTATGAGACAGTGATCATGCGATGTTTAGTGGTTTAAATAATTCTTCAATTCTTTTCTTACTATCTCTTGTTGCAAATCAAATGTTTTTAAAATACCCAAATGCTGTTGAATTCCTAAAAATATTGAAAGAAATATATATAATCATTACTTTTAATATTTATTTACATTTCAATAACATGTATTTAGCTTTATTATAAAATCATAGCTCTGTATGGTTTGGCATAGTTGGTATTAAGAGATCCCAGGTTTCTGGAGTTCACAGGTGTAGCACTTGAACTTTTTATGAATTCCCAAGCAATAAAGCCATATATATATATTTTACTAAATCTTAGCTATTATAATTTTTTTAAGAATAAATACAGTATAATAATTTTGTTACATTTTTATTTACCATTGTCAAACTCACTTCACTCACATCCACTTCAGATAAATACAATAATGATTATTACTAATCATTTTATTAAATTATGTATGTTTTTTTTTAAATAATATAAGAGCTTTTTTTTTACATTTAAATTCTTAGTAAAAATATCTTTTTTATTAACAATGAAAAAAAGTTTAAAATGAAATCATAAACATAATTATACTTTGCTGCAGATGTAACAAATTAATTCAGAAACATAATTCCTACACTTATTTAAATATTAAAACAGGCAAAACTCTCCATACACTAATGCCACTCAGTGCAAGCCAGAGTAATCGAATCAGTGGATGCCAGAAGGCTTATGCATAAAATCCCTATCTAGTGCCTTCTCATCCAATATCCCCAGACTAGTTTTTGGCTTATGGCCTTTGTCAGTGAGGAGCTTGAATCTGAAAGCACTGCACTTAGATCTTAGGATCTAATGCAACCCTCTAGCAGTCACTTTTTATCTCTACTTAACTACAAAACTATGAGAATAAAATTGAAAGCACAATAGTATTTGCAATCCAAGCTCATTAGCTTATGTATTCATATAGGTCTGAACTCAGTTCAGTATCCATACATTTTGATGTCTTTGGTTCTTTAATAACCATAGCTACCACTATCCTATTAGGCAGGATTGGTATTAAACCACTAAACATACTTCACCAGTATAATGTGCCAATAACAATATCATACAATATTCTCATATGTTTACTTATATGCATTAAAACATATGAGTGAGCATATGAAAAACATATTTAGTGTTACTACTAACCTTTTAAACCAAAGAATGGAAGTTTGTACCTACAATTGGACTAAAATTGGTATCTCTAAAATACATAGAAATAAAATTGTGACTGCTATATGCCTATATAAATTAGATTCAGCTTTAAATCATGGTGCTTTACTGATAAATGCAAAACTAAAAATCAGTCTGAGAATGGGATATAATATCATCTGCCATCTGGTATCCATTGCTTCTTCAAGCTTACAATATATGGTTTTAAGGTAGGTTAAAAATGGCAGCATTTAATATAAATACATGTTAAATAATTTTATTTAATATATTTCAAACATATAAAATGCATTTTTAATGGTTTATAAAACATTTATATTCATTATTTTCAATCTATTAAAATATTATAAATGAAAATCAGCATTCAAAATTTATTTTAGAATAAGCCCAGAAAATGAGAAACAATCTTATTTCAAACTAGTTCTGTTAGTCATTCTGTTTTCACTGCTCTAATAGATTACAAATAATAAAAGACAAGAATTGTCTATATTATGTCATTTGCATCATCTTTTTAAAAAAATATTTTTTTAGTATCATAATTATTAATTATCTGTTATTAGGTAAAACGAACCAAATAGACCATATTTTGCAAACCTTTTTGTTTTTTCTCTCTATTTTTCAAAAACTAATAAAAGTTCTCATTATGTAATATTACCATTAAAATTTCTTCACAAATATTTTTTTTTACTTACTAATTTCAAGATTTCTAAGCGGCTAATCTTTATATATATATCAAATAAACTTTATTAATAACAAATTATATATCATATAATACTAAATCATCCATGCACTTTACTATTGCTATATATATATACAAATTATATACAAGTATTAACTTATATATTGGAGGAAAATAAATAATTTGAAAGATATATGATAAAAATATAATCATTATAATAGTATATGAGAGAAGATCAAAACAATTCTGTTTTATGTAGATGAATGTATAATTTACAAAAAAAAAGTCAGATGTCACATGACCTAATAAGCTCTCTATATAACGAATGTATAATTTATATGCTTTATATCTTTCTAAAATAATATACACCTAATAAAAATATTGTTTTTTCAAATTTTGCTCATAGTACTTCAAGATAAGTATTTTAGAGCATATAAATATGTATTATATCATTCTTTATTATTTTTTAAGAACACTGTAATTTTTTTTTTTAAGTGTCATAGCATCGGCCAGGACGCAAACCCGCAACCCAGGCAACTGCCTGCAAGTGCAAGGCAGTCGCGCTGACCTCTCGACCACCAATGCAAGACACACTGTAGTTTTTGTTATCAAAAATTACAGAAAAGTGAGCAAGCCACATAGTTCTAAGAGTATAAATAAATACTATGGGCATTATATGGATGTTTTTTTTCTCTCAAGAAATTGATTAAGATTAATTATTTGCTTGTGAAAAATAAAATGCCATAAAAATGATAAGTATGGACAGATTTGAAAATGTGTATCATAACTTCTGGATTATTATTACACAAGACATGTGGGATTCAGATTTAATTTAAAATGATTAATGAGGAGAATTTTGGTAGGAATTGTGCTAAGTAGTAGGTGAACAAAACTTTCAACCATGATTGAGGAACATATACATTTTGGAATCTGATTAAAGTTTTGGCAATTGGAACAGTTGATCATACCAACCAATGATTTGATATTATAATTGATACAAAATATCTGCATGGCTGATAGCATGATCAGTGAAAGACTTGCATATGGAAATGGAGCAAGCCATGTTATAGGAAGAAAAGTGGCTTTCAGAATTGGGACTAATTAAGGTTGCAATGTATATTTAAGCTCTGACATGGTAGACAAATGATTGAGGAGATATTAGATTAAGATCATGTTTACAAATAAAAAAATAAGCACCTGTAATTTATATCTGATGATGATCATGAGATGTCCAATTTTATTGTAGATATGAGATTTTTAACAGTAGCCCAGAAAAGATGAATCCATAAACTATAGTTAGCAAGTATATCATCCAGAAATACAAACTTTCACTATAGGATAAAGCAGATTTGGGCTGAAAACTTTTATTTTTGTACTGAACTTGCTAATATTATCTTTCCAATGTATCTTCTTTCATTTGTTTTCAATTTTTTATATGTGGAAAAGTTTTATTACTGATATTAAAAGATGTCTATAGTTTTGCTTTACACAACTTTTTTTAATTTGGTCATATGGTTCAGCATAGTGGTAAAGCAAAGTAATCAATAGTCATAGGTTCTTTAAATCAAAGCTTGATTTATCCCTTTAGTGTTCAAAAATCATATGATTTTTCAAACAACTAACCATTTGATAATTTATCTATTTGATGATATGACATACTGATCAACTGATTCATGTTTAAATTATCCAATACATTATTGATAAAAGAATAATCACACAGATATTATGCAATTGGCTTGTGGCAAAATATTGATTCAATGGAATGAAAATATTAACTATAAAACATAAACTTTTAAATAATTGCTATGAAGACTTTAGCTTTTATATAATCTGTATATTCTGAATATTGCTCAGAAATGAAATGCTCCAAATATCTTTTGAGATATTTAACATTAGAAAAAATATGTTCTACATATATTTTTGTAAATAATCACTAGCATTAATAAATTTTCAATTCACCACAATTATTTCACTCCACCCAATAACAAATTTAACTACAAAGCAAATGAAAAAATAAATTCTTTTTTTTTGTCTTTTTCATAGTTGAACGTAATACCAATAAGATGAAGAAATTTTGTTGGATTGAAAAACCATTAATGTTAATTAATAGGTGTTTCTTTATATGGGATCCATCCTAAATGAAGTGTATATTTACTTAATTTGTACAATGTGTTTTCATGTTCATTCAACATGTACATAATATAATAAAATAGCAAACCCATGAATTTGCATCCATGAATAATTTTTATTTCTGTTTGACATAAATGAAGTATTTAATTTTTTCATTGAAATTTATCAGTTAAAAGCCTCTTTACTTTTTGTTTATTTTAATTTTTGATAAATGTCTAAAAAAATTTAAAGAGAAAGAAGAAGTTTAGATATAAAAAACATTTTAGCTCAAAAGAAAACTGCCACATGAAAGTTTAAAGAAGGCATTGTTGAATTATTGGAAACATTAAAATAAACAAAATATCATTAGAATAATATTGCTTATCTGATGCCAGGATAAATAATAGAGTCAACTATGAAAAACCTGTACAATTTTATTAAATAATCTCTAATATATTTCAAACAATCTTTAAGTAAAAGGCAAGTCTTGCAAGGCCTTCATTTTGGACAAAGAATATTGACAGATACATGTAATTCTTTAATGCTATTTTATTGTAGATAACAGCAGTAATAAAGAATGTATGCTACTCTAGGAATCCTCAAACTTAATAAGGATTATTATATAATATGAAAATATTTCAAAATTAATAAAATATCATAAATATGCTTTAATATATTTTTAACATTATAAAAAGTTAATAAATTATTTCCCTTACAGAAAATGTTTTAAAGTAATAAAAAAAACAATTACAACATATCTTCAGAGGTCTGCTCCAAGAAATAAATAATTTCTGGATGAAAACTTTTATGTTAGAAAGACAGGCTGTGTGATATAAAAACATTAATAGGCATTGTTATTATGTCTTATTACACTAGAGAAAGGATTATTTGCTTAATTGATTACTGTCAGGTGACCATGTACAAGATGAACTTATTATAATCTAAAGTTTAATCCTATCCAATAATAGCCATGGATAATGACCAGACTGAAGCTTACATCAAACACAAGTCTTAACACAAACCCAGTCACAGTTGATGATCATCATCCTTCCCACATATACATTATCATTCTAATAGTTAGGTGTTTAAACTATATCTATCAGAACTTCTAGATCAAAATATATTATACTCTTAGATATACATAAAATACTTATTTATTAGATGAAAAATTGATGAGAAATGTTACTTTTAATAATTATTTATTTATTTACAACAAAAAAAATAAAACCATTTAACTTCTCTTATATTTACAAATGTATGTAATCAATAAATATATACAATAAAAAATTATTTAGAATGGATCTGAGATGTCAATCAAGCGTATAATGGCTAAACTCATTTACTTAATATTAACAATGATAATTAAGACATTGTATAAGATTTAAACTAATGTTTTCCATTCTTTTCATATCACAAAGTCAATTTAATCTTAAAATAAAAGAAATATATTAATATATAAGTCTTTGCTTACTTTTGAGGATTGTAAGCAAAGACATTTAAATTGATATTACCAAATTTATTTTGTTTGTCTTTTGAGCTCAATGTACTCACAATTCTTTTTTCTTCACATTTAAGATATTGAATGACAACTTAACATTAAAGTCTCTGATCATTTTTTATCATGACTTCATATATAAATTGTACAAAACTAGTAGATATTTCTAAGACCAGTAAGTTTCTCTTAGTTGTGTTTATCATAAAGAAAAACAGATAAATGCTTAATATGGTTTATTTCTTTGAATTTTCATTTTTAAATAAATATTATGTTTTATTATAATGACACAAACAAATCTGGCAATGATAGGCATAACTACCATTTCATCATATTGCACTACAAAAGCTACATCTAGAAAGATGAGATCAACACCCAACTGGATCTCTATTTGACCATTATAAATAAATATGAATCCAATTGATTAAAAAATCAATCTCACTGATGCTAATTTGTGAGTAAAAACCTTTGCAAAATACTCTCCCATTGTTTATATTATTATTGTTTTTATGGTCATTTAATTAACATTTTCAAAAGTAATTAATTTTATTTTGGAATCATATTTTACAGAAATTTATTTATTTATTTGGTTAACTTATCCTATTATGATTTGCCTTTAAAAACACTAACTCTTTCAAAAGTTTTAAAACACTTAATACTATTTATATATATATTAAAACTAGCTAATCTTAGTTTTAATTTTCTTTTAGCTTTTTTCCATATTTATTTTTATAAGAGATTACAATATATAGATTGCCTTGATAATAGAGTGAAGATTCATGGTTTAGATAAGCATGGGCTCATATTCTGAGATTATATATATATATCCAGTTGACAGTCAATGATTTCTGCTTATCATTGATTTATAATAGTAAGATCTGAGGGTTTATTACATAACATTAATGAAATATTCAATATTATGCAAACTTCTAGATATTACCATGAACAAATAATGCACAGAATATATTAAGCAAAAGCACGTAAAACAAGTGAATAAAATACAAAATAAATTATTAATGCATAAAATTATAATTCAAAATTATAACCAGTTTATTATATTTTATATTATTAAAAGTTCTTTATCCTGGAGGTTTCATCATTTTTCAGAATGTAGTTCTGCAAATATATAACAGTTTCTCTGTTTGTTGATAATAAAGCAATCTAAAATGAATGTACAGTATTGAAAATTATTTTACATAAGATTTTCTTAAAACATAAGCACACACAGATATATTAATAAGGGCAATTCAATTTCACAAAATATTTAAATAAATAAGTAAATAACTCAGGTGCCAATAATTTATTTTATAGCATTAAGCTGGCTTTCCATTTAATTATCCTAAAAAGTATATTCAAATATAGAGGTCTGGGAGCAAATATTTCTTTCTAAACTAAACAGATTTCTTTCCAGAGAGAAAGAGATCAGTTACACTTTTTGTGCTTTAATAATAGTCATAAAGTATATGATAAAGTAGGTTTTTATTAAAAATTGATTGCATTTCATTTTTAATCATAATTTACTAGAAATATTAGGGTAATATCTTAACAATATAACAGTTAACTGACAAATCTTTATTTTGTAGATTTAAAATATATTTTCTCTTATTCTGTTTATCTCAAGCATAAAATTAAAGTATATGTGAGTGATTTTTTTTCTTCTTTTCATCAGCAAATGTAATAAATAATTAATTATGAAGAACAATAAAAATGTTTCTAAATTTAACACAAAAAGTTCATCAATCTAGGATTAATAATTCATTTATTAAGAGAAATATATATTATCCAAAAGAAACCATTTATAAATGAATATTAAAACAGGAAACAGTATATTTCAAAATGTTATCAAAAGTAAAGCATTTTAAAGTCTTTGATATTTTATTGCTCTTTCAATGTTTCTTTACATATTAAAATAAGCATAAGCATTTCAAAACATTAACATGCTATCATAAATATCATAAAATATAAGTTTTCAATAATTTTATTCTAAGAGATAAGAAATTGTACATCTATAATAGAGTTCATTGCAAGTATGAGATTAAAAATAATAAAGAATTCTTATGTGAACAGGGCAAGCCATATGTAATTCCCATGCCATACTGATATCAACCCAACATACTTCAGCAATTATGAGTGAATAATTGTTTAACCTTTCCATTTTGCTCTTCCTTTTGAATAGTGTTGAATTTTTGGATTTTCAGTGACTTCAGCTTAAATTCTAGTATCTGGATTGGAAGATTTTTTAAGAATACATATTACTTTATGCAATAAAAAATGAACTTATGATTAATTCTGTGGGTGAGATATAATCAAGTTCCTTTCTCCTTCATGTGTTTTTTCTAACAGAAGCTCAGTAGTCAAGTTTGGTGTGTGTGTAGACCTTTTATATTTCTCATCATGTGATTCCTTTTGATTGATGGAAAAACATTATTTTTACCACTTTTAATTTTCCTATCTTAGTGTTTAAAGACCAATTTTGTATTTGTAGAATAGAACTAAAAGTAGAACTCATTTACATATCTTTCAGATGTCTTAATTAATATGTACTATCTGAAATCATTATTTAAGAAATTAAAATCATTATGGTAAAAATAAAAGTAAAATACAAAATAAAATATATTGTTTTGAAAAAAATATTACATCATATTTTTATAACTATTTTAGACTATATTAAATAAATAAATTAAAAGTTCACAAGAATTCAATTTAATATTTTAATTAAAGGTATTTAAAAATATTCAACATTATAAAACAAAGAAGTGTAATCTAAAATTAATAAATGTAAGCATACTCACACACATGTACACTCAATTTATTTCACTTGAAAATTAAGAACTCTTTTAATATTAATAACTAACTCAGTCTTTTAAATCAATTAATCTAGCTTTATTATTATTAATATAGTCTTATTAATATTAGCTTGAATGAATATAATCTTACTATTAGTTAATTTGAATAGGAATGCTCTATTTTAAGTAATCAAATGTTAAAGATTTAGACTTAGTTGCTTTACTGTTTAATTCAAACATTAAACTTTAAGATACTAAGGACTATTCTAAAGAAATCCTAGATTTTAGCACTAATTTCTTACTCTTTGATTTCATTAAACAGCTGAATACACATATATAATATCAAAACCAAATGCAATTTATGTTTTCTTTTATGACTGTATAAATTGTTTAAATATGTGAAATACTTTTAGAGTCATGTTTAAACAGTTATTTTGACTGCTTGCAATCCTAATTATTACAATTACTACATGTTATTTATTGTTCTGTTCAAATAGAGAAGTACTTTCTGCTTGTGGTTTTATCTGTTAAGCAGACTGATATATATATTGTAACCATACTGATTCATTTGAGTTCAGATTAGTTGTATTACAAATATGACTGATCAATAAAGTAGTATAGATGGCTTAATAAAGAAATTAATAGTGAATAATAAATTTATAGATTGCCATGTGTGTATTAGAAATAATATATGTGTAACTTAATTATAGCAATGTAAGAAATTAAAATTAGTTTACAGAGTTAATATTCCTATTAAATATTTAATAAAAGAAATGATTTTTGTAAAAGTACAATTACTAAAATAATATCTTTATAAAAAATGCTAAAAAGAGAAATTAATTAGTTTACTACAGCACACAAATGAACTGCAAATACAAGGAAATTTATCATATTTTGTGATTGTTTAGATTTGCTTTTTGGAATAGATTTGAGAAATAATTTGCATTTTTCTTGCAGTAAACTTATTGGTAAATTTGAATACATTATTAAAATTTATAAAACAAGAAAATTGAGAAGTTAGACAATAAATTAGTGAATTCAGACATAATTTTCTATTATTTCATTTCACTTTCTCACCAGCCTAAATAAAAACTATTTTATAAACATTTATAAAATAATTATAAGAATATAGAAAATATTTATGAAATAACATGTTGTGTAAAAAATATATTAAATTTGGTCATTAAATCTGAATAAAGATGTGTACAAAAATATTATCATATACTAATATGGATTTAATTATAAGTTAAATGCTATAAACATGTCATGTGCACAAAAGATATAAATATGTCTGAAAGATGGCTATATATTATTGCATCTTGAGTCTGGAATAAAAAAGAAGGTTGTGCAGATCAGTTCTCTGAAAACAGAAGAAGACATCAATAAAGAAATAGGTGTTAAAGGGGAAAATTGCTAGTTCAAATATTCTCCTTTGAAATAGCATCAGATAGCTTCAACTTGCTGCCTGTTTAAATGTATTATTAAATATTACATAAAATGCAACCTAGCAGAAAACTATTTGCTATGTGTGGCTAATACAACCAAAGAAATTCTAATCAAAAGACCTGTATCTAAAAAGTATCCAGAGACACACATTGAAATTGCATACAATGCAATGTGACCTGCTTTAATGAGAGAAACTATGATGTGAGAAAATAAATGGATCTTGCTTCAAGTCTTAATACATATCTCTAGTAAGATTCATTAACAGAGTCTACAATCATCAGTACCCAAAGAAGATAATCACAATCAGGACTAAAGACAATCATTAAAGACATGCACTTCATTTTTATTACATGATAAGATCTTTCTTTATATTTGACTAAAAAACTTTAAATTTATTTGATTCAATATTTTGTATTTTTTATTTATTTCCTATATATTGTGGTAGTTGTGATTGTATAAGCAATGATTTCATATTTTATTTATTTATTGTAAATAAATTGTTACCTTTTATTATCCAATTAAGTTTGTTTTGCTGCTTGGATTTATGCCAAAAACATGAGCCTTTATTATAGTACTAACTCTGAGAAGCCATGCAATCCACTGATAGATAGACAGAGATAACAGAATAGCATTAGAGTAATGATGATCAGGCATAGTAAAATATCTAGAAGTAATTTTTCTATTTAAAGAGAGATTTGTGTTTAAGAAATTAATTTTAAATTGAATCTAAACAAAGAAATTAAAAATATTTTGGGAATCATTATACTAGACTATCCTTCAGTGCTAAGGTTATTTTGATCATTCTTATCAGGAGTGTTGATTACATTAAATGCATGTATTTGAGTTTAATCATTTTATTTGAATTTACATTTACTCCCACCTCATACCATTACAATATATATAATAGAATGAACATCTGCCATTATTATATATAATGTAAATAAACTATAATAGAGTATAAAATTTAATATTAATTTTAAAAATGAACACGTTAGTTTCATACTCATGATTATCAGCACAAACACATTTTACCATTGAAATATTTCAAAATATTTATTTTTACTTATTTGATGTTATTGGCTCTCTAATTCATTCACACAGTTATTTTGAAAATTAAATCAAACTTTCTTGATTTTTCTTCCTCTATTATTTCTTTCTTCATAAATTACAATAACAGTACTAAATGGAATTCATATCTATGTTATTTTACCATGATTATAAAATACCATAGCTTTTGCTCTTCTATTTATAGTGCATCATTCTCATTTTTAATTTTATTTTAATTTTCTTATGGGCAGTGATTGTCTACATCCCCAACATATAGAATATTATATTAATACATCTAGTCTATTTTATTTTGTATTAACATATAACATTGAACTTCCCTTCACATTTTCCAATTTTATTTCCAATATTTGGTAAATATTGCAAAAAAAATATTCCTTTCTTATAATTTCAAACTTTTTTATTCTTGTGCTGATTATTTATTTTAAATTACTGTACATATCCACATATATCAGTTTTACTGAAACCAACCTTTTCCACAGCAAAAATATAAATTTCCAATTTTTTTTTTATATGATTCAAATATATATAAATAATTACTTTGTTGACAAAAAGGCCTTCAATTCAGCATATTTATGTAATTTTGGATCTTTAAATATTACATTAATATGTCTTCAATAATATTAAATAATTGAATTGTCATTTTGTAACTCAATGAATTGTTAAAACAGGCAAAACTCTCCATACAGTAGTGCCACTCAGTGCAAGCCAGAGTAATCAATGTATGCCAAAAGGCTTGTGCATAAAATCCCTATCTAGTGCCTACCCATCCAATATCCACAGATTACTTTCTGACTTGTGGCCTTCATCAGTAAGGATCTTTGGATCTGAGAGCACTGCACCTAGATCTTAGGATCTAATGCAATCCTCCAGCAGCCACCTTTTATCTTAACTACAAAATTATAAGAATAAAATTGAAAACACAATATTTTCAATCTAAGCTCATTAGCTTATATAGTCATATAGGTATGAACTTAGTTCAGTACCCATACATTTTGGTGTCTTTGGCTCTTTAATAACCATAGCCATCACTATCCTATTAGGCAGGATTGGTATTAAACAAAAAACATCACATAATCACTATTTTTTATGCTTGCTTATTAAAACAGGCAAAACCCTCCATAAAGTAGTGCCACTCAGTGCAAGCCAGAGTAATTAATGGATGAGCAAGCATAAGAAATAGTAATCATGTGATGTTTATTGGTTCAATGAATTGTTGTTCCATTTTATTTTTCACCTTAAATAATAAATTTCATTTTGGGAGGAGGCTTTATAGTTTAGTTTAATCCTGATTAACTAGTAATCATGTGATGTTTATTGGTTCAATGAATTGTTGTTCCATTTTATTTTTCACCTTAAATAATAAATTTCATTTTGGGAGGAGGCTTTATAGTTTAGTTTAATCCTGATTAACATCCTATAATGTGTGCAACAAAACGTTATTTACACACTATACATACAATAGTTTTTATATCATTATAAAAACTGTGTAAATAATGTAGTTGAATTGATGTTTCATATATACACCATAGGAAGATTAGGATTAAACTGTACATCTAAAAAGATTATGAAATTTATTATTTAGATTTAAACATAAAGTGGAGTGACAATTTAATTTTAAAATGATAGTTAAACTAATAACTATTATGGGATGTGTTAATGTGATGTTTCAAGTGGCAAAGTGATATAAATATATGGGTTTAAGAACATTTTTGTTATCAAAAGAATTATTTATTTAGATTTGAATCTGATAAAGTAGAGAATCTGGAGATTTATATCTCTGTTATGCTAAAGGCTGGTTTCAGTAAAGCTGATATGTGTAGATATATAGAACCATTTTAAATAAATAATCAGTACAAGAAAAAAAAATAGAAATAATAAGAAATAATTGTAGTGATATATTGGAGCGCTATATACAGAGAAGTTCAATGTAGGTTTTAGGACACCTATAAATTTGCATAAATTAATCAAAATATGAAAAATAAAAAACATAAGATGGATCAGTCTAATGTTGTATATGCTGTAGGCCATAAACCAATCGAACTGCCAATATGTAACTATATGAAAACTAAGATGAATTTAAGAATAAGAATGTCACAACATTTTCTAATAAATAGAAGAGCAAAAATTAATTATACAAAGACTGTGGTATTGTATGATCATGAAAAAAAATGTGGACATGGGTTATATTGTTGAGATAGTTTGTGAAGAAAAAAATGATAGAAAGAGAAAAATCAAGGAAGTTTGTTTTATTTTGCAAAATGAACAAGTATTGAATCAGAAAGCTAATAACATTCCAAAAAATAAAAAATAAACGTTTTTTATTACAAATATTTAATGATAAAATGTTTTATATTGATAGTTCTGAATATGAAAATAACAACTTGAAAGTATACCCCATTTCTAAAATATCCTATTACAGTATTTTTATAATCTCATATATAAAAAAACCTTTTTTATTTATTTACATGAACCCATACATACTCCAATATATTATGCACATGTTTTCAACTTTTCAACTACCTCTTTGTGGTCATTATCAAGGATCTATAAATATATATTGTTATAAATATATATGTTATAAATATTTTTAAGCTATAATAAAATTTCTTTAGCATCTATATATAACACTTTTCATTGTATAAATTTTACTGTTATAATTACTTACCTCCCCTATTCTTTATTTTTTAAACCAATTTTTTTTTACATCTTACAAAAATGTACAAAATATTTACAAACCCAGAAATACCAACAATTTATTTATGTATTACTATTTATATACCACTATAAACTAAAATCATTGTTTATTAATTTGTTTAAATAGAATAAATTATTAAACAATGATTAATTCTAAGTAATTTAAAGTGTATGTAAATAGTAGTAATACTTAAGAAATTGTTGGTATTGCTGGGTTTGTAAATGGTTTGTGTATTTGTGTACTATGTAATAAAAAATTGGTTTAAAAAATAGGGAGAGGTAAGTAATCGTAATAGTAAAATGTATATAATGAAAAGAGTTTTATATAGATACTAAAGAAATGTTATTATATTTCATTTCAACAAAAAATTTATTAGCAATAAATAGTGATTACATTCTGATAAAAGAGCAATAAATAAATAAATTGTACAATAACATGATTATATTAATGTTATGAGAACGCAATTGTTATACACTTATGTGGTTGAGTATAATGAAGAATTTTGTGTAGAATATGAGAAATTAAGAACTTGTTTAATGGTATTAGCATTTTTAATATAAACATGAATACTTTCTTTTAAAATTGCCTAATCTAAAATACTGGGTTACTGGAGTCAAGGAGCTGACCAGGTTTCTTGATTTTTTTGAGCATTTGATAAAACAATGGTATGATTTGTGGCAGGGGTAATTCCATGAGAGTTTTGCATCTCACTATCCATATGGCATAGGGGTCAAAGATAGAAAGCCTTATTATTGCAAAAGATCCATTATGAATGGCATTTTCAAATGAGAAAATCATGTCAGATCTTATGTTGGAGTTAATGATGACTATATCTTTCAGTGTTTTAACTCTTGGGCACCGGTGTATAATATGATCTATGGTTTCTTCTTCACAAGAACACAGTCCACATATTGGATCAATGCTAGAAAAACTTCTTCGGTGATAAAGAAACCAATTTGTGGGAAGCACATTAAGATTAATTTTAATGATGAAGTCAAGGAATTTGGGTTCCAGACTCCATCTTTTAAAATGTGTAATGAGGCTTTGGTTGGTCACATTTAGGGTAGTTTCAACGGGTTGTAGATTATAGTTGATTAGATTGTATGCTTCCTATAAGGTGATTTTTTAGTTAAGGTTAGAGGGCATCATCAGGTTATAAAGTTGTAGGTGTTCTACTAGTAATGCTATCCATGACCTGGAAAAGGGCGGAGCACAGTCAGTTGGTGTAATTTTTTTAATAATGTTGGAGTATCCACAGGAGAGTACAAGATTATGTAAAGTGTTGTGGGTTTTTTGTAAAATGATTGCCTGTATTGAGTGGAATGACAGTCCATTGAACCTGCATGGTCATTGGATACCTCACAAGATAATAGCAACTGTCCTTCCTCTCCAGAGAAGTTTGGTGCATAATCGGTTAATTTTGTTTGAAACTGTTTAGAAATTTTTATGAATGGAAGATAATATGAGATTTTTGGCATTATGATCATGTTGAGGAGGCCAACCTTTCCATATAATGAAAGGTACACTCTAGAGAGTGAAGTGATGATGGCTTCGGTTGATTGGAGGATTGCATCTTGAATCTCTCTTGCCATTGAAGTTGGAGGTTTGAAGATTGGAAAACCTAGATATCTTTGGGGTTTTGCAGAAAAGGGGGAGTTTATTTGTTTGAAAGACATTATCTTCCAGATAGAAGATTTGTTAGAATTTATTTGTAGGCCAAGTTTCATTGTATTTCTGTTTAAGATGTTCATGAGATGGAGAAAGTAGAAATGTTATTATATTATGAGTTAAAAGCATATATTTATAACAATAAATATATATATATTCGTAGATCCTTGATTCTGGCAACAAGGAGACAGTAGAAATGTTAGAAACATGTGCACCATATACTGGACTATATATAAGTTCATGTAAATAAATAAAGAAGTTTTTAAAAATGAAAAAGAAGAAAGTAATTCTATTGGATTTTTTACATGTGAAAGATCATTTGAAGCCATATTTTTAAAGATAAAGGAGTTTATTATTATTACTTTTTTTATTAATAATGATGGTGATGGTTTTAAAAAAATGCATTGTTAATATACATTAAAAGCTATAAGATAACATAACATGCATTTATTATAGCCTATTTTTACTTGCTTGACATTTTAATATAGTATTATTATATACACCTTTATCCTGGAATACTTTAGATTTTTATGCAAAGATTAATCAATTATTTTGATTTAGAATCAGTTATTTGCTCAACAATCTTTAAAATAATTTTGGAAAAAACATCTACCATTTTTTTTATTTAATAATCATTTCATAAAATTAATGACATTATAGGATAATCACTTCTTTACAACTACATTATCTTAGGATAATATGTTAACATTCATGCTAAAAATATACACTATAGAGTTTATTCATCATACAATATACAACATTATGTTTAATCATAGAATTAAAATACAATTAATATAATTATTCAATTTTTATTCAGCATTCTTGCAAGACAACCAATGCTTTCATTTGTAATATATCCAATGCAGAGAAGAAATTCATCATTAACATCAACAGAATAAAATAATATGCCAATTTCATTCAGTACAACACATAATCAAAAATATATTTTGACTATATACAGTAATAAAGTACATTAATTATAAATTTTAAATGTTCACATTGAATAAAATATATTCACTCTAACAATTTTGGATTAAAATTTTTGTGAACATTATTTTGTCTGAAACTAAAAATGCAATCATTATGAGTGTAAAATATATTCATCATAATTGTAAGTAATTTTGAGGAAAAAAAAAGATTTGTGCATCATGCAGTTAATATTAAACTTGATATAATGAAAGGCGATTAAACATAAGTTAAAATATCAAAAGCAATAATGAATCCATATGACAAACAATATATCACTTGATCTTATCTTACACATTATTAATTTATTATCAGATTCTTCTACTTTCTCTATTTTTATGCCATTCAATATAAGCTTTAGAAATCAATAGATGTCAGATGATAGTGCATAATAAATTCTTATCCAGTGCTTTCTTACCTAAATATCTCTAGACTAATTTTTAGCTTATGACTGTCATCAGTGAGGTTTTTTTTTTATTTTTTGAACAGTGTACTTGCATCTTTTTTTGAATCGAATGCACTTTCCTTTTACCAGCCATTTTTATTTTTTGCTACACTATCAAATCACATGATCACCATTTATAACTGGCTTGCAGTGAGTGGCAATATGTATAGAGAGTTTTGCTTGTTTTACTATAAAATCACCAGTCCAAATAGAAAAACTTTTAATTTTTTTTCCATTTAAGGCTTATTTGCTTGCATGGTTATACAAATCTAAAACTGGCTCCATTTCTATATATTATGGTGATAAACAAGGCAAAACTCTCCATACAGTAGTGCCACCCTTTGCTAACCAGAGTAATCAATGGATGCCAGAAGGCTTGTGCATAAAATCCCTATCTAGTGCCTATTCATCCAATATCCCCAGACTAGTTTCTGGCTTGTGGCCTTCATCAGTGAGGAGTCTTGGATCTGAAAGCACTGCACCTAGATCTAGTGATCATGTGATGTTTAATGTTTTATATTATGGTGACTTTTTGAACCATGCAATTGGACCTTTTGGAACTAATGCAGGTGAATAAGCTAGGATTAAATAAATTAAAACATTTTTTAAATTGGGCTAGTAGTTTGATTTTATAACAGAAAGAAAGAAATGGTTGCAAGAAAAAATGTGCATTAAATCCAAAAGATTCAAGTGCATGGTTTAAAAAATCCCAAAGCTTCTCACTTAAGAAAGCAATAAGCTAGAAATTAGATCTATAGATATTTCAATAGGACATCACTGGATAGAGATTTATTAAGCACTTCCAGCTTGAAAATAATGGTCATTTTTATTGTAAACATAAAAGAATACAGTATTGACCCAAAAAAAGATTTGGTTATTTTTACAGTATTAAAATTACAACAGTTAACTATAAACTACATTTCTATATCTAATTTGGATTTAATTTGTATTGTATTTATGCAACAGAAATAAATCCTCAAATTGTTCGTTTTTAAAAATATATATACCTTTGATAGTAGAATATAAGATATACCAAAAAAATTTTTTTTTTAAATGTACATATATTTGTTTCTACGTGCCTTATTTTTACTCTAATGAATCACGATTCGGGAAATATCATTATCTGGCTGGTAAGAAGAAAAATGGCAGACTTTCATTGAGGAAAGTATAACTTCTTTAAAAATATATATATAACAACAAAATATTTTTATATATTTTATATTTATCCACAGGTTAGTACCTTTTTTTTATTCATAATATGCTTAAGAAAATGTTCATTCATTAATTAACACTTTTTTCAATTTCAAATATTACTTTTTTAATAAGGTTTTTATATGTTTTGAATTTAAGTAAAACATTAATTTTTTTTCCCATATGACTTATTATACATGTATAATTTTATGCAAGATTTTTGATGTGTGAGACATTTTGGAAACCCAATTAAGCTCACTGTCTGGAGTAAAGGTACATTTTTATGCAAATAAAATTGCAAACAGTTTACTACTTTTCAAAATTTTATTTTAATCTTTATAATACTCCAAATTATCAACAACTTTTATAAAATTTTAAATATTCAAAATGAAATTAATAGTGAGTTTAATCTTTTGTAACTAATTTTATTAATATAATAGCAATTTTTTCCATACAATAGTGACACCTAGTGCAATCTATAAAAATCAATTTACACCACAACGTTGTGCATTTAAATCTCTATCTACTGTCTACACATCAATATTCTTGGATTAGATTTTAGCTTATGGCTTTCAACATTGAGGAAATCTTGGATCTGAGAACAATACATCTAGACCTTCTTTGAGTAGGCATTATATAAAGTTTTAGATGCAAAAACTTTCTAGTATTCACTGATTACTATAGACTGCACTAGATGTCATTATTTTATGAAGAAATTTTCTATTATCTATTTTAATAGCTTGTGTAGGCATAAGAAATGATGGTTAAGTGATAGTTTAATGATTTAACTAACTTTATTGTATGAGCACGCTAGTTCATTTAAATGAAAGATTCGATTTATTTAATTTTATACATTTTGAAATTAATTACATTCATGCTAATGATAGGAAATTGTTTTAAACTCATTTAAGATTAAAAATTACACTGAAAAAAATTATAAACCTTCATTTATTCCCATCATTAAATACATAAGAATTTTTTCATTAATAATGCATTAAGCATGGTTTAATTCATAGTATTCAAAGAAATTGCCTTATTTGTTTAAACTCTAATATTAAATAAATGAAACATAATGAAGAATTTGATTGTGTTGCTTAAGATTTTTGTAAACTTCTGACAAATGAAAGACAAACTGTCAAGCATTGGTCGTCGAGAGGTCAGCGACAGCTGCTTTACAATACAAGCAGTTGTCCCGGGTTATTGGGTTTGCTTCCCGGCTGATGCTATGACACATGAGAAAAAAAAAGTGCAAGTTTAAAAATAATTTTTTTAAAACAAGGACTAATAATAAATTATGTATTTAAAATTAACCTGATTTATTATTTCTATAGAATCTTTTGAATATAGTTGAATATTATATAGAATTAATAATTTTTTGAAACATTTAAAAATAATATATTTTATATTTATACAAACGATCAGTCACATGATTATTTCTGTTGCTTTAGGAACTTTTTAAGATTTATTGTATTTGCAGGACAAAGGGCAGAATCAAATTTGTAATATTATTATTTACATATAGTGTATATATTATTACTTATGCATGTGCGTGTACGCATTTAAACCAATGGATTAGATATAATCTAAAACAAGAAAGTACTCAGATATTTTCTAAATAAATTAGCAAATTATGAACTTATTTATATATGTGTAAAAAAATATTTAAATTTAAACTTAAAATTCTTTTTATGTGAGATAATATATAATTGAAAAAATATTAATATACAATAGCATCTTCATCAATTTTTCTCGTTTTATTTAGATTAGTTTTTAGTTAATAACATATTTTTTTAATTATTGTCAAGCTACTATACAATAATTCGTTTGTTTATTCTAATATTTATTAACCAAACTTTTTTCTTTATATCATTTTTAATTATTTTTATTGATTCATGTCATATGTAGTCACATATCCATGTCTCTGTAAAAATTTTACAATTTAGGCTAGATATTCAATTGTCTATTTTTAGTCACATTTTCTGTTAACATATCCAGCCTGGTTGATTTAGTTTATTAGTTTCCTTCATTATAACACTGCTTTTTTTATACTTTTATCCATATATTTCATTCATAATTTATTCTTTTTAATTCTAAAATATAATTCACCATACTTCACTGAATAGTTTACAACCTCTGTAATGTTATTAAATGGTTAAGTCTTATATCCATATGTAAAGATATTTGCACAAGTTTATTAAAATATTTTTCCACTTGTATAGATATATTTTTAATTTTTATGTTATTTTTACTGAATATTATTATCTACCAAATACCAGTCTCGTACATCAAACCAGACTCGCCTTCAAGCCTTTCTGCCTCTTGCTCTCTAAATCACATAATAATTTTGCTTCTTAAGATTAGCAATCAAGGTCTTTTTTTTCTCGCCTTTTTTTATATCTTTAAATTTTTGTTCAATCATTAAATATATATAATAATTTCTCTTTCTCTAAATGCACTCTTAAACCAATTCATCTTCACAAACTTCTTTAAAACATTTTTTTCACTTTTCCAACTTTTATATTGCTAATCTTATGTCTGCAACTGACCATATATCTTTTCACAATCGAAACTAACCATTTTTTAGCTTTATATGAAGCTTCAATCAAACAACCTTTTCTCTGAGTAATTATTGTGATCAAAACTCTCTTTAAACTAGAGTTTAATTTTGGTATTTCATGCGTAATAATTGAGATCTATTTTACCAATACTTTTGTTTTTTAAAAAATGTATTTTTAGAAAATTTATATTAAATCTGTTCTGAAATAAAAATGAAATATGAGAAATAATTTTTAAAAAAACAATTTCAATTTTAACAGATTTAAAATAAACATAGTCTGTTTTTGTGACTTTTGCTTTAAATAGTTAAGAATTAGAAAAAATAAAATGAACATATATTAATATTAATGTGTTTTGTTTAAAATATAATATTTCAATAGCAATTGTTAGCTATATTGAAGTTAAAAAATGTATTTATTTGTTTGTATCAAATAATAATAATAAAAAGTCAACAGTTTAATAAATATCATTACAATTTTTTTTTCACTTAATATACACTTTTCATTTTTTTGGGGCCTTGAGTAGAAAAAATACAGAAAGAAGAAATAAAATAAACACATATAGTGTAAAATCATAATCACATGATCACCATTTTGTATATGCTTGCTCATAACTGTTATTAAACAGGCAAAACTCTCCTCTAGGTGCAGTGCTCTCAGATTCAAGGCTCCTCACTGACGAAGGCCAAAAGCCAGAAACTAGTCTGGGGATATTAGATGGGTAGGCAATAGATAGAGATTTTATGCACAAGCCTTCTGGCATCCATTGATTACTCTGGCTTGCACTGAGTGACACTACTGTATGGAGAGTTTTGCCTGTTGTAAAGTCATAATGTAACTGAAACTGTAACTTTTCCTAAGTCATGTAATGCTTATTAGAAGAACTCTCAACAAATTTCTTCTTAAATATAATTTTAATGAAATTATTACTCTAATTTTGTTATCACAACATTCACCATTACATAGCTATATTTTCAAATATTAAAAGCATTTATATGCTTTATAACTTTCTGAACAATGCTTATTTTTAATCTTTTTTTTAATTTCCCTTTATACAAATTTTATACAAGCTTTATCAATTCTGCATATTATTGTATTAAATTCAGTCTTACTATGCGACCCATCTTTTTATGCAATTCACCTACCTATTATAATTTTAATTTTATTATTATAAATACAATATTCATTTAACAACTTAAAATGTGTATAGAATTTATATATATATATTGCATCACTGTCTATATGTATATTTTCTATAAAAAAACAATTAGTTAAGTTTACCAATATTTTCTAATCCATATAAAAATTTAATAATAAATATAATTTTTCTCTAATAAATTTTTTTTTTTTTACTAAATCCAATAGTAAAAGCAATTAACAAAAGCCTTAAAATGAATATATGCCATATTTTCTGTATGTATTTCTCAGCAATAATTCTTGCAAGTCTAATTTGAATTTGTATACTTTTATTTTATTAAATACAAATATATAATTTATAAGATATTTATTTATATATGTTCTGCAAGAATACATTAATTGGAAGTGAAAGTAAGCTAATTGTTCTAAAATATATTTTAATGAAATAAGCTTTTCTACTATACAATTATATGTTTTGTATAAAGAAACATTTTGAATGCTTAGATCAGAAAAGCTAAATTTCTATTCAACCATTTTACTTGCTGAGCACGCTTTCAACCCTGGTCAGACTCATAGCAATCATAATTGTTTGAATAGAAATTTAGCTTTTCTGGTCTAAGTATTCAAAATATTTATTTATACATTACAAATAGTATATGAAAAATGATAAACCCTTGAGAATTATATGTTTTGTAAAAAATCTGATGATCACCTTTCCAATTCACAATTACAAAAATTAATCAAATCTCTCAAAACATTTTCCTCTTAACTTTAACAATGCATTAATAAATTTGTTGCTTCTTTGCCTTTTATTTACAATCAATTTATTAAAAAAAAATATTAACTTAAAAGTGAAGTTAAAAAAAAGAGAAGTTATAAATAAATATAATAAAAATAAGCTAAACGTTTTCGAGGATCCATGCCTCATAATCATAGCTTTCTTAAAAATACATAATAAAATATATACAAAGATATTTAAATTAGCACGTGTTACGTGGACCATTTATTCGATATATCAAAGCAAGTGTCTTTTCTATTTATAGCATTAATATTTCCATTAATATAGACTGCTTCTTTTATTTTCCTCTTATGATCATTTGATTCAGAAATTTGTATCTTTGTAAATATGAAGCAGACAGAAAAGAAAATCTGAATAATTTTATTAAAGATTTGATGACAGCAGGTTTTAAACTTGGGTCTATTAAAAATAATATTTCTAAATTCCATAATAAAATAAATAGTGTTGTACCATGTGTTCAACTTCCTAGAATTACTATTAAACAATTCAAATCAAAACAACACTCTCCATATAGTAGTGCCATCTTGTGCTAACAAGAGCAATCAATGGATGCCAGAAGGCTTGTGCATAAAATCCCTATCTAGTGCCTACTCATCCAATATCCCCAGACTAGTTTCTGGCTTGTGGCCTTCATCAGTGAGGAGCCTTGGATCTGAGAGCACTGCACCTAGATCTTAGGATCTAATGCAACCCTCCAGCACCCACCTTTTAACTCTATTTAACTACAAAAACTATGAGAATGAAATTGAAAACACTATTAATATTTTCAATCCAAGCTCAATAGCTTATATAGTCATATGGGTCTGAACTCAATTCAGTACCCATACATTTTGGTGTCTTTGGCTCTTTAACAACCATAGCCACCACTATCCTATTAGGCAGGATTGGTGTTAAACCACTAAACATCACATGATCACTATCTCATACTAGCACAATAATTGTTATTAAACAATTCAAATCAAAACAACACTCTCCATATAGTAGTGCCATCTTGTGCTAACAAGAGCAATCAATGGATGCCAGAAGGCTTGTGCATAAAATCCCTATCTAGTGCCTACTCATCCAATATCCCCAGACTAGTTTCTGGCTTGTGGCCTTCATCAGTGAGGAGCCTTGGATCTGAGAGCACTGCACCTAGATCTTAGGATCTAATGCAACCCTCCAGCATCCACCTTTTAACTCTATTTAACTACAAAACTATGAGAATGAAATTGAAAACACTATTAATATTTTCAATCCAAACTCAATAGCTTATATAGTCATATGGGTCTGAACTCAATTCAGTACCCATACATTTTGGTGTCTTTGGCTCTTTAACAACCATAGCCACCACTATCCTATTAGGCAGGATTGGTGTTAAACCACTAAACATCACATGATCACTATCTCATACTAGCACAATAATTGTTATTAAACAATTCAAATCAAAACAACACTCTCCATATAGTAGTGCCATCTTATATGGAGAGTGTTGTTTTGATTTGAATTGTTTAATAACAATTATTGTGCTAGTATGAGATAGTGATCATGTGATGTTTAGAATTACTATTCCTTACATTTCCAAAATATATAACAAATTAACTAAAGCATTATTCAATAAGTTTAAAATAGGATTTAAAACTCCTCTTAATTCTAATAGATTGATCAACAACTCAAAAGATCATATTGATCATTCATTTACCCCACATGTAGTATATTCCTTCATGTCCTCAAGAAAAATGTCTTGCTTTATATTATGGTGAAACTAAAGCTACTGTTAATACTAGGCTTGCTCACACATGTACACTTACAAGAGAGCTCAGAAAAACAACAATATATCTTCTGTATTTTTGGAGCATTCCATGAAATCTGGACACAATTTTATTCCTTCCAATCCTGTAATTTTATGCACTGAATCAAATGATCATAAGAGGAAAATAAAAGAAGCATTCTATATTAATGAAAATATTAATGCTATAAATAAGAAAAGACACTTGCTTTGATATATCGAAGAAATGGTCCACGTAACACGTACTAATTTAAATATCTTTGTATATATTTTATTATGTATTTTTAAGAAAGCTATGTTTATGAGGCATGGATCCTCGAAAACATTTAGCTTATTTTTATTATATTTATTTATAACTTCTCTTTTTTTTTTTAACTTCATTTTTAAGTAAATATTTTTTTTTATTTATATTTTACGGGAAGTAATCTATTTTAATCAATTTATTATTGAAAATTCCATTTTATCTTTATGATTTTCTTTTTCAATTAATAGATTCTTCTCATAAGTTTAATGCATCTATCTTTTTTAATATTAATATTATATTTATTAAATATATTTAATTTAATTAAAGAAATGTATAATATGATAAATAATCTTTTACTAATATAACAAATAAGAATTATAGAACTGCAATCACATATGATGAAACAAAAAAAATATAAAGAAGAAATACCATTAAGATTTAGTTTTAATACTACAAGATCATATTTTAATACAATATCAAAATTGGTTGACTAACAACATTTTTTAAAGATCTATATAAAGCATTTTCTATAAAAAAACAATAAGCATTTCATAATAAAAATTAAAGAAATGACTTAAAAATATAATAAATATAAATTAACATTTAAAAAAAGCATTGCAATTTCAATGTAGGTGAATATCAATGTAAATAATTCTACACATTTGGCAATTAATAAGTATAAAATAAAAAAGACAAAGATAAGAGACTAAAAATACAAATTATAATTTTAGTTTAGTACTGGAATTATATTGTAAAGAGGTAATGTGTATTTAACAATAAGTTTTAGCAACAAAAAGAAAGATAATTAATGGGGGGGGGGTACAGTTTTAAATAATATATATATATGGATAATTTAGAAATAAATATAAATAATAAAAATACATTTTAGTAAAAAGTTATGTACATGACTACATACTACCGTTTAATAAAAAAAATAATAATCTGATAGCTTTTTTGCTTAAAAGTTCTTAAGAAGTTTAGAAGTGGCAGAGCTGGAAATGATAAGTGGACGTTAAGCACCAGTCTGCCATTCCACCACTGCATCAAACCATGCAGGGCATTTAATAAAAGTCACAGATCAATTTATTGAGGGTATTATCAAAAATATAACGATCACAATAGAAAGAGAATAAAAAATAAATAGAAGAGCTTATTTAGATATTTTAATTAATACACATTTAAAAATGGAGAAATAAGTATAGAAACAACAATATGTAGGAAACTAGTAATAAAAATAATATTGCAAACTGGTTTTCAAACATAGATATAAAATATAAATTGATTGTTTTCATTCTGAAAAGCACAGTGCTAAAAATTATTGTTTTAACAAGAAAGAATGTAAAGAGTAAATAAAATTAATAATAGAATAATTTAATAATACTTTTCACGTGAAAATATTAAAAAGAAAAAAAGATAATAATAACTAAGTTAATATGACATATCATAAAAACAATAAATATTTAAAAATAAACTAGCAGTAATAAATAATACAAAGTATAAATGTAGTTATAAATAAATGAAGAGACTATGATTATGGAGTAACAAAACTTGCTTAGTCTGCAGAAATTATGATATTGAAAGCCTATAGAAATTATTATATAAAAAGGTTTCACTGCATTAATTAAATAGAAAACCTAGAAATTTAATATATACTAAAATAGTAATCAAATAAAAGGAGGGGAAGTCTATTGGGTATTTTTTTAAAAAAAAATATATGTTATAATAAAGATAGCTTCTCTTCCTCTTTCCTTCTTTATTTTTGCTTTTCTAATATATAACATATAATAACCACATTCCACTCTTTTTACACTTTGAAGCAAAATATATTTATTAATATTACAGTTTTGACTGTTCCTAGCAGTCTTCGTCACGATCTACAAAAATTCTAAGGTATATAGAGCAAAATATTATTGTGATGAAGGAGAGGAATATGATAAGGAAATAAAAAGAATAAAGGAAGATTTTAAGAAAAATGAATATCCAGAAAAGGTAATAAAAAGAATATAAAAAGATAAAAGAGTTATATAAAAAAGAGGGAAAGGATGAAGGGAAAAGAAAAGACTGAATACATAGGAATAAACGTTAATAATAGTAGTATAGTAAGGGGAATTAATAATATTATTAGAAAAATTAATAAAGAATTTAAAAATGATATTAAATATAAAGTAGTGAATAAAAGGAAGAAAAATGTAATGGATATTTTTGATAATAGGTTTATAAGTAGGAAGAAGAAATATATAAATGGGGTTTATGAGATAGAATGTAGAAAATGTAAGGATAAAAGGATTACAAATAAATATGTTGGTGAGATGAAAAATTCAATATATACTAAGTTAAAATAACATAAATATGATAGAGGATCACTGGTATATATGCATTCTATGGAGACAGGTCATAAACTAGAAAAAGAGAATATTAGAATAAGTTATGCAAGTAGTAGGAGGGATAGAAAAATAAGGGAGGCAATTTTAATAAAGAAGATAAATCCAAATATTAATAGAAAAAGTGGTTTAAAAACTATCTTAGTATAAAAATAAATAATATAAACAGTGAAAACTAATAAGAAATTAAAACAAGTAGTTTGTATAATAGATAATAGAAGATGCTGTATATAGATTAAAAAGAAATTAGAGTGTATTATGGGATAGAAAATGGTGGAGTAAAAACAGTTTAGTAGATAATAAGGTAAGAAATAAAATATAAATACATATAAGAATTAAAATAATTTTATAAAAAAATAAGTAAATGGAAGAAGCAGGAATAAAATATGGGTAAAATGGAATTAAGGAATGGAATAAGATAACTAAAAATTAAGATAATAAGTGAAATGTAAAATAAAGTTAAATTTGTGAATATGTAAAATAAGGTTAAATATCATCATCATCAACCATTATCAATCCACTGCAGGATGAAGGTCTCTCCAAGTTCAATCCATCTTTTCCTATCTTTAGCTTCTTTTCTCCACATCACCCCTGCACACTTTCTTATTTCATCCATCCATCTCACATGTGGTCTCTTTCTGGGTCTTTTACAATCTCTTGGAATCCAGTTTAAAATTTCAATTGTCCATCTATTATCATCTCTTCTAGCAATATGTCCAGCCCAACTCCACTTCAATCTTTTAATTTTTTTAATGAGGTCAGTAATACCTGTTTGTTCTCTTACCCATACATTGTGTTTTCAATCTCTTCTTGTTACTCCCAACATGAATCTCTCCATACTTCTTTGAGTGGACTGAAGTCTCTGTATTGCTCTTCTATTAAGTGTCCAAATCTCAGATCCATAAGTAAGAACTGGCAAAACACATTTATTAAAAACCTTCCTTTTCAAACACATAGGCATATTTCCTTTTAGTATCAAGTTATTTCTACCAAAAGCACTCCAAACAAGTTTAATTCTATGATTAATTTCATCCATTATGTTTCCATATGCATTAAGGAATCTGACCAAGGTATTTGTAACTGTTAACTTCTTCTAACTCATCATAATCAATCTTTATTTTCATATTTTGAGAAAATCTATTAATCATAACTTTAGTCTTTTTAACATTTATCTTTAGTCCTACTTTCCTACTTTCATCTGATAACTCCTGCAACATTTCCTGTAGCTCTAAAGCATTATTTGCAAAAACAACTACATCATCTGAAAAATCTAAATGACTTAAATAATCTCCATTTACTTTCACTCCTTTAGCTTCTGATTTTAATCCACAAAATACTTCTTGCAGCACTGCTGTAAAAAGTTTTGGAGATATGGAGTCACCCTGTCTTACACCCTTATCAATGTTGATTTTCCTACTATCATTATGTAATCTAATTGTTGCTGTTGCATTTTTATAAATATTCTTTAAAATATGACAATATCCTGGATCTACACCTTGATGATCCAATGCTTTAATCGCTGAAGAAAATTTTATAGAATCAAATGCCTTTTCATAATCTGCAAATCCTAAGCATAATGGCAACTCATATTCATTTGTCCTTTCTATAACTTCTCTCAATACCTGAATATGATCTACTGTACTAAAATCACTTTTAAATCCAGCTTGTTCTCTTGGTTGGTGGAAATCCAGTGTTTTCTGTAGATGAGTTGTAATTATCTTAGTAAAAATTTTGTATAAAACTGATAAAAGACGGATACGTCTGTAATTTCTAATATCTTCTTTATCACCTTTTTTAAATATTAATATTAATACTGCATTCTTCCAATCATCTGGTACATCTTTATCATTTAGACATTTGGTATATAACTTTGCTAAAAAAAATTCTATTTCTTCACCTGCTTCTTTTAATATATCAATTATAATTCCATAATTATCTAGAGCCTTCTCTTTCTTCATAAATTTAATTGCATGTCTCACTTCCTCATTCAAAATTCTGGGCAATTTGGAAGAGATAATAGGTATAGGAGGCACTTGTTCTTTACTACTATATAATTCTTGATAGAAGTCTTCTACACATTTCATGATGTCATCTCTCTTTTTAGTAATAATGCCATCTTTTTTTATTGCAGATATAAATTTCCTACCAATACCAAAATGTTATTTTACACTCTTTAGACTTTTATTCTCTTCTACAGCTTTCCTTGCTAGTTCACAATTATACTTTCTTATATCGTTTTCAACTCTTTTCCGCATGTACAAAATTCTAGATATTCAATCTTTTTTAATGCATCATTGTTGTATATCGTCATATTCCTTCTTTTCTTTATAAATTCTCTAGTCTCAGTAGAAAGTTTATTGGTCAATTGCTGCTTTTTTCTATTAGCTATCTTTGGTGCAGTTTTTAAAAGTGTATCAGTTATTTTCCTGTTAATGTCATTCAAATCTGAATCATGTTCAAAATCTACTAATACTTGAAACCGATTTGTAAGTTCTAATTTAAATTCATTAGAATGTTTCTGAAGTTTAGGAATATCAACTGTAAATATTGTTTTTCTTAATAATTTTTGTCTCTCTAGTTCTGCATTAACATGTATCTTACATCTTACTAATCGATGATCACTTCCTGTGTTGAATTTATAAAGAACATTACAATCTTGAAATATGTATTTTCTGTTAGTCAAAATATAATCCAATTCTGCTGTACCTTCATTTGGATGCTTCCATGTCCATTTCCTTTTAACATTTTTCTCAAAAAAAGAATTCATAATATAAAGTTTTTCTTTTTCTGCAAACTCCACAAGTCTATGTCCTCTCTCATTTCTATTACCATAACCAAAATTACCTACAGCATTTTCATCTTTAATTTGTTTACCAATTCTAGCATTAAAGTCTCCCATAACAATTTTAAAATGTTGTTTACTCTGATCAAAAGCCTTTTGTACATCCATATAAAAATCTTCTATAACTTCATCACTATGAGAACTTGTTGGGGCATAAATCTGAATTATCTGCATTTGGTATCTGCTATTAAGTTGTAAACTAATCTTGCTATTCTGTATGATACAGCATCAATCTCCACAATGTTATTCTTCCATTTTTTATTTATAATAAAACCTACTCCACTTGTATTTCCAATATTTGTGTCTTTATAGTAGAGTATATGTCCACTTTTTAAATTAATTGTTTCTTCACTTTTTCTTCTAACTTCACAAAGTCCAATAATGTCCCATTTAATATAAGACAGTTCTTTTTTTAACTCTTGCAATCTTCCTTCACTTGAAAGTGATCTGCAATTGTAAGTACCTAAATAAAAAGTCATCATCAAATGGCAGCCTGAGTCCACAATCAGGGGATTCTTAGCACTCTCCACCTTCAGCCACCAACTGCTGCCTTGATTGGTGACTTTACAGCCTCCTGGGAATAAGGGCCATGATTTGTTTTTGTCTGTCATGCTTGTATATATTGGAAAAAATATTCTTAAACTCAGAGATAAAAAGCCAATAAACTCACCACACTGGATAATGCATGTTGGTGAGCAGCTCATCCATGTTGTATACTATATGAATAATCACATAGTAATAACAGCTGCAATGACAAGAACGTATGGAGTGGACATTAGGAATTTGCCCTGCTCGATTCCTTTAAGGCCTCCAAGAGGAATCAAAGGGTCTCCTTTCAGTTAATAGCAAACTTTTTTCTGCAGCCAAGGTTAAATATATGAATATAGTAATATAAGAAAGATTTCATTAATATTGCATTGACTTTATAAAATTATGGCAAAAGAAAAAAGGTGAATAAATAATATAAATATGATAATAACTAAGAATAGAAATAAAGGGTAAAGTAGATTTTAAAGTTATATAATAGTAAATTTTATGAATAAAGGTGTGATAATAATTAAGTTGGTAAAATTGTCAAAATTTAATAGATATGTGTATGAAATATGGTTGTATTGATATAATGTTTAAATTTTTGTAGATCTGACAAAGACTGCTAGGAACAGTTGAAACTGTAATATTAATAAATATATTTTGCTTCAAAGTGTAAAAAGAGTCGAATGTGGTTATTATATGTTATAATAAAGATATTAGGAATTATACTAATGGCATTTATGAAATATATTCAAAGAATGTTATGTAAAAACATAAATAAATATGTTAGAGAAATAAAGAATTCTATTTAAAATAAACTAATATAATTTAGATTTGTATGCATATTTAAAAAACAAGTCATAAATTTGAAGAGACAAATATAAGATAATATATTATACTAATAATGAGAGAGAAAGATTTAAGTAGCACTACTAATAATAAAAACTATGATCTAATATGAATATGCATTCCAATGCAAAAATATTGATTCAATAATTAAGTTATATTTTATATAAAAGTGTTATATGTATATATGAATTATTTTCCCTGTTAAAAGTAAGAAATAATATAGTTTTAAAGTATAATTAAAAGTAATAAAGGATAGTTTTTTATGACTAACATTAGCAAGCATAAACAATGTACACTAAAGAGTCCAGCAAGAAAACTCAATCAGACAACTACTAATGTGTAATCATCATTTTTAAACAAAAAAATGTTCTTAAGAATTCCAATGAAAACAGTTAAATATATACAATCTCCCAATATCAATAATAATCAACAATCTCAATCTGTTGTGAAGACAACCTCCTTTTTTGTAATGGAGGTGGATATCAATCTTTATCTATGATCTAATATATTTATATAGATACTATGTCAATAGATGGTGTTCTACCAAAAACACCGTCAAGCGTAAGTTTGTTTACATAAACGTCAGAGCAAGAATTCACTATCTCTAACTTTAGTTACACCTTCAGATCATGATCTCAAGATATTTGCTATCGTCAGTAAAGTATTGTTATATATATATATATTGTACTGGGAATCTTTCTATTCATTCTCTCTAAAACATTCTATCTTGTAACTTTATACTATTAATTCCAGACCTACACAGGGCGATATCAATTTGTAAACAGTGAAATATACAATTAACTTATTTAGTCAAAGTCACTAGTATAGGCATCACGTGTAGACAACACAAATCAATTTAATGACACATCCATATATGGAATTATTTCAAGCTCATCAAAAGAAAGGCATTCTGAACATAAAAATTTATATTAATAAAATGGAAATCAAAGTAATAATCAGTTATATTTTCTGACTACCCTTTTGGCATCAATCTCTATAACAATCAACAAAATTTGTAAATAATAAAGTATTTTTGTAAAGTCCAAATCACATTGACTTTATGTGCCATTTTTTCTTTTCAGAGAAAGAATACTTTTGAAAAAAGATCCTATAGAAATATCCACTTATAGTTCCCTACAGCATTTTTCAGATTCAAGCTCAGTAAAAATTCTTCAATGCAAGGGTCATACAGTATTAAAAAACAAAATGTATAAGTTATATTTATGGTGAAGTGAGATGAATGGTTAAACTGAACACCAAATGCTGACTCAACTTAGTAACTTATTTATTACATTAAATGAATAAAACAAATGAAGCCCACAGTCATCTTTTAAAATCCAAATGACATATAGAAATATAATGTAAGCGAAAGCCTCCTTCCCCTTTTCTTTGAATTACACATTGATATACGGTCATATACACATATATAAATTATCAAAAAATTAATACATAATTACAAGAACATTGACTTTTAAAAAGTTATAATATTACTGTACAAAATAAAATACTTAACATTTAATTTGTGCACACATACATTTAGGTATGAGTGCTTAATTATCAATTGTATTTCAAAAAAAAAAAAAATTACTGTCACAAATTTGGTAGGTTTAACATAAAATTATATTATTCCACTTAAATGCATACACATGTATATGTATCATTTACTTCATAAATTGTATTAACATAAAAATAAAAACAATGCCACATATTAGATAGGTTTCAAATATATTAATTTTTTTTTTTTAAAAAAAACATACTTTCCAAGGATGTATGTTTTCTTTTCTCCATCACAATACATTTAATTTAATACAATAAAGATATATCTGGAGCTAGGTTCTCTTCAATAGATCCAATAAGAAAATGCTTTAATTTATTACTATACTTTTCTCTTTTCTTTAATAAAAATTAATGCATTTTAAATCTTCCAGCATACTCTTCATGTGTGAAACTATAAACATGAGGCACAACAATTTAGAGTTACTTTATAAGGTTGTTTTTTTCTACTGGCAAGCATTTGAATACAGAACAATGATATACAAGCTTACATGTTGATGAGGGAAAAAGACTTGTGGATTATAATGAATTCTATTTCATATTGCTTTCTTTAATAATTCTATGAAACAGCATTTTTGCAAGGCAAGAATGGCAATGTTTATTCCTTGCAAATGATTTATGGCATTCCATAATGATACATGACTGTGTAGTTTCCACCAGCTTTCTGAGGTGTCATGACCAATTTTTCCACCAAAGTTTTTTTCATCAGTATAGCTAGCAATTTGCTCTCTCTCTGCTACCAAATGTTCAAGAATGATTTTCTCACCTTCAATTTTAAAACCTAATTTATAGCAATACACATGAAAAGAAACTGCTATCATCTGCTTTTTTATTATCACTATTTCTTATAATTAAATCCTTAGATACATCTTTTAATTAATTAAAAAACAATGAGTTTAATCAACATACATATATATATTCAAATCTCTAGCTTTGATAAAAGAAAAAGTAAAATTCTTTTATCCTTCACAAAAAGAAAAAAAAATTAAAAGACTGACAAAAAAAATTACAGTTTTACAAGATAATAAAAATCAAAACTTAATTTTTTTTTCTTTTTAACTTTTTACATAGATAAAACAAAATTAAAATATAGTTTTTTCTTCCTGATACAAAATAAAATAAAAGTGCAAATTCCAGAAAATTCTTCCAGTGTATATTTTATTATATTTATGAATAAATTGTACATGCTGTGTATATATTATGTCTACCTACATATATTTATAATCGGAATCTATGTTTGATAATTTTAAAATGCTTCTTTAGCTCATTAGTGTATTAATATTTATAGAGCCAGCTAATACTTACTTCTGATGGGGTTTGATTATCATTATTCTATCACATTATAGTTTTTTTATTACTATGATCTATTAGATAGCATCAGTGATTAGATTAAAATACTTTAAAACTGTTCAAGGTGAAGACATACCATATTTTTAGCTATATACAAAAATGTTATCTAATATAAATTATTCTATAATTGTAACAAATCATATCATTGATGATATTTAAGAATGGTTATACATCTATTATATACTATCATAAATGCAAAACTTTTTCAGTAGTCTTAGGAGATATTGATACTGAAATAACATTTATTTAAAATGGATAAAGATAATTATGATTTCAGAAATTCATGAACTTTTATATAGTTCTTTATTTATAAATTTATCATAATTAATAATAGAAATAACATCCTTAATTCATATTTTTTATAATTTTCACTTTTTAAGTACAATTTAACATTACTAAAACTGATGTATTCTCCATTATTAATGAGTTTGATCTTTAAAAATTAATAACACTCTTGTTTTATTTTGAAAGTATTACTATCAAGCGTTCTGATTAGTAAGATTAATATTATGAAAAGTAAATAAATTTAAGAAATCTAAATATTAAATCCTAATATTTCATAAATTAAATTAAATAAAATTCAAGAACTAACATAGCTGTAAATTGAAAAAATCAAATTTTCAGATTTCATTTTGAGATATTATTTAGACTATAATATGTCTATGTCAAAGATTATGTGGTCCTTCAATATCATGTGAAGATATTTAAAGCTTCACGCTTTCAAACCTAAATGCTTTAGACTGCCTTAGATATATAGAAAGACAAATAGAGAAGAGGGTGGACTGCTCCTTTCTTGTAAAATTCTGTCTTAATATTTATGGTTTGATCACTATTCAGACAGCCACCATAACAGCTGATTGGCTGTCAGATAAGTATTATAATTGCGAGAGGTTTGCAGCCTTTTAATTTAATTTCAAAAAAAACTATAAAAAATTATTAGCATAGATTATAGATATATGAATATTATGTATATATTTATGTTACTGGCGAATTACTGATTAAATCTAAAATTTACTATTATAGTGAGTGAGAGTAAAAATAATTATCATAATTTTATAGATACAAATAAAATATTGAGTTTAAAAATAACTATACACTAACTATTGTGTTTTAAAATAAAATTTAATATCCATCTAGAAAAAAATGAACTGTCATCTTTAACAGCCTTTATTTTTTAAATGCATTTATCAATTTTTATTAAGCTGTTTGACAAATAGATAGGGGAATAATGTAGCAGCAGAAGCTTTTTACATTAATAATAATATGGCTTTTGTTGTCAGTAATTTAAAAAGCATTAATATTGTTCTGTTAAATTTATGTATTTAATTCTTCATTTATATCTATCCATAAAGTATGTGCTAAAATGAAGCATTTATATCTATCTATAAAGTATGTGCTAAAATGAAGCGAGCCTTTAAACTAAAAATTACAATTTGCTTTTGCAACAGAAATGAATTCAAAATTAAATTCTAATTATGAAAATGATTTTTTTTGCAATCAAGTACAATTGTTACGTCTATTTTTGTTATGTTATCTTTATTGTCATTATCTTTATTCGTGGGTTATTGGCTTTGTAACCATTAACTATTAATTCATGAACAATGACAAAATGAACTGCTTGTGTGCTTACCCTGTAATTAGTAATAAATATATAGACACATTTTTGTTCTAATATTATAAATTAATTAAACAAATATATATAAATATTACAATAATAATGATGAATTTATTATTCCTATTATGACCATTAATTTAAGGTTGATGTCTGACAATTATTCATGAAACCTTTCTCCAGAATGACTTACCTTTGGACTGTTTTTTGATCCTTAAAAAGTATATTCATTATTGTAATAAAATGAAGAATTAAGTGCTTAGGATTTTGAGAGGTCATTTGATATTTGAATAATAAAATTGATATATTAAGCTTTGATACAGAAGCTGTTAACTTTCAGTTGTCATTCTTCACAGTACAATTATAAAAATAGGATATCTTTTTTGCTTGTTTTTGTTGTCTTGCATCTTTAATCTTTCCAAATATATACTTTTTATGATCTAGATCAGCAGTCAGCAACCTTTTAGATATTATGGACCTGTAATCAGGAACTTTTTATATATTTCAGATCACTAACATTATTTTTGAAGGTACAAATTAATATGGGCATTGAGTATAATATACATATATATTAATAATTTTAATTTTAACACAAAAGTAATAATAAATAATAGTAATATATATTAAAAATTAATGCAACATTTGATGCTCTTGGTTTAAAATTATTTTACTAAACCTTGTCTCCAATGATGTTACCGCAACTTGTAAAGGAGCTTCTATTTTAAACCGAGAGCGATACTTGCTTTTAATAGCTGTTACAGTTGAGAACGTTTTTTCACACAAGTAGGTCATTGTGAATGGAGTCAGATTTATTAGAGATATAAATATAAACAAATACTTAAATGATTATAATACTGAACTTAAAGAACAAAATAAATTAGAATAATAGTATTCTATTCCTTAATAACTTGTATAGATGTGTTTTCCTTCAAAATTCTTAATAAAATTTGAGTTTTAGTTTTAGTTCATCCAATTATCAAGGGTGTGCCATAGTTAAATTTGTTGCCTAGTCAGTTATACAGAATACAGTATTCTTATTTTGTTACTTTTTCTATGCCGCTGACCAAATAGGGATTAATTAAATGCCTTTGAGCAAGTCACAGTAGTATTTTGTAACAAATCAATTAACAATATAATGTTCTTGTTCTATTTTACATATAATAATACAGCTTAAATAAAATTTATTTTTTATTTAAAAATTTTATTAAATGAGCTTAAGTAATATTTACTAAGGCTGTAACCTCAAGAATGTGCGCGTAAAAATACGATAGTAGGGACCTCTACAGGTCTTAACCACAAGCTTACATTTTGGAAGAAAAGAGGGGAACCCTTCTTTACTTCAACCTACTTTCTACATAAATAGGTGAAGCTGAAACGGTTAGATCTTAGAGCGTGAAGCTATTCAATACTTCACTGATTAAGTCCACATTTCTTATTACACATTAATACTCGCAAAATCTTTTGATTTACAACAAGTCAATGGAAAGATCTTATAGTTAGAAATCTATTACAATAGTTTAAAGTTGTAATTATAATATCCTAATTTTTTTGTGGACCATTAAAATTATGTCACGAACCACCATTGTTCACCTTTCATATCCATAAAAAAATCATAGCTCAAATAATTTTATAATCTTTTCTAAACATTTAAAGATTTTTTTTTAACTGAGAGTGGAGAGCAGTTTTCTTACATACAATTCAAACTATTACATTATCTTTATAAATAGTCATCATTCTAAATAAGTAATACTAAAATTTGGCAAAAAATAATTATGATCAATATTTTTTTAATGATTTTTAAAAAAAAATATGCACTTTATCTTTAGTTTTTTAGAAAAATATGTCCACTATAAAGAAGGTTTAAATATATTAAATAATTTGAAAAATTATATTTCATTTCATAGAAATTAAAACAAATATGTGTATTTACATTATTCACAAAAAAAATTCACTATTTAAGAGATAGGAAAGTTAAATAATTTAATAGTTTGTAAATATTTAACATTATATAATCAATATCTATTTTATCCATAGTCACACTATTGAGAAATGAATGATTAATCAATTAATTTTAGTTTTTCCAATTCACAACTTTTTTCAATAGATCTCCAAAAACATATGCATCAATCATCCAAATATTTAAATTTCTTGACATATATTTAAGGTCTTTGTTTGTCTATTTAATGTTGTGGGGTTTTTAGTGATAGTTTCAGTCCAGCTATATTTCAACTTTATCTTTCTTATTGCATTGCCAAATCGATATAATATTTATATTCTTTATTACTTTATGCAATGCAAACAGTTCTGATTGCCCCAGCAATCTATAAGTAGAAGTTCTGAAGAAGATTGCTAGGGCAATCGAAACTGTCTGGATTGTAAAAAGCATTGTATAAAGTAATAAAGAATATAGATGATATTAATATTTCAATTTCTTAATTCTTTCATTAAAATCCATGATACCTTTTTATTTCATTTGTATTGTTAACTTTATAATGTTTTTTTAAATTAAATATCCAAATCCTAGAATAAGAAAATACTGGTATATGACATAACATTTTAGGGATCATTTACTTTTTTCAAACGTCTTTATTCATATGATTCAAGAATTTTAATGTGGAACGAATGTTTAAAATATATATTAAAAAATGTAATATTTTTAATTTCATGTCATTATCTTTTAATATTTTGTTATTTCTATCAATAGCTCTCTATCAAAGTTTAATTCTAAAAATAAGTTTATCAATTAAGCCATCATATATATTAATAATAAGAACAAAGTTTTATCTTTCTTAAGTTTTTTTTTTTTTTTACTAACAATCCTAATTTTTCAAAAGTCGATTGAGCATGAGTTTAGTTTTTTTAAATTTTATTTAAGTACTTTATCATATTTCTGAAAATTTATGTAACATTTTCTGCTGCTCTTTATAAAATCTGATGTAATAGTTGCAAAAACAACATTATCTAGCTAGAGATAATCTCTAGTTTAGAAAATGATTAGTAATAATCATTAGTGTATTTGTCTGAGATGGATAGCATCAAAGTTGTGAGTGGAGGGAATTTGATAATGGTAAATGAAAATGTAACAATTTACTCTAGATAAATACTTTGCATATAATAGAGATATATATGAGAGATAGTGACCTGGACCAACTGATGAGTGCTGGTTCAGCACGAAATTGCATCTTGGGGGTCATTTGTCTTTTATTATATCTTTATTTATACGAATTTGAAAAGAATTGGGGAAGTCTGATGTTTATTATATCTATAACATTATCTAGATGGCTTACTAAATATATATAATTTTTTATTGCAATACAATCAGAAATACTTCTGTATAAAATATATATTATTATTGTTAACCTTTTATTATAATTTAAAATTTTACACACACACACACACATATATGAACATATGAATTCTTTGAGCTTTCTAATAAGTATGTGTGAATATACTGATACATTTTTGTGGTTTCAAACTATTGTATTTTTTAATATTGTTAAAGTATTAAATTCTATTGGTAATTAAAATTGTGTTCTGGAGGTCATATATTTTTTCATTCTTCTTCATGTATACTATTTCATATCAAAAGATGTTGAATCTCAAGTTCTCAAAGCTTTGCTAGAAATGCAGAATTTGATACTGGTAAAAATGAGGGGTTGAAAGGTTCAATTAAAAAAAATTCATTTCTTTTGGAAAAGTAAAAGATAGCATTCTCTGGAATAAACAAGATTTTATTCTGATAAAAATTTATGCTGATATTATTATATAATCTTCATCGAATCATTAAAAGGAGAAACTTGAAGATTTGTTCAGTGCCACACATAATAAATTTAATGATTTTTTACTTATGACTTTAAAATCAAAAACATCATGTTCTTTTTTTTTTCAGTTGCCTGATATTTCTTAGCTGAAATATCAATTTAGTTTTCTTGAAGGCTGGATGTATGTGCATATAATAACATTTTTAAAAAAATAGATAGTCATGACAAACAAAACTAAATTTTGGCCTAATTCTCAGGCAGTTGTAATGTCATCAGCCAAAGCAGCATCTGGGAGCAAAAAATGAAGAAAGTTATTAATCCCTGATTGCAGTCCTAGGCTTCCATTTGAAGGCAACCATTTATTCAAGTAACTATAACACACTTTCCAATGAAGAAAGATTATATAAATTTTAAAAAAGATTTGTCCTAAAAAAGTGGGACATTGTTGGATTTTGTGGAGTTAGAAGAAAAAATGAAGACACTTGATTTAAAAAATGGACATACACTTTATTACAAAGACATAAATATTGAAAGCACAAGTGCAGAGGGTTATATTATATATAAAAAATAGAAGAATAACATGATGGAAATTAATGGTATATCAGATAGAATGGCAAGATTAGTTATTTATATTAATAAAAGATGGTAAATGCAGATAATTAACAAGTTCTCATTGTGATGAAGAAGTAGAGGATGAAAACTTTAATGCTTGAATTGGTAAATGTCTGAATGATGAAATTGATATGGATAAATTTGATTATAGTCATAGAAGTGAGAGAGGTCACAACCATATGGAGTTTGATATTTAAAAAAAAACTGTTATGAATTTGTTATAAGATAAAAATGTTGTCAGAAATAGATAAAGCATCCCAAAGAAGGTATAGAATAATTATATTTTGATTAATTGAAAATAAGTATTACAAGGTTGTATTATTGTGAATCTAGCACGGGAAGTGATCATTTATTTTTAAAATGTAAGATACATGTCAATGCAAAAACAGAAAAATGAAGACTATTAAAAAGACAGTATTAACAGTTGGTATTTCAGACATTCAGAAATACTTTCAAGGAAATCATTTAAAAATATTAATAAAATTTGAAGATGGTTTATACTTGACTGGAATCAATATTATAACTGTAACTTATTAAAAATTGTAAGAAATATGGCTGGTAGACTAAAGTAACAATTTATCAGTAAAACTTTTAGTGAGACAAGACAATATATAAAGAAAAAAAAGAAATATACAATTTTTAAAGTGATTTATTATGATGAATATTTAGATTTTGTAAAAAGTACAAAAAAAAAAAAGATATTAATTAAGCAAGAAAATATAATTAGAAATTGGCAAGAAAAGCTATAGAAGAGAATAAAATCTCAGGTATTGGAAGAAAAGTTAGCAATAACAAGAAATAATAGAACTTTTGCTAAAAAGAAAGATGCTATCATGAATTGAGTGTTATATACAGAATTGTATGGTAATGAGGAACAACAAAACAAGGTAATCTCTACACATACTACATCTAAATTACCATGTATTTTAAGATAAGAATTGAGACATATAAATAATTATATGAAGAATGGGAACGCTCAAATAAATAATTGTAATATTATTGATAATTTAAAAGGTAGGTAAAAAATAAGAAATTTTTGGCAAATAGACATACCAAAAGTTTAAAGAATAAGGATATATCAGATGGTTGGAAGAATGCAGTTATAATATCAATATTTAAGATAAATAATAGAGTAGATATTAGAAATTACAGATCAATCATTTTTAATATCAATTTACCTAAAATCATTACCAAGATAATTACAACTCAGTTAAAGCAAATTACGGTTTTAGTAGAGTGGATTACATTTTAGTACTGAGAGAAATTATCAAAAAGACCAATGAATAAGACTTTTCATTATACTTTGAATTTGTATATTATGAAAAGGCAGATAACCCTTATGACAATGACCTGAGATATTACAATATTTTGAAGAATATTTATCAAAGTACAAAAGCAATGATTAATAATGATTAGATAACATGATGATACAGAAAATATTAAAATTGAAAAGGATATGACAATATCATTTTCAAAACTTTTTACAACTGATTTACAGAGTATTTTGTGGATTAAAGTGGAAAGGTAGAAGAGTAGAAACAAATGGAGATTAGTTAAATCATGTTTATTTTTAGATGATGTGGGTGTTTTTAAAAATACTGTTGCAAAAATTATCAGATGAAAGTAAGACTGAAGACAAATGCTACAGAAAAATAAAATAATGTTTAATGGATTTTCTGAGGAGGGAAAAATAAAGATTAATATAAGAAATCAATAACTACAAATACTTTTGTCAAATCATTAATGAGATGGAGAAACAATGGATGAAGTTAATTCATGAATTAAATTTTATTGGAGTACTTTTCATAATAATAAATTTAATTATTAAAAGATATATATGTGCATGTTTGAAAAGAAACATTTGTAAAAAATATTTTTTATTAGATCTTATGTATGCATCTGAGACTTGGACAATCAATTGAAGAGCAATACAGAAAGTTTAGGTCACTCATTGAAATAAGGAGATATATATTTTAGAGTAATAAAAAAGATTGCAAACAAAAAAAACATGGATGGAAAGAACATGTATCACTGACATCATTGGAATAATTGAGAGACTAAAATGAAGCAGGACTGTAAATATTGCTAAATAGAGGGTCCATTGATGTGTTAAATTGAATCTCAAGAGATTTTAAAAGACTTAGAATAAGTTATGTAAAAGATTTGAATAAAATAAAGATGTTTGCTGGTTTAATGTGAAGAAGAGCTAAAGATCAGAGAAACAGAATTATAGCTGGAGAGATCTTTTTTTTTCAGTGGATGGATAATTGTTGAAAATGGTATGAGAGAAAATAAATGGGTAATTTCACACTGGAAATACTAAAATTAGAAATAATCAAATGATTAGATATATTCAATTTTCTTCAAAAAATAAAAATCATATTTGTATTTTAACAAATAATGGAATCAAGTTAGATTATATATTTTTAAGACTATTCTGTAATCTTAAATTTAAAATGTTTAATAACATTTATTTTTTAAGTTCACATTGATTCAAGCTAGAAAACTTGGAAAACAATAATAGGTTAGCCACCAATAAAATGAGCAAATATCTGAGCATAGATAAAATAACATTTTAAAATTGTCATGGAAAATGTTAATACTAGAATTGGAAAATAGTTGAAAATATATTTAGGATAAATTTAAATGTGGAGACAAAAAATGAGGAAGTTGATAAATATAGACAATTTGCGAATAAAAAAACAACAACACAATAACTATACATTATATATTTTTTTAAAAAATACAAAGTAAAAAGCTCATGGAAATGACATTTGTTTTCTTGTAATATAGTTATATCTTTGTTTTATTTTTATAATTATTATATTTATTTTATTTCATATGATTTCTTAACTTTTTCTCTCTTAAAAATGCCAAAATAAAATATATCATTTTCCTTGCTAGTCTACTTAATGCAATATTACTTCCAATATATATATATATTCCTAAAACAATTTCTATATTGATGCATTATTATTTATTTTTTTAATGATATATAATAAAAATATTTTCGAAATAAATCCTTATAAAAAAATATTCCTTTGTTTGCTAGCATGACATAACAGCAGTTTAAAAATATTCATACTAGATTATGCAGTATTTCAGGGGTCTCCAACCCTATGCCCGCAGGCACCATGGTGCCCGCAGACCATTTTACGTGTGCCCGCCGCTATCTGAACATGATAAAAAATTATTTATCTGATACAAATAAATTTAATTTTTAAAATTTCTTATAAATTATTGTATTATATTGTAATTAAATTGTAGGGCATACTATACTTTTACAGCATAAAAATATAAACGTTAATTATATGTTAAAATTTTATTTTTGAAATAAATATTTTTTTGTACATTATGTGTATTATTAACAATATCCAACTATAAATTTTCATTGAAAAAATAAATTGTGCCCGCCACCTGACCGGTATTATAGAATGTGCTCTTAAGTGCAAAAAGGTTGGGACCCCTGCAGTATTTCATTTAAATAGAAGTATCTTTTGAATTAAATATTGACAGTAAAAACAAAGTTTTGCCATTGTTTGACTTCATGTCATAACAATAGCTCAAAAATACACATAACAGCTTATATAGTATATTGTCTCAACGGAAACAGTTTCTGAAGTAAATAAAAAAGTTCTGCTATTATTGTCTAGTATTGTATAGTAGCAATTTATAGATATGTGTAATAACCTATACAGTATTTTGTCTCAGTAGAAGCAATTTTGAATTTCATTCACAAAATAACAAAGAATTATGGTATTACAAAATAACACACATCAAAAATCTTAACAGTAACTTATATCATATTTTTCCCTGTGCTCAAAACAAATTATGGATAAAAAGATGATTGACTTGTATTTAGAAAATTGATGATGGCAAATTAATAAAAAATTGTTCTAAAATATAATCCATATTGTTCTTTAAATACAGTGTTATTCTGAAGAATGAGAGTAATTTTTTAGCCCCCCAAAATATCTTGGATATAAAGAATCATATATAAATATTAAGCAACTATTATGGCTTTCCATGATAAAAATAATTTGTTACCACATATTTAATGTATACAATGAAACTTAAATTAAATACTGCCTAACACTATTCAAGTAATAATTATTATAAATATGTTGCAAATGAGTATTAAGAAAAGGTAAATTAATTTACCTTTTCTTAACATTCATTTGCAATGAGTTTATAATAATTACATAAGTAAAGAAAAGTAAAGTAACTACCATTTAGAATTATATTAGTAATAATAAATAAAATAGAAAATCATATAAAATTAAATATTATATAAAAGATATATTTATATTAATAATAATAAATAAAATAGAAAATTGTATAAAATTAAATACTAGATAAAAGTCATATTTATACTACAATTCTCTTACAACAATGTTATTTTCTATCAACAAATTAATTTTCTCAGATGAAAATTCACTAGATATATATATATTATAATAAAAATAATAAATTTAACAGTAATAAGCTATTAAAAGCAGTCTTCAAACCTGCAGAAATACTTTTGGTTAATTTCTTAAACCTGCCTCAACTGCCATTAAATTAAAAAAAAACAAACACCAAAGTGGAAGAAAACATCATCAATTCAAATCCCTTGAATCCTGTATTTTAATGTTAGCAGTTTGTCTATTTATTAAATGCATTTTCTTTCTATTTATAAAAATTGCCTCCTTAATTTTTCTTTTATTATTTTAGGAATAACATGCATTTAATAAATAGACAAGCTGCTAGCATTAAAATATGGGATTCATAGGATTTGAATTGATGATGTTTGTTTCCACTTTGATGTTTTTTTTTTAATTTATAGGCAGTTGAGATAGGTTTAAGAAATTAACCGAAAGTACTTCTGCAGGTAAAAGACTGTTTTTAATAGTTTATTATCATTAAATTTATTGTTTTTATTATAATTACAATTTTGTTTTAATTAATGGACATTTTATTTATAATATATATATATACAGCAGAAACTACCTTCCCGTAAAACCTTCCAAAATCACCATTTTTAATATCAAAAGAAGTTTTCATGAGATTGATGATCTCAGATTCATGAAGTTTTATTAACAGAGTTTCATTTAGCTTTTTTTAAAATTTATTCTTACTTTTATAAATGATAACTTTTCATTGTTAAACAATATTTTACGAGTTGTATTCAATTCATGAATATACAAAGACAAGTTATGATACCGATTTTTAACTTTACTATTATGAAACTTACCTGTTTCATTAGATTTATATAAATTTTATAACAACTGCAAGGAATCTTTTAAACTATGAGGAATACATTTTCTATCAATAGACTGTTTTGAAAACTGAATAATGAATTTAAAATAAGGTTTTTCTTTCAAGCAACTTTCATACTACCCAATAAATGACTATTATTATAAACCAATTTATAAATTGAAGACTTGAATATTAAAAAAAAATAAAGTTTTTTATTCTTACCAATATTTACATTTTTATTAACATCAAGCTTATATATAAATTCATGATTATAACCCAATTCAATATTATCAGAAGCAAATTGACTTATTTGAATATAAGTATTACTTTCAAAATTATTAAGTCTTTTGTAGAAACTTATTTATTTATTTAATTGTTAGGTCTTATCATATTTCTTGATTTTTTATGTTTAATAAAGTGATTACAAAGTAAAATATTATCAATTATATCAATCCTTAAATCTAAAAATTTTAACAACAAAATCAAAAGTACGCTCCTCAAATTCAAAATTAATATTGTTAACAAAAGCATTCAGTCTACCAAAAAAAAAAAAATCTTCAATTTATTTGTCTGATGAACAAATAATTATCAACATATCTAACAAATAATGTTAAAGAAATGTAAAAAAGATAAATAACACTATTCTCTAAAAAATCAATGTAGATATAGCACATTAAACAACCAATAACCCATCCCCCTTCAATCTTATAAAACATATCATTACACATAAAATACATTAAATCCTCTAGTAATAAATGCAAATCATAAATAACTTTAATCCTATTAGCAGAACAATAATTATGTTTTTCTAAAAAAAAAAGAAATACATTAATACTTTTTAATCTATTAATTGATTGGTATATATTTTTGATATCTAAACTAACAAATACACAATCATCCTCTAAAATGTACATTTATTTTATTGAATGTCTCAAAAGAAGAAGAGACACGAAATTAATAAAAATTTAAAAACAAATTATAAGAAATTTCAAAATTTTAGCAACAATTCTCCTTACAAAATTAATAAATGCACCTTAAAAGAAAATTATTTTTATGAGACTTAGGATTAAAGAAAACTTTAGGAGTGACATAATTACTAGGACAACAACTTAAATAAATAGCTCTATAACTTTTTTTTTACATTTTTTATATTTTTCATAATATCAAACAACTTAGATTTTATTTTCTTACCAGGTTTATAATTATTGAGTTACCAATTTTAATCATAATATTTTTTTTTAATTTCAATTACCCAACAAATAATTATTGCCACAATTATTGTAATTTTAATGCAAAAATTTGTCAATAAAATTTACTAGAAAAAATTAAAAAAATTGTTGTGCTTGCTTTAATAATTTAAGCACTGATAATTAATTGATTTAATTGTTTTTAATAAGCACATTTAAGTTAAATTATATTTAAAATGAATTGTACTTTCATAATTAAAAAATTTATTGAAGTTTTAAAAATAAATATAATTCTAATTTTTAATAAAAACAATGAGCCTTTTACCCCCCCCCCCCCAATGTATTTTTTTGTAAATACTAGCAATTTTCATTAAAATTAATTTTGGATAAATACAAATATAATAATTTTATTAATTAATATATATATATGCATTTTAAAGAGAAGTATAACTATTAGATATCATATATCTATATATAATTGTAATTTTATTTAACAAAAAGTTTTAATGTCCATGACTGAAAAGGTTTTATTATTTTCTTCATTGTCATCTAAATCTTCAAAAGGGTTTGAGTTTAATTGGACATCTAAAAGTTAGTACAATTTTTCAAACATATAATTCTAAAATAAAAGTAATTAGAATATCAATAATTATATATTTAGTTAACTTATATATTGGAAAGAAAAACCCATAAACTATCAAATAATATTCAAAAATTCTTCACTAGATTACATGATCCAAAAAGTATTTCAGCAACCATTGAAATAAAATAATATTGTTAGCAAAAATAAAATCATAACATCCTCTTTTCAAAAAGTTATATATGCTTAAACTTAATGTTGTTATACAACTTTTTTTTTCATGTGTCAAAGCATCAGACAGAAAGCAAACCCTCTTTCCTCACACACACATTTATGTAAATTATGAATTAAATGAAAAACACTATACAATATCTTATAAATATTTAAAAAGTCACACATTAATAGTTTCATGTTAAAAGTGGAACAAAAAATCCAATTTAATTTTAAAAAAATATTGTGACATAAGCTATATTGAATTAATTAGTGCCAGGATATTATTTGTTACATCAGCTGTTCATTGAAATACATATTTTAGTAATAATCTATTTCAGGTTTATGATATAGACTAAAATTACCATCCAAACTACTATCTAAAGAAGCAAAATTAAAAATATAAATGTTAAAATATGTTTGGCATTAACTGCTATATCATCATCATCATCATTATCAACCATTATCAATCCACTGCAGGATGAAGGTCTCTCCAAGTTTAATCCATCTTCTCCGATCTTTAGCTTCTCTTCTCCACATCACCTCTGCACACTTTCTTATTTCATCCATCCATCTCACATGTGGTCTCTTTCTGGGTTTTTTACAATCTCTTGGAATCCAGTTTAAAATTTCAATTGTCCATCTATTATCATCTCTTCTAACAATATGTCCAGCCCAACTCCCCTTCAATCTTTTAATTTTTTCAATGAGGTCAGTAACACCTGTTTGTTCTCTTACCCATACATTGTGTTTACGATCTCTTCTTGTTACTCCCAACATACATCTCTCCATACTTCTTTGAGTGGTCTGAAGTCTCTGAATTGCTCTTCTATTAAGTGTCAAAGTCTCAGATCCATAAGTAAGAACTGGTAAAACACATGTGTTAAAAACCTTCCTTTTCAAACACATAGGCATATTTCCTTTTAGTATCAAGTTATGTCTACCAAAATCACTCCAACCAAGTTTAATTCTATGATTAATTTCCTCCATTATGTTTCCATCTGTATTAATAATCTGACCAAGGTATTTGTAACTGTTAACTTCTTCTAATTCATCATAATCAATCTTTATTTTCATATTTTGAGCAAATCGATTAAACATTACTTTAGTCTTTTTAACATTTATCTTTAGTCCTACTTTCCTACTTTCATCTGATAATTCCTGCAACATTTCCTGCAGATGTGAAGCATTATTTGCAAAAACAACTACATCATCTGCGAAATCTAAATGACTTAAATAATCATCATTTACTTTCACTCCTTTAGTTTCCCATTTTAATCCACAAAATACTTCATGCAGCACTGCTGTAAAAAGTTTTGGAGATATGGAGTCACCTTGTTTTACACCTTTCTCAATGTTGACTTTCCCAGTGTCATTATGTAATCTAATTGTTGCTGTTGCATTTTTATAAATATTCTTTAAAATATGACAATATCCTGGATCTATACCTTGATGATCTAATGCTTTAATCACTGAAGAAATGTTTATAGAATCAAATGCCTTTTCATAATCTACAAATCCTAAGCATAATGGCAAACCATATTCATTTGTCCTTTCTATAACTTCTCTCAATACGTGGATATGATCTACTGTACTAAAACCACTTTTAAATCCGGCTTGTTCTCTTGGTTGGTGGAAATCCAATGTTCTCTATAGACGAATTGTAATTATCTTGGTAAAAATTTTATATAAAACTGATAAAAGGCTGAAAGGTCTGTAATTTCTAATATCTTCTTTATCACCTTTTTTAAATATTAATATTATTACTGCATTCTTCCAATTATCCGGTACATCTTTATCATTTAGACATTTGGTATATAACTTTGCTAAAAATTTTTCTATTTCTTCACCTGCTTCTTTTAATATATCAATTATAATTCCATCATTACCTGGAGCCTTTCCTTTCTTCATACATTTAATTGCATGTCTCACTTCTTCATTTAAAATTCTGGGCAATTTGGAAGATGTAATAGATATAGGAGGTACTTGTTCTTTATTACTATATAATTCTTGATAAAAATCTTCTACCAATTTCATGATGTCATCTCTCCTTTTAGTAATAATTCCATCTTTTTTTCTTATTGCAGATATAAATTTCATACCAATACCAAAATGTTGTTTTACATTCTTAAGACTTTTATTTTCTTCTACAGCTTTCCTTGCTAGTTCACAGTTATACTTTATTATATCATTTTCAACTCTTTTCCGCACCATTTTACAAAATTCAAGATATTCAATTCTTTTTAATGCATCATTTTTGTATATCTTCATATTCCTTCTTTTCTTCATAAATTCTCTAGTCTCAGTAGAAATTTTATTGGTCAATTGCTGTTTCTTTCTACCAGCTATCTTTGTTGCAGTTTTCAAAAGTGTATCAGTTATTTTCATATTAATTTCATTCAAATCTGAATCATGTTCAAAATCTACTAATATTTGAAACCGATTTGTAAGTTCTAATTTAAATTCATTAGAATGTTTCTCAAGATTAGGAATATCAACTGTAAATATTGTTTTTCTTAATAATTTTTGTCTCTCTAGTTTTACATTAACATGTAACTTACACCTTACTAATCGATGATCATTTCCTGTGTTAACTTTATTAAGAACATTACAATCTTGAAATATGTATTTCCTGTTAGTCAAAATATAATCCAATTCTGCTGTACCTTCATTTGGATGCTTCCATGTCCATTTCCTTTTAACATTTTTCTCAAAAAAAGAATTCATAATATAAAGTTTTTCTTTTTCTGCAAACTCCACAAGTCTATGTCCTCTCTCATTTCTATTACCATAACCAAAATTACCCACAGCACTTTCATCTTTCATTTTTTTACCAATTCTAGCATTAAAGTCTCCCATAACAATTTTAAAATGGTGTTTACTCTGATCAAAAGCCTTTTGTACATCCATATAAAAATCTTCTACTACTTCATCACTATGAGAACTTGTTGGGGCATAAACCTGAATTATCTGCATTTGGTATCTGCTATTAAGTTGTATAACTAATCTTGCCACTCTGTCCGATACACCATCAATCTCCACAATATTGTTCTTCCCCTTTTTATTTATAATGAATCCTACTCCACTTGTATTTCCAATATTTGTGCCTTTATAATAGAGTATATGTCCACTTTTTAAATCAATTGTCTCTTCACCTTTTCTTCTAACTTCACAAAGTCCAATAATGTCCCATTTAATATAAGAGAGTTCTTCTTCTAATTCTTTCAATCTTCCTTCACTTGAAAGTGATCTGCAGTTGTAAGTACCTAAATAAAAAGTCGTCATCAAATGGCAGCCTGGGTCCGCAATCAGGGGATTCTTAGCACCCTCTGCCTTCGGCCACCAACCACTGCCTTGGTTGGTGACTTTACAACCTCCTGGGAATAAGGGCCATGCTTTATTTTTGTCTGTCATAATTGTATATATGTATTGGGAAAATATTTATCATTTACACAAACATTCAGTCTGCCTTATCAGGCACTGAGAAGAAAGACCATGGTGTTTCTTGATCTTAAACTCAGAGGTAAAAAGCCAATAAACTCACCACGCTGGCTAATGCGTGTTGGTGAGCAGCCCATCCATGTTCGTATACTATATGAATAATCACATAGTAATAACAGCTGCAACGACAAGAACGTATGGAGTGGACATTAGGAATTTGCCCTGCTTGGTTCCTTTAAGGCCTCCAAGAGGAATCAAAGGGTCTCCTTTCAGTTAATAGCAAAACTCATTTCTGCAGCCTATCTGCTATATAGTTATATTTTAATTAAAAGTAAAATTCATTCTTTAAAAGCTTAAATTTAAAACATAAATATAATAAAAATTCATAAATCATTGATTTCAGAACTTTGAGAGACAACATTCAGCAATTTTTTATCTGCATTAGTAACATCACTAGGTAAACAAAGCAAAACTCTCTATACAGTATTGCCACCCTGTGCCAACCAGAGTAATCAATGAATGCCTAGGTGCAGTGCTCTCAGATCCAAAGCTCCTCACTGACGATGACCATAAGCCAGAAACTAGTCTGGGGATATTGGAAGAGTAGGCATTAGATAGGGATTTTATCCACAAGCCTTTTGGTATTCATTGATTACTCTGGTTGGCACAGGGTGGCAATACTGTATGGAGAGTTTTGCTTTGTTTATAAACAATTATGTGCTAGTATAAGATAGTGATCATGTGAACATCACTAGGTTTTATAATGTTATGCAGGCTAGTTCTTTTCTTGAATCTAATGAATCATATTTTTAGGCAATAAATTATTTTGCAGGAAAAGGACTAGGAGACTTTAAAAAAATTATTCAAATAATTATACAGCATTTTCACAAATGATTACCTTATTACACAATTTATTTACTTTTGATTTATTGATATTAGCAAAATAATTTGTATTTGTTCTGTAATGTCATAATGTAAACTGCTTGAACATAAAATCATTTTCTTTATCTATGCATTTTTAATGCATAATTTTTTAGAAATAATGTTTTTAAAAACACTCTATCCAGAATAAGTCATTAACCATTTAACAGCTTTTTCTTTTAAAAATCATATATTTTTCACTTTATTACTGATCAATTTTTTGACATTATTTTTTTGGCTCATAATTAAAAATTTATATACATATGATGAAAAGAATTAAAAACAAACTATTAAAATTTCCCCTCTTTTCTTCCAAAGAGTAAGCTTGTGGCTTAAGACCTGTAGAGGTCCCTACTATTGCATTTTTATACGCATGTTCTTGAGGCTACAGCCTTAATAAATATTACAAATGGCAGAAGATAAATTAAACACAAAATAAGTTCACAAATGTTATAAATATGTTAAATCTTTACTCAAAAATAAAATGCTCTAAAAAGTCTGGTACTAAAACAGAAAAAACTCTCCATACAGTAGTGCCACTCAGTGCAAGCCAGAGTAATCAATGGATGCTAAAATCGTGATGTTTAGTGGTTTAAAAGTCTGATATGGGTGGTTGCTCTATGATTCAATAACACTTTTGTAACCTTATTGTATTTCAGCTGATGATTGTCATTTATTTCAATTTCCATAATTTTACCAAACTTTAATTGTTTTTTTTTTTTGGATAACAACATTATTCAGCTTTCTAATTCTGCTTTTATAGCATATGGAATTTTTTTAATAATATATACATTTAGGAGAAGATTTTAAACTTTGATCTAGAATTGACTACAATCTTGCACTAAATAACATTATTGTCATTTCTCCCATTGTATTTATTAATAATAATAAAAATGAATTTATGAAATTGCAAAATGTATTGTTTTGGTTTATTTTTCACCAAGCGTTGGTGGTTGAGTGGTCAGCACAGCTGCCTTACAAGCAGTTGTCCTGGGTTCACAGGTTCGCTTCCCGGCCGATGCTTTGGCACATAAAAAATTCAGATTTCAGTTATAATTTTATTTCATAGTTTTATGAACAATTGAAGTAAAATACAAAATTTAAAATTTTCAAATGAGATCCAAATTTTTAGTGTGCATGTGCAGTAATATATTTTATCAGATCACAAATAAATTTACAGATAAAATTTCTTCACTTATTTATTTTTTTGTAAAAGTTTAATTATGTAATATTTACATTGTAGTTTTAGTACAATATATTTTTTACACTGAAATTAATGTGACATCAAACCAAACTATCTCTTGTCAAACATTTTTTATTGTTTATCAGTAGTAGGAAGCTATCTCTTAATCTATTGTCTTCTATTTATTATTATTTTTTTTTTAAATTTATTTGCAAAGTTTATAGTTAAATTTTAGATTTTTTTTTTAACTTACATTTTTGAAAACTGTAAAACAAAAAATAAAGTTACAATTTGAAATAATTTTTATTTTATTTGAAAATAAAATAAAATGATAAACAGTGGCTTCCCTCTAGTAGTAACAAAAAACATTGCTAAACCATTAAAAAAATGTATGTTCAACCTATTTATTACTAGAAATAAAAAAGACTTTCATCAATGAAAATGTTTTGCTGAACATCAGTGAAGCACTCTTCATTCAAAATGCAATCAAGACAGGGATGTTTGCCACCATTAGAATGTCCATTTTTCTGAACTTTGCTATGTGGATTACCAGATGCAAATACATCTTCAGACATGTATCTACCAATGTCTACAACACCTACATGAAGTTGCTCAGGTGTTTTAGGGACAGAGACCGATTGCTGGCACCGGGCTGGCTTCATCAAGAAACCTGAGACAAAGTCACCCTACTGGATGAGTGAACACACATCAATATCTGTCGAAGCTCAAGTGTTACACAACTCAACAGTGATTCTGGTACACTAGGATCAAGAATTTACATAAATGTACAACTAGTTACCCTCAATATTTTCTAATAAATATCTATTTTTTATTTAAAAAAAACAACTATTTCTGCTACTTTACTGTACCTTAATTTTTTTTTGTTTTTTGTTTTTAAATCAGTTTTTAAATCTTGTTTTATTGTTCATGGCTATATCATAATATATGCATGTTGAAGAATACTTTTTATTGCTAAAATTAAAAATAGATAATCAAATCTAATATTAACACTTAAATTTTGGCCATTTTATTATATTTTCATTTATAATATTTTTTTTGATAGACGATTAATCAGCTTCCAAATTCTTCTCTTATAACATAAGGTAAAATTATAACAGTTTATCAATCTAGAAGACTACTTTTATAGAATATATATAACCTTTTCCCTACTAGAAATAAAAAAAGATATTAACAAACTAAATTGGTAACTAAATTTCATGCAGCAAAGATAGATAACATTCTAATGTTTGCTGTATATCTTTGTGTTTGTTATATAAATGTTAATTTTGTGAGAAAAAGTATTTATTCTATATTATAAGTCTTCACTGTATCAGATGGTGCATATTCTATGTTTGTGTTGCTAATTGAATATCTACTATGTAAGCAAAATTTAATAAACCTAATGTATATAGTTTACAACCCATTAACAATGTTTTTTAATTAACTCTCATTTATATTTACCCCCTCTTTCAATGTAAATATCATTGATGGAATAAAAATTCTTATCTTACCCAAATAAATATAACAAAATAGATAACAAAAAGTCGTTTTTAGTTTGAGATTTTAAAAAATAAAATACTCTTTTTTAAAAAATTCCAATGAAAGTACACACATATATATATACACACACATATATATGTAAACACTGAATTATAAATAGGAATTTCCATTTAATAAATAGAAAAGACATCAGGAATATTATAATTTGTAACCATCATTTAAAAATGATAATATAAACAACTGAAATAAATAAACAATATCTTTTGTTTGAATTTATTGAGATAAAAAAGTTGTTTTTTTTTAAAAGTAGCACTCAAGATTTTATATGTATAGTAAATCAAACTAGTTATTTTTGTTAATATATGAACATTTTGACTATTCACAGCTTTCTGAAATTTCTCCAGTTATAAAGCATTTTCTCATATTTTTCACAGATTCTTTAAGATATAAATATTGAATTAAGACTGTGAAATATATAATTTTAATTGGTGTTTATATAATTTCAACATTGCTGGATATTTTTTTTTTAATTATTGCATAGATATTTTCATTTACAATTCAATTTTGCATCTTAAAGAATTTGTGAAAAAATATTTGATTTAATAATACTCATGTTTACTTATTCATTAATATAAATAATATTCATCATTATTATATAATTTTAAACTTTGTTTTCTTACATATAAATATATATTAAAAAATACTTGCCTTGGTTTAGTTTCTTTTAAATTATTATTTACATTGCTTTCATTATTTCCGTTAACATTCAATGAATATTGATTATCCGGAAAGGTAATTAAAGGTATTGTATAAGATATAATCCACTGATTTTTTTCACAATCAAAATAAGGAAATGTCCAATTAGCAAAATTATTAATCCATAATAAGGAATTATTTAATGAATTATACCAATTTGATGTACGAGCATGTTTCTCAAATTTTTCCTTAGAAAGATTATACCAAGGTGTATCCTGAAGATATATTTCATCTTGTGAAGGTACAATCACTTTTTTAGAAATTTGATTTGTCCTATAAGCTAAGAGATGTAAAGATTTGTTGTTTGTTTCAGAGGGCTGAGGTAATAATACAACATTAGCCCTAAATATGTTTTTATCAGTAAGCACCAAATTTTTTATTGCCGAACGGATCATATCTGAAATATTTAAATATAATATTAATTTTATGAATTACAAAACATATAAATTTTATTTTATTAATTACAAAACTTATTGAAAATGAAATATTTTTAGTAAAATGTTATTATTACAATATACAAAGTATATGCACTGTGATGCAATAAAGCATTAATATTAAATGATGTATAATACTGTATACAATGTGATGCAAAGTATACTTAATAGGTGCGTATCAAACTATTCTTCATTTAAAAAAAATACCTCAATCACATTATGTAAAATAAATATTTCTTGTGCAAATTTTATTATAACTACACTTGATTATTAATTTTTTTATTTATAATATTAAAAAATATATCTATTCTCATATAAATAATTGCTCTGCACATTGTTAAATAAACATTAGAATCATTGTTTTTTTACATAAAACACTAAATCTAAGTAGATCATTTGTATAAATTTTGTATATAATGGATTGTTTTTAGATGGATGTTATAGTTGTCATTATTGAGTCCTTTGTTTGTTTTAGCTTTTTTCAATTTATTGCAGATAATGTAGTTTTAAAACTTAGCATAATTTTAATAATATTACTATACTTTTGTCTTTATGCAAAAAATCATGCTAATATCAGGAATAGAAGAAAAAAAACCTTATATAATTATAGTTAAAATATATACACAGTGTCTATACTATAGAATTTTATTTTTATTTTAATAAGTATTATTTTTTTGCAACTGATTTTTTTTTATCTAAAGTAATATTTTTCTCTTATTACTTATTCAAATATGAAGATCAACTGTGAAAAACTAATAGTCAACATCAGGAACAAAAAAAAATTCATATTGCCCTGTAATACAATACATTGCCTTATCAATGGCTGGAATAACTAGGACAATAAAATTGTGCAATCTATATTTCCACCATTTATTATACAAACAATAATTCTGACTCCAAGTTTTAATTTTTTATGCAGGTATAAGCATGCAAAAATGTTTGTATTGATAAAGGAATTATTGGAAAGATATTTGGCAATCTTTAAGTGTGATTTTTTTAATAAGATTGTAGAATCAACATTGAAATAATTTGAAAAAGTATTTGAGACAAGAGTTCCACTTAGAAATTGATTGCAGATTTAACCAACACTATTTTAGTATTGTCTTGTTCTCTATTAATGTGAAATGATCTAGCAGAATTAATTTTAAAATGATCAGTTTTGTAAAATCTGAAATTATTATCATGTCTGATAGATTTTCATTTAATTGTATAGCTCTAATATTAGTGATGCTTGTGGAAATAAAGCATGAGACAATGTCAGCAAGAAAAGGAACTATTTCAATTGATGTCAAAAATTATCCTCCATAACAAAAGATTGTCATGGCTTATAATTAGTGCAGTTGCTTTTAGAAAAACTCATAACAAAAGAAAGTTTTAATTAGATATATAAATAAGTTTTTTTGAAAATATAGATAATCAAAAGAAAGTGTAGGCTATTGGTGTTAGATTCACTATTAAGTCTTTGTTGGGAAATTTGTGATGTTGATATTTTAGCTGTAACAATATGTTGGATTATGACTTTTAATTTCTGATTTAAAATAATGCTCTAACCAATTAACCTTAGAATAATTTAACTGATTAAAACATTATGTTAAATTCAGTATTCACAAGCTGAGAGAATTTTGGTTTGATTCTCATGCTAATAAGGTCATCCATCAGGTCTGAAACAGCTGAAGAGAGTATAATATCTCTCAAAGCATTGCTTTATGTATTAATTTGAGTGGTATTATTAACAGTCAAACGTATTTGAAATGGTTGAATAATGGTTGAATTTTTCCAAAGGCATTTAACAATTATTAAATAAACATATAATTATAAATGTTGTTTTATGTGGCATTTTCTATTCTAAGAAGTATCACAGAAAATGCATAATAATTACCTGCATCAATTTTAACAGAAATTTCTAGAGAAAAATACTTTTATTTATTATTTCACATAATGTTTGATTTCTGAAGAATTAATTTTATAATATTAATGATAAACTCTTTTAAAAGTATAGTAAATATTTCTTCTTGCTAAAAGAGATACAACTTGCTACATCTCTATGCAGAAACTTAACAGTAGCAGAGTGATGAAAAACCCAACATTTATGCAAAACTAAAATCAAAAATTTTAAACAAGATTGCAATATCTGCAGAGTTATTTTCACAAAGAACAAATATCAATACAATTGAACTAAGACTAATACAAATATTAAATCTATTTTCCTCGAACTATGAAAATAATAAACCATTGGTTCATCAAAAAAAATAGTTTTGATAGACTTATACTATCAAATATTATTCAAATATGTTAATAGAATTTAAAATATAATAATTAGTAATTAATATCATCTTGCATCATTGGACATTACAGAACTATATACTTCTATTTTCCAAAAACTATCCACCCAAATAATTAGAGACTCCCTAGTTAAATCTGAGTACAATTCTCAAAAACTGAATTTATTTTTGAATGTCTGAATTGGATTCATGAATATATATTACAGACCTATAGAATGGTGAATATTACAAAATGGAAGAGGAGTGGGCTATGAGTCTTATATGAGTGGCATAATATCTAGTATTTTGTTAAATAAATTTGAATAAGACATTATTCCTAAATATTCAAATCAAATCCCATCCCTGTTATACATGTGATATGTTGATGATGTCCCTATTTGTAACCCAGAGGTGCAAATGGGGTACAAATTAAGAAAATACAGCATGATCATATACATAAGTCTTCATTAAAATGGTCTATGAAAATGAACATAATCTCACTTAAAGACAAAGTTTTTAGACTTATATATTCAGCATGGAAGTATTCAATTAAATTGCAAAATGCTAGTTAAATCCATCCATGTGTGATGTATTATATGCTCTGAACCATTAACATTTAATGCTCATAAGTTACAGACCTCAATACATTTTTCGTAGAAATTATAATCTTTGTAAATTCAAATCTGATTGGAAAACTAATATTGAAACATACATCAATGATTTATGCAATGTCAGATGTAAAGATTCAGCTCTTATTCACATCATTAAAACATTCTATGCTATAATTAGGAACAGACCTACTCAAGCTGATGAAAAACCCTAGATAATCCTTCCATACATATCAGGGGCTATCCACAATATAAACAAAATCTATGCTGAAACATACAAAATTTTCACACCCTTTTGCCTTAATTGCATGATTAACAATATGAAAGATAAAGCTGCCTCCAGAGCAGGTTTCTTATGTATAAAATTATATGCAACAACACAAACTGTAACACAATTTATTTTGAAGAAACTTATGCCAAATCTCTACAAGAATCGCACAGCACAAATAACAATACAGTTTAGCTAATATTAATACAGATGTTAAATGTATTTTCTTTGAATAAATTTCTAAACATGGTCACATCTTTGAACTCGCATCTGCCCATATTGCCTGTTCCAGAGGAAATGATTCTAAATTCAAAATTAAAGAGGCCTGGCAAATTGTTAACAGTATACATATAACCAACAAGAAAGTATCTTGTGTTTCATTATCACAAAAATGGCTCATTTAAAATTCATTTATATCTTATAATCAAATTTTATGTAAATCACCATTTTTGTAATTCTTCTATAAGTCTCACAATCCTCTTGGATAACTATATGAGTATGACAACCAGTTAGTCGAAAGCATGCTCAGAGTATTATAATGATATTTTCATGTTTTTATATTAAAATATTAGAAAAGAAGAAATATGAATATATACAAAAATGATGCATTAAAAAGGGTTGAATATCTTGAATTTTGGAAAATGGTGCAGAAAAGAATTGAAAATGATGTAAGAAAGTATAACTGTGAACTAGCAAGGAAAACTGTAGAAGAGAATAAAGGTCTCAAGAATGTAAAACAACATTTTGGTATTGGTGGGAAATTTATATCTGCAATAAGAAAAAAGATGGAATTATTACTAAAAAGAGAGATGACATCATGAAATGGGTAGAAGACTTTTATAAGTAATTATATAGTAATAAAGAACAAGAACCTCCTATATCTATTACATCTTCCAAATTTCCCAGAATTTTAAATGAAAAAGTGAGATATGCAATTAAATGTATGAAAAAGGAAAGGCTCCAGGTAATGATGGAATTATAATTGATATATTAAAAGAAGCAGGTGAAGAAATAATTTTTTTTTAGCAAAGTTATATACCAAATGTCTAAATGATAAAGATGTACCAAATGATTGGAAGAATGCAGTATTATTATTAATATTTAAAAAAGGTAATAAAGAAGATATTAGAAATTACAGACCTATCAGCCTTATATCAGTTTTATACAAAATTTTTACCAAGACAATTACAATTCATCTATAGTATAACGGAAACGGTTCTTCGTAAGGTTGAGTAATTATTTGTACTTTCAACTATATTTATTTCGATTATTTTATTCTACATTATACTTAATTTATTATACTTTAATTCTTTCACCGACTTGGATTCTTTATCCATTTATTGTTTTCAACTTAGATTCTTTATTATTTTATTCATTATTTTAACCAACACCGTTACAATACAAGCAGAGAGCTAATACAGATACAAATTTAACTTCATATCTATACCCTTGACTGAACCCCAAGGCAATACGTACATATTATCTTGGCGTTATTTTTCTCAGCCAAAACTCTCGGCTGCTGAACAGAGCAAACTATTTCAAAGAAACTTAGCGAATGTCCAGCGCTTGCTATTTATTTTTTAGAATTGGGATTCCGCACGAACAAGCAGCACATGAATATCTTAAACAAATCAGTATGCCCCTTTAATCACTACTTACAGTTTCCCCCCTGTCGTAGCTTGGTGATAGGAGAATAAAGCAAGGATACGAAATTTAATGACAAATATGTTTAATAATAATATTCACACTTTATATAAAAAAATTACATTATAATAATAATAATAAACACACACTTATAAATACATGGCTATAATAAATATATGAAAATAGATCAGATATAAAAGTTCTTAAAGTCCTGTTGATAGAGTTCTATTTATCAAATCATTAATTTTATATTTAATTATGAATAGTAGACGAATGAAAATGCATGCATGCTTTTACCTAGGCTTTGTTGTAATTGTCCCATGGGTATTTCTTCCGAGCGCTCTTGATTAACTTCCTCAGTTTGTGGGGTTATTTTCATCCAGTTTGCTGGTTGATTCTTTAGGTTGAGTTTCAATTGACAGCTACAGAAGCGGCGATCCCTCTAGCAGGTCAGGCAAAGATCTTACATTGTGAGTCAGTGATGAGACGGCTTGAATCCGAACCCACGTTCCTTTAACGCCACTAACCACGCACTTCTCCCATTTTCTTTTAGCTGTTGCTTCTCTAAAGTCTCTACTAGCAATGCCAGACAAAATTGTAATTTTATTAATCTCTTTCTTTGTTCGTTGTTTTAAAAATTTTTTTAATTAAGACTTAGATTTCCAACCAATTCTTATCATTATGTTTTTTTATTTAATTAGTGGCTGGAATGTAAGTTCCAATTAATTTAACAGATCAGGCAAAGATCTTCCGTTGATAACATTTCTTTGTCCGTGGAATTTAATTTATCCAACAGACTTTCACACCTACGGCCATATTGCTTCTTTTTATATATCCCTTTTTTTTTTTCCCCATATTACATTTATTTTATTTAAAGTTTACAATTCAGTCATTTTTTTGACATTTACGTTTTACATTTATTTTAATTTGTTATAATATATATATATTTTTTAATGAGAGAGAAGACACGCATTTTTTTTTATGCTTCCTTTTCCCCTCTTCCACAATAAACAAAATAATTTTCTAGCATTTGACTTACAAGAGAGAAAGAGACACATTTCTTTATTTATGCAGCCCCCCTCCCCTTCTCTTACTATTACAAAATCCACAGTAATTTTGACATTAGAATTTCAATTTTTCTTTTCCTTCCTTTCTTTTTTTAAAAAAAATTTATTAGCTAATTTATTTCACCTTTATTACTTTCTAATTTTATTAATAAATATATATGTGTGTCGACGACTTTACGTGGTCGTCACAATAGAGAACATTGGATTTCCACCAACCAAGAGAACAAGTTGGATTTAAAAGTGGTTTTAGTACAGTAGATCATATCCAGGTATTGAGAGAAGTTATAGAAAGGACAAATGAATATGAGTTGACATTATGCTTTAGATTTGTAGATTATGAAAAGTCATTTGATTCTATAAACATTTCTTCAGTGATTAAAGCATTGGATTATCAAGGTATAGATAGATCCAGGATATTGTCATATTTTAAAGAATATTTATAAAAATGCAACACCAACAATTAGATTACTTAATGTTTCTGGGAAAGTCAACATTGAGTAGGGTATAAGACAGAGTGATTCCATATCTCCAAAACTTTTTACAGCAGTGCTGCAATAAGTAAGTTGTGGGTTAAAATGGGAAGCTAAAGGAGTGAAAGTAAATGGAGATTATTTGTCATTTAGATTTTGCAAATGATGTAGTTGTTTTTGCAAATAATGCTTTAGAGCTGCAAAAAATGTTGCAGGAGTTATCAAATGAAAGTAGGAAAGTAGAACTAAAGATAAATGTTAAAAAGACTAAAGTAAAGTTTAATGGGATTTTCTCAAAATATGAAAATAAAGATTGATTATGATGAGTTAGAAGTTAACAAATACCTTGGTCAGATTATTAATACATATGGAAACATAATGGATGAAATTAATCATAGAATTAAACTTGGTTGGAGTGCTTTTGATAGAAATAACTTGATACTAAAAGGAAATATGCCTATGTGTTTGAAAAGGAAGGTTTTTAATAAATGTGTTTTACCAGTTCTTACTTGTGAATGTGAGACTTGGACACTTAATAGAAGAGCAATGCAGAGACTTCAGAGCTCTCAAAGAAGTATGAAGAGATGCATGCTGGAAGTAACAAGAAGAGATTGAAAATGCAATATATGGATAAAAAAACAAACAGGTGTTACTAACCTCATTGAAAAAATTAAAAGAGTGAAGTGGAGTTCAGCTGGACATATTGCTAGAAGAGATGATAATAAATGGACAATTGAAATCTTAAACCGGATTTCAAGAGATTGTAAAAGACCCAGAAAGAGACCACATGTGAGATGGATGGATGAAATAAGAATGTGTGCAGGGGGATGTGGAGAAGAGAAGCTAAAGATCAGCGAAAATGAATTGAACATGGAGAGATGTTCATCCTGCAGTGGATTGATAATGGTTGATGATGATATGATATAAGTAAAAAAGAAAACACTTAAAAATATACTTGGGAATGATTATTAAAAAATGAAATTTAAACAAAGATTTGTGGATAAATTAATCTAAGATTATAAAAAATAGCGTTTGTATTACTTATTAAAATGAATTTGCATATATTCACATAACTGTTTATTTCATTAAGATTATTGTATGTATATATTTTGAGTGTATATTTTAAATGAAATTATATATTGTTTATTTTACATATATTTGTATAAAAATACATGCGTTTCTAATATGATGGAAAATAGCTATTTGCTAAAACACACTATCTGTTGAATTATCTAAATTCTCTAAAATTTTGTCTGATCCCATTTCTCATTATTTAATTATTTCAAAAACTATATATTGTGTATATAATAAACTAACACAAATAGATTGATCATATCCATCCCTAGTATGCTATCATATGGAAGTACTTTTAATTCATGATTTGAATTAAAAGGACACATGCCAAAAATACTGTTTCTAGTAAATGTAAAAACTGTGTTAGTTTAGAATTTTTTTTCTTAAAAATAATTTTATATTGATTACATTGGTCAAGTCTTTAGTGACTTTGTTCATAATGTGTGATAGCTAAATGGAGTCTTTATCGCAGCACTTTATACATTTTTGTAACAAATTAAAAATGTTCTTACTTTTATGATGAGAATCCTGCAAAGATTCTTGCACATCCACTACTTTTCTTTCTATATGAGCTTGAATATTGGTAAGAAAGGGCAGTAAACCTATACAAAGAAGATTATTTAAAATTCATTTATATGTTCATACAAATAAATATATGTGCATATATTATATAGTTTTAAATCAAACTAGTAGAATTTTCTTTTTAATTTATAATTAAAAAGAAAATTTATCACTATGTGCCAAGTAATGATTTTCAAGTGCAAAATAATAATAACAAATATGATTATGTTATTATTATTATTGATAAATTCTTACCTCTTTCCGGATTTGCTTCTCTAGAATAATCCAAAAAAAATCGGGCCAAAAGGTTAGTTGTCCTTTCTGTCCATTCATACTGTACTGTAGTTATAGGAATAGCAACAGATTTATAACGAATTAAACAGGGTATTATTCCAGTGGTTAAATTTGTGACGTATCCTAGTAGATGGTCTGTGTTTGCTACATACTATAAAATTATATATAAATAATAATAAATATTTATAATAAGTGAAAACTATGTTTTTATCTATATATCTATGTATTTTAAGTTAAAATAACATGTTTAATTGTGCACAAAATGTCTTTGATTAACAACAAATGATTATATTGATTTATCAAACCTGAGATATAATTATATCTAATTATGTCCATCAATTGATTATTACATCTGTCTTTCATTGAAATCTACATTATTTTTTCCCTTCCTTGTCTTCATAAAAAAAAAAGATTGTGAGACATTTTTCTTAATTTTTTTTTTTGCTATTTTTATTTATATTTTTTCATCATTGTTTTTTCTTATGTATATTTTGTCTTGATGTTTTTTTCTCAATGCTTTACTATTTAAATAATATTGGACAAATAGTCACACTTACTAATAATGGTTATGTTAATATCAATTACATCAACTACAAAAATCATTCCAAACTAAATGAAAAAAAATCATAAAATATTTTCCTATCCTATAGTGAATAGCATGAATTCATAGATAAGAATTATGAATAGATGTTGGAAGATTAGTATACACATTTCTATAAGATGAGATACACATTTATATAAGATGAGACTAAAATTAAGTCAACAAACATCACACGACTACCACCTCTTATGCTTGTGTATAACTGTTGTTAAAACAGGCAAAACTCACTATATATATATATTGCCACACACAACAAGCTAGAGTAATCAATGGATGCCAAAAGGCTTGTGCATAAAATCCCCATCTAGTGCCTACTCATCCAATAATTCCAGACTAGTTTCTGGCTTATGGCCTTCATCAGTGAGGAGCCTTGGATCTGAGAGTACTGCACCTAGATCTTAGGATCTAATGCAACCCTCCAGCAAACATCTTTTATCTCCATTCAACTACAAAACTATGAGTCTTAAATTGAAAACACCTTAATGTTTTCAATCCAAGGCCATACATTTTGGTGTCTTTGGTTCTTTAATAACCATATCCACTACTATTTTATTAGGCAGGATTGGTTTTAAGCCAACAAACATCACATGACCACCACCTCTTATGCTTATGTATAACTGTTGTTAAAACAGGCAAAACTCACTATATATATTGGCACACACAACAAGCTAGAGTAATCAATGGATGCCAGAAGGCTTGTGCATAAAATCCCCATCTAGTGCCTACTCATCCAATATCTCCAGACTAGTTTCCAGCTTGTGACCTTCATCAGTGAGGAGCCTTGGATCTGAGAGCAATGCACCTAGATTTTAGGATCTAATGCAACCCTCCAGTAACCACCTTTTATCTCCATTCAAAATAAATAAAATTGTCAGTATGTATATAAACTTCTCATATCATTATATATAATTATAACATACAAAGCTGGAAGAAAAGTAACCATAGGAACCTGAAACATAAGGCATGAAACAAAAGAAATATTTATGGTCATTTCTATAAATAGGGCTGGTTAATGTTACCATGTTCAATTCTCTATTCAGTAATAAATAAATTGTAATTAATAAAAAATTTTATTATCTCCCTAATAAATATTGGCATTAAATTAATAGAAAATTATTTTTCCAATTGAGAATAACAACTACTGGTTTTGATCTTTTGATAAAACATTAAGTGATGTGACAATTCTGAGAAAACAATGATGGATAACTTTGACATTCCCATTTTAAAGTCATTTAAAGTAAGATGAAATCAATTAAAATATGATAATTAAGAAAGCATGGTATCGATTATTCTAGCAATACCAGTATGGACTAAACAGTATCAGAAAATATATTTTAAAAACTGTTAGTGAATATTATGTAATAAATTTTGTGTCACTCATTCAGTTTATTACAATTCACATAAATGCCCCAATAATTCAAACAACTGGAGAAAAAAGTGGAAAATTTTATGTTTATGTTCATCCAGAAATTATAATCATTTCACTTATTAACAATAGAAAGATCAAATGAGAAAAAAATGTTGTTTTTTAAACAAGAAAATAACTAATAAATTTTTGTCAATTTAGTAATCTTTTATTGGCAGTGCATTAACAAATATCAAGGTTATACATGCAATACTACTGATTATAGTTTATCAAAAAAGAAATAGGTTGTAGTCTTGGCAGTAAACAATATTACAAAAATTTCTTTAAGCAGATTATAGAAAGATTTGTTTATGTGTAAAGTTTTAATAAATTTCATGAGAAATCACAAGTTTATATATTGATTATATAACTAAAAGAAAATATGATTTAAAGTTTTATATGTAATTAGAAAAGAAAGTAAAGTAAATAATTAAAGACAAATAAGCAAAAGGTTTGACTAAGAAATAGTTTTAAAAAATCCAATCTACAAGTAAAAGATGTGGATAATTGCAATGAAAAGACAAAGTCAAAATTAAAATAAATAACAGAAATTTCAATTGAATCAAGAAATATATGAGATAATTATGGTTATTATTATTAGATATAGTTAAGTAGACATTGATTTCTTTCTCCTGAATGACCTATCTGTTATTTATCAGACTTATCAAAACCATCTTTATTACTGTGATGCTACAACCAAACTATCTCATTGATTATCTTACTTTTTTTACCATCAACATGATATATGCTATTTTACAATTTTTCAGTCAGTTATAACCTCTCATAATAAAAAAAAAAACTAAGATAATTTAAACTCAGTTATTTGGGCTTTGATTGACTTTTCAGATTTAATCTGAACCACTATTCACTTGTATATTTTTATTATTTTGCACTGGATTTTCAGAAAGGCTTTATAAACACCACAATTTAAAAGCATTAATAATTTTACTGTTCTTCTTTATTGTGTAATTTAGAAATGCATAGAAAATCATTGGAAATAGCATACCCTTAAATAATTCTTATCTTTATTTTTAAAATATGTTCTTAGGTCTAACAACCATTTTTTAGCTTTTTATTGCATATCTGCCTAATGGTGTTCTGTACTGAATCTTTTCACTGATGAATTATTTGTCATTGAAGAATTATCCAAAAAAAATCTACTACTGTTAACAACTTCTATGCTTTAAAATTATCTGTTATTTTTGTTGTCAATTTTATACTTAACCATAATCATAATTTTTTCTGCATTTAAATTTTTTAATAAGTCTCTAGGTATTCTTTGATCAACTATAATTGAGATAAAATCAGTTTTAATATTGGTAATGCTTTTTTCCTATTAGTGCTAAATCAATACTTATCTTCATCAAAACTGACTTTCATCATTAAATATTCAATGCAGATGTTAAATAAATATGATGACAATATAACATTTTAATTTTTTTTTGCAGTATAAAAGAAATCTATTCCATAAGTCTATTGGAACTATAATTTTTATTTCCATATAAATATTACTTACAAGAGCAATTAAATGTTTTGCACAACCATTTCCCTAAAAATATTGCTTAGCATGGTCAACTGAATAAAAGGCTTTTTAGTCAATAAAGTACAAATAGTTTTTTTTAAATTCTTTTAAGATTTTTGATTAGCCAACACACATCAGCAATGGTGCCCTAATTTTTCAATTTTTTTTAAAATTACTGCATGCATCTTTCAGTTATCTTTCAATATAAGGCCACAATATGCATTGTATAATTTAAAAATAATCTTATTTATGTGTGAAATGATATAATAGTGTGATAGTTTGCACTTTCCATCAAGATTATTTTTAATCTATAGGTCATTGAGTAGCTTCTCAAATTGCTTGGCATAAGTTGGGCAATATTTTTATTGTTTCTTTCAAAATTTCTAATTATCTTCATCAATTCCAATAATATACATTTTGGCAATGACCTTGAGATTAAATTTATACAATAGTTACAGACATAATAAAAATTATTATAAAAGAACAAAGTACCAAAAGGAAGTAATAAGTTCAAATGATAAATGCCAATAGGTGATTTGATTTTACAAGTCAGCAATTTCTATTATCAAATTAATTGATTGAAATTTATATGAAAATTAATGAGTAGATAATGTTTTGATTTTATTGTTACAACCTAGAATTGATGTTGTTTGAGTTATGTTTGGAATAAAAATATTAAATTTTAAAATTTCAATGTGATATAAGAGCTTGTCTCTGCATATAATAAAATAGTAGTCAAAAAAAGTTATCCCTTGAAAAACTTTTAAGTTGTTATAAAATGCATTAGTAATTGTTACGGATTATATATAATATAATTTTATGCAGACACAATAAAAAAAAGATGAATTTATGTGATTTCATGCTAAAATTAAATTAGATCAGTGAAAGCTGAAACAACTATCTTTTTTATGACATTGTATTGCTTTGTAAATTAATGCATTGCTAAGTGTAAATGTTTTTGACAGTGCATTAAATACATTGGATATCAGTTTTTTAAAAAAAAAATAGAAAAAAAACCATTTAACATTATCTTCAGGTCATTTAGACAGATCATATAATGAAGATAATCATTTTTTAATGTAACCTTTTCTAAAAATAAAAGCATTTAAAAATATCATCCTCATGTGCATCATTGAAAATCTACTCAATCAATATCACCATGTTTAATAATTGAACTGCCAACATCCTTAAATTATATAAACCACTTGACAACCCAAAATATTTGAATGCTATTGCGTTCTGCTGTATACAATTTTAAAGAAAATCCATTTAATAGAAGTATGTTAAAACTTTATTATAAACAAACTAAATAATTTCTAAAATTTTTCATCCAATGACATACATAAAGTTTTAAAAGCAAGAATTCTCTATTCATAATTATCACTATATCTAAGCCAAAATAAAATATATTCTCTAAATAAATGAATGTGTGTGTGCAGCCCTGCATTAATTGTTTATTTTGATTTAAAAGAGTATCTTTACTAAGCAATTGTTTAAAGGAGCTTTCTTACAGTCATCAGTAGCAGTATAATAATCATTAAAAGGGTTGTGGATTTATTTTTAGAGTTTGATTCTAAAGGATAGAACAGCTTCATTAAATTTAAAATACAGAAATCATGTTATGATTAAAATTAATATTTATCATCCTTTGTCAAAAAATAAAATTGTTTGCAGTTACATTAAAACTAATTTCAACAATTTATATTACATCAAATTAAGTTAAAATTTTTAGGGTGTTTGAATAAGAATATTATTGAAGTTAGTCTCTTGCATTAGAAGTCAGCCTATTATCCACAAACTGATTGTAAATGTGTAGCACTACTGACTCACCAAAAAAGGTGGATGATAGGAATTTAATAATTATTTTTGGATGGGAAGTGAATGGATTTGTGGGTAGTTTTTAATATTATATATATTGTGTAGTTTTTGTAGTTCTTTACACTTGAGAAGTCTGCTTGTAGCAGTGAACCTTAGGTTGGGTTTTAATATTATTTTTATGCTGATCTGGTTTAATTTTGGATTTGGGGTAGTTTTGATTTTAATATATTGTAAAATAAATTATTGATGTAGTTTATATTTTTTTGTGAATTGGACCCTCGAGGAGATGACAAAATTCCCCCACTGATTAAGCAAAACAGAAGGTAAGTCGTTAAAATAATTGTAATTTTTCCAATTTTTTTCACATAAAATCTTGTATAAGAGCTATTTAAATTTGAAAAAATTTGAATGAAAAAGGAGTATTAATCAAACTTTTGAAATTGACCTGATGAAAAGATTAATGTTAGAGACATTCTAAGTAGAAAGATTCCAATTATAAATTTTATAATTCATAATGGTTTAAAGCAGAATTTTTCATTACTTGCCATTCTAGTAACATATAAAAATAAAATGAGGAGACTGCCAAAATAGATTAGGATAATAATGTAACTATATCAAAAATTTTGGGGAAAATTCCAATTGAAATAGGGATAGGGATTTCATAAATAATAATAGAAATTCTTATGGAAATAGAATGATCTATTTTAAAAATATAAATTCAAAAGAAATTGTTATTGAATAAAGAATGGTCACATATAGTTAAATTCTAAATTAAAAATATTATAATTTTTTTTTATTTCCATTAAATTTATTTTGATGTTTCTTGGTTTATGACAAGAATGACTGGCAGTGTGTACATATTATCAATAATTTTTAAAATAACATGGTGATTTATTTTTACTAACAAATTCTGTTTTTAAGAGTTTTTGCAAAATTTAGATATGAATATAAATTAATGTTGCTCATTTCATCTTAATGAAATTACATCTTACCCTGATTTTTAATTTATTTTTAAATTTATTAAAGAAGATAGATCATGTGTTGTCAATTTAGACACAAATTCCTTTGTAAAAATTAATACCATAAAATTTGTTTTTTTTTTCTTGTTTGAATTGCTATGTTATTCTAGAATAACAGGATATCTAATTCTGGTTTTGTTATGTAAAGAAAAATTGATTAATTATTAATGCTGCAAATTTCATATCTAATATTAATATGACATATTTTATTTATTCAATAGAAATTAATATATAATAATATATAATCATTGCTATTGAAATGGATTTTTTAAAAAAAATTTTTGAATTAAAAGTAATTTATTACTAATATTTTTATTAATAAAGATTATTTTTTTAATTTAGAATTTATGAAAAATTTAAAATATTAATTAATAAATTTTAAGAAATTATATATTTTTTAAATTAAATATAAATATATAATAATTAAATTAAGGAAATTAATTTTAAATAAAAATTGGAATGGAAAAAAAATAATTTTAATAGTAATTTAATTTTGTACTTTTAAAAATTAAAATAAATTCTCTAAATTAATGGGTCTAAATTTTATTGGATTATTATTGCAAAAATAAATTAAGAATTTTGAAGTGAAATGCTAATGAAATTAATGATATATTGTTCTTAAAATGCTGTATAGGTAGTTTAAAAGATTTTAAAAATATATTGAATTAGCAATAATAAAGATATAATCATTTAAGAGGAATTTAGAAGAAAATAAAAGAACATTTTTAAGAGTAAAAGTAAATAATGTAAATTTAAATATATTTTAAAAATTAATTTTAGGAATTTGATAAAAATTGTTTCATCTGTTTATCAAAAACATAGTTTTTTGAAAATATAAAAGGTAATGTTTGTCCAATGAAAATTTCATGGACATAGTAGTTATGACTATACAAAGGTAGCATAATCATTTGTCTTATAAATTAAGACTAGTATGAATAGAGGAGTGAGGCTGTTTTTTCTTAAATTAAAGATTAAAAATAATTGTTTTAGTGAAGAAATTAAAATGAAATTGAAGGATAAGAAAGTTATTAAGCTTAATATAATTATTTTATTGGGGAAATAAAAGAAATTTTTTTTTAGTTATATTGATAAATGAATAAGTAATATTTTTTAAAAGTTTTTATTGACAAAGGAAAATATGATCTTGATATTGGTTTAAAATGTTATATGGTATAGTTGATGTATAAATTAGTCTGTTGACTATTAAATTTTTATATGAACTGAGTTCAAATTGGTGTAAGCCAGATTTATTTCTAACTTCAAAATTTTTGTATTAGTAAGAAAGGGCAATATGAAGTTCATTAAAAAGTTAATTGAACTGCTAGAAGTATTGAATATAGAATTTGGAAGCCAAGATGAATATTATTATTCAATTAAAGTTTTGGGTTCCAATGTTATTTATTATTGTTGGGATTTTTAAGTAATAATGCTCAGGACTTGATGTGTTTATAGGTAATTCATTAAAATTAATCAATATATAGACAATTTCAATATCAATAACCATCAACAATCTCAACCTGTTGTCAAGGCAACCTCCATTTAACAACAAAAATTGAATCTCACCTTTATTTATGGTCCAATATATTTATATAGACATTAAATATTTCAATTTGACCTTAGAGATTGAAATTATTTATAAAAAAAAGTTAAATACTTTAAGTGCAATTTGAAAATTGTAATTGCAATTTATAATATTATAATTGACTAGTTATTAGTCTGCATTCAGAATAGGTTATATTTACCAGTTTAAGATTTGTTTAAATTTCTTTATCAATAATTTCAAACTCTGATTGCCTTGACAATAAATTGAGATTGTTATTGAAATTGTCTAAATGTTGACTGATTGTTACCCTTGAGCATTATTACACTTATTTAAGTAACCTATTGGGTGCAATGTGAAAATTATAATTGTTTATAATGTTATAAATGATTATTCATTAGTTTGAATTCAGAATAGGTTATATTTATCTGTTTAAGGAGGTTCATTTAAACTTTTTTGCATCAATAATTTCAATTTCTGTGGTCAAGTGGCAATCTTTGGTCTATATATAATATATTGGACCATAAATAATAGTGGGATTCCATTTTTATTATTAAAAGAAGGTTGCCTTGCCAACAGGTTGAGATTGTTGATTGTTATTGATATTGGTATAGTCAGAATATTGATTGATTGTAATGAATTATTTATAAACCTGTGTAGTCTTGCACATGATTACACTTATAATTATATATGTACAGTATAAGAAATCAGTTTTTATTTTTATTTTTAAAAAAGTTAAAACTATATTATAAAAAAATTTATTATCACTTTAAATGTAGCTTGCAATATAACAAATTGACATCAAGCATTATTTAAACCATTCCCTCATATATTCTTTGTGTTTAAAATTAGGTGTTGACATTTTTTCCTTTTATTTGATTTTTTTAAAAAAAAAAACAACCTTAAAACTATATCATAAATAACTTTCTTATCACTTAAATGAAGCTTAAAATTATACATAGCAAATAAAATCTATAGTGAATATTATTTAAAACACCCCCCCCCCCATTTTTCCTATCTCAGAAACTTAATCACCTATTTAAAACATTAATGTGTCCTATGACTTTCATAGACATTTTAAATAAATGTACAATATTTCAATAAGTTATCTTAAACTTAAATATATTAAATATTAATTTTAAATTGTTATAATAATATTATTAAATTGAAAAAAAAACAACATCTTTATATTGCCATCTTGTGAGTCTTATTTAAATGGAAATCAAAGCACAAAAATGGACAGCAAGATTTTATTCTTAATTGAATTGTTAAATTCCTACCAGAGATATTCAAATGTTTATATATAATATTTATATAATAAGGACTTATCTGAAAGAGAAATTATCTTGGTCATACTAAATTAAGACCAATTTCTGGAAGTATTCAGATACAATAAATGTTAATGAATGGTTATTTTTTTTATTATAACTTAAAAAAGTAATGGTCCTATGATAACCTATATTGGGCAGTTTGCTGATTGAAAATGACTGTAATTTAATGTAGTGCAGATAGGAAAAGTATCAAATTTCATGGACACTAAGCCCTTCATTACCTTTATATTTTTATTCATATCGCTTCCATTAATATTAAGAATTTTGAAAGAACTACTCAGGATGATGAAAATAAATTTTTGGACTTCAAACATAGTATTATATACTTCAAAGATGTATTTTTGGGCTATGGTAGTATACTTTGTTTTTTATTGATCTATTAATTTTTTTTTAATTACTGCTTTACTTAAATGGCTCAAGATTGAAAAAAATAAAAACACAGCTCGTTATTAATGAAATTGTGTTGCTGACTGTATTTTTCTGCCTGCTTTTTGTGAGTCACTTCATATTGCATTAAAAATTATTTTTGCAAGCAAAATAGTAAAAAAATGCTAAATTATAATGTTCTGTAGAAGGTGTTTAGAGCTAAAACTTGCTTTAATTTGCATTAATATCCAAAAATTTGTTGAATTCTTACTTACAATTATGCATGGATAAATGTTTGCATAATCTTGATTTTGTAATAAGATACTATGTACATTCTGATGACTAATTAATCTATTTTTATACCAGATATTTGTAAAATAATTTGTTTATAATTAATGTAAATAGTTACTTTGAAAGTATAATACAAGTTTCTCAATAAGTTTTATTTAAGATATTATTATAAAAATAGATGTGATGATTTAGCTTTGTCAGACTAAAATATAATAAGCTCATATTTATCTTTACTATTGTTGTTATTATTGTTATTACTATTATTATTAATAATAGTTTTCAGAAAATATGGATACATATAATTTAGAAATTTTATCATATACTGATCATAATAAAATATTTATGATAATAAATAATCAGTTTGATATAATTAAATTATAAAGTGATATGAATAGTTCTTAACACTAGTACATTAAAAACAACATGAAAATAAATGTTGACAATTACTGTTTAAGTCATAAACCAGTAATTTCACAATTTATTATGCAAACTATTATAAAGTCTCATAAAAACCTTTGATAGTAACAACTCTTTTAAAATAAACAAACTAGAGATAAAATAGTGAAAAATAGTAAAATTATCTACATAGTTACTAAAATTTTTGTTTATAATATATCCTATGATGCACTTTGATATGCTTCAGAAAATATTTAATAATTTTATTAAATATACAAATATGAAGCAAAATAAATACTATTTTTCATTTGTAAAAGATAATTAAAAGATATAACTTTGTTAAAAAACATTTTACATAAGAATATATATTTATGAAATTGTATAACTAAAATTAAACTTAAAGAATAAATAATTAATAAGATGAGATATTATGAAAAAAAAACAAAAGTAGTAACTATTAAAACTTTCTATTTAGATCATTCGCTTTGCTAAGAATAAAAAGATTATATACAGTGTCAATAAGATAGGAATAAACATTTTGTCTATTGATAAAGCATCATTTTTAAATATAATATAAATTATTGTATAGAAAACATAGGTTCTATAATATTTAAATACAAGTATACTTTATATCACTGGAGTTTAGATTTAATTATAGGGGATTTGACCCAAACTTTTAAGCTCCGTTCAGCTATCCAATCTATCTTATACAACTGATATACATAATCATACACATGTTAAAAAGATAAATGATTTTCAATATACATATTTCATGCTGAACCAGCATTCATCAGTTGGTTCAGATCATAAATGTAAAATGATTATAAGACTAATAATTTTAGTTTTAGTACATATGTGCCATATATTATAGTTATAGTATCTATATCTAAATGATTTGTATATTTCAAACTTATGGCAACTTTACCATTAATTAAATTAAATTTCATATTTATTATTATTATTATTATTATTATTATTAATTCTAAACTATGTCAGCATTATTTGTAAATCTGAGAAACAATCTCTTAGTAGGACAATATATAAATCCATTCTTCTTTCTTGAAAATTGTTAAGAAATATTAATGACTTTTTTAAAAAAAATAGTTTAAGGACAAATTAACAAACAAAACTGCTTTAGTTAAATTTCTTACAGTGTTCTTAATGTGTTTGAATATGATAAGACATTTTACATTAGAAAAATTAGAACAAAGTGTTTAACTAAGAGATTCTGCAACTCTGAATGTTTAGTTCTTGATCAGATTTAATGATAATGGAAACATATTGCTAAAAATTGACAATCGGAATGTTAACTGTGTTATCTGATCAGGAATCGAATATGGAACTCTATAGATAAACCACCATATGGCAGCTGATGGCCAATCAAGAGAGTCAATCTAAAACACTGAGTAGTATGTGAAAAGAAACCAGAAAAGAACTGAGAGAGTACACTTGCTAGGTGAAGCTTCTGAAAGGCAGATGTGCCATTCCACAGGTACTCCAGTAAGCCCTCCCCTCCTTCACTTTACCCTTGTGGAGAAGTTTACCTCCAGACATGTGAAAATAAATTTAGGAACATTGCAACAGGTCATACCAATCTTTAATATTATTATATATGCCTTTGGGCCCATAAAATTATGTTATAGCATATGTATATAAAGTGTATATAATTGTTGTATATATTTATAAAAGATTTATTTATTTTTATATATAACTCTCCATAAATAAAACTCTGTTTGTTGCCTTTAAATTGCTTTCCATGTCATTTCGCATTATTCTAGGCATTTTTTTGTGTTATTTATATTTGCAATCCAGCAAGCAATAGAGTACCACTGGATACAGCACATCTATTCCTCAATATAGTAAAGTTATCATCCACATGCTTATTTTAAAAATAAAATCAAAGTAACTTCAGTTACAGTGATATGAAACCACATTTTTAAAGCAATTTTTTATTATTAATATTAAGCATTGGAGTTATTCAATCAGCAGATATATTTATTTGGGTTGGGATTTCCTATAAGTGATGATGATTGATGAGGTAATTTTTACATATTTTGTCATTGAAAAAAAAATTGTAGAAAGTGATGAAAAAGCTTTTTTTTTTTTAATTTTAAAGAATCATATTGAGTGAAAGTCAATACTACATTAAGAGAAATAGAGATTACCCCCCTCCCCAATCGTTTTTTGCATTGAAAATATAAGAAATAGACAAAAGATTTAGTAAATATTTCTGTCAAGGGCCATTTGGATATTTATTAGCCCATTTGTGGGCCACATAAAATTATCAACTTAAAAATTAATCTATTATATTTGATCAAAAATTTAATTAATTTACCTCTAACCATTAAATGTGGGCTACTTTTTTAACTTACGGGTCAATTTCAACTTTTCCCTTTTAAATAAATGCCATACTTTTTTTTGAATTAAAAATAAAGTACCATCATTATTATTAATGTCTGTTCCACATTTAATAACATTTTTTTCTGATTTGCTTTGAACCTATCTTCATGACATATATTCATAAATTACTTTTTATGATCTGGACAGCTAGGATACAGTCTTTTAAGAACTCCCCATCCAGAAAATAGTTTCGAATTTTCTGCTTTTTTTGTTTTTTTTTTAAAAAAATTGCTATCACGGAAATTTCTGACTTATTTGTACTTTTTGTAAAATATGTCAGCTATTTGAAGAAGCTCCTTTTCAAGTTTTCTATTTTAATATTTCTTTCTTCCCCAATAATTTTGTTGTAACCAAAATGTTTTAACAGATAATGTTTCATAATAATGTGTTCTTTATTAACTGAAATTTTTTTCATACATATCAGGCACATGGATTTACTATTTTTTTCTTCATTAAACAGAAAATGCATGCATTCATTCATTTTTTTTCAAATATGCAATTTTTTATCTCAATTTTTATTATCTTAATCAGTGTAGTCATTATAATAAAAATAAAATTAAATACAAAATAACAATAATAAAATGAAGTGAAAAGTTTTATTTTTGAAAATTGCACATTATTTTGCAAAAATCACTATAAAAATAAACAAAAGGTTCTCAGCATTATAGATTAAATCTGTAATCAGATGGATCACACAATATAGATAATTTGTTGGAATATTTGTGACTCTTATAGAATGAAATAGAATGAAGTAGAATTATTATAATAGTTGAAGAGAAAAAAAGATGTAGTTGAGAAAATAAATATTTTATTTTACTTAACTTTTAATTCAATATTTGTAGTATTCTTGGATTGCACTGCATGCTGGTTTAAATAAAAGTTGTATATAGGTCCATTTTACATATGAAAAGGTCTAGGGGCCAAATTGAGAGCTTTTGGGAGCTGGACTTATGAGCAAGATATAAGTAAATAGACTGTATTTTTTGAGATGATTATATTGTTAATAAGTGATATTTTAGAATTTGAGAAAAGATACAATTTGGAAAGAGACACAAAACATGCAATGAATGAGTTAATCTCAGTAATTTTAGTTATATAGAGTGGTTAGGTGCAGAATTTTAATGTTTGGAAAGCCAAGGCAGAAATAGATGATCTATTACTAATTTGTTTTATTCATCAATGAATTCATAGAATGTTATGATGCATATATCTTGAATTCCGAATCTGCCACCAACAGTCTCTGAATCATTTAGAATAAGCTAATTACTACAAAAAAAATAATAATGCAAACCAAATGATTCATACTAAGAACAAGCCAAAATTAAAAACCAGTCTCGTGAATTTGATTATCATTCCCTTTAAATATTTATTGATTTTGTTCATGGTTACACTTGCTTCAGAATTGGAAAAAGAGGTGTCAAATAATATATAATATAGAATAATAAAATTAATGCAAACAATAATTATCAACCAGCAAAGAATATACTATCACTTTAAAATCATAATAATAACATAAAAACTGTACTTTGCAATCTGTTATATAAATTGTAATTATTATTTATTTAACAGGGACTAATCTTGGAATAACAAGTTTGTAAATTACTTTTTTAGTAATAACAATTTAAAAGCATTTCTCTCCTAGGGCACATTTTGTAAGATTATAAAATATTTTTCAAACATTATTATTGGCCCATAAATCGTTTTTCTAAGAATGGGATAATAAATCAATTCTTCAAGAAGAAAAAGCTAAAATTTAGTTATCAATAATACAATCATTTTTAAAATATAATTTTACCAATAACTACACATTAATACAGATAAACTAGAATAAGAAAATTAACACATATTTTTGCAAAAGTATATATATTTTCACTGTTTTTTTATTTATTTGGTAATTTATTTCGTTTTTTAAATAGTTTTATTAATAATTAGAGAAGATTTGAACACAGCTTTCAAGCTTGTTTTAGCTACCCACCCCATTTTATATGACTGGTACACATGACCACATACATGTGAAAAAGATAAATGATCTTCAATATATGTAATTTCGTGCCGAATTACCACTCATCAATTGGTCTAGATCATCATCTCCCACACACATGAGTGCTGGTTTAGCATAAAATACATATATTGGAATTGGAGATTTATCTGTGTATTGGTTATATAAGATGCAGTGAGTGAATAGTTGAAGGAAGCTTAAAAGTCTATGCTCAAATACCTTCTAATTACATTTAAAGTTCAGTAGTCTAAATATTTCCCTTTTTTGTGTGAAACAATATAATTCTATTTTTTACAATGAAACCCTTTGTTGTTTCAATAAATTATCTTGGAAAACAAATCCTTTTACTACAATCTAATTAATTAAAACTATTTTCAATTTTTTTTTTTTTATAGAATGAAATCAAATATAATTATTTTATAATAATGAAATATTCTCTAAATATATCTGCTACTTCATGGTTATTTTGTAATTCCAGAAAATATATTAAAGAATTGAACAAAAGAAAAGAAAACAAAAATGTAATATCTTTGACTATATGGTGCATGATTTCATTCCATCAGGAACTGTTTCCTTTAAGAGATAAATTTATAAATACTTTAACATGGAAAACCCTCTCATGTTATATAATAAAAATTAATTTTATAATATTAAATACATCAGATTTATTTAAGAATGACCCCCGAATGTTCATTTGGTTTAAATGTAATGATGGAAGAGTAAAAGATATTTGAATTTGATTGGCTTTATGACAAGATCATAATTATTTTGAAAAATATATTTGAAAATCCTGTTGTAAAGATATTCAAATATTTTGGAGTTGTGATATATATTCATGAAGAATAATGATAAAATCAAATACATATTATAATGAGGTTTTTTTTAATAATTGAAACTTCTTTCACTATAGCCATATGTGGAAGAAAAATTGCATTTTATTTTCTAGTGATTACTAGATGTAAACTTTTTCATTATTTGTCAAAAATTAAATCATAATTTCTCTAATTACATGACGAATTTTAATTGTTAAGTTTCTATAAAGATGATTCCAACACTTTCACATTAAAAATATTAACATCAGAAATATTTTTTTTTTGAATTTGCAATCTGATCATAACACATTTTTTAATAGATATTGTAGTAGTTATATGATTAGTCATTTGTTTTACTGTGTTTGTTTTTTTTACTTCCTTAATTGAAATATTATATAACAATGATTGTTTTTTTCATTAGTAAGTTTTGATTTCTGCCAATATTAATTTTCCTATGATCAAAAAATATAGCCATTATTCATCTGGAAACAGTATCTAGGCACTAATATTTTAGAATCTTTAAACTCAGATTATACTTTTTTTCACAGATTATATATATTTTTTTACCATTGTCTTATTAGGATTTTATATATAGAAATATGTTTTTAAATATATTTTCATTTCTGTGCTATTTGTTTTTAAAAATATGGTGTTAATCTAACATGTCATTTTGTTAAATGTCTGTGTCTTTTATGTTAAAATGTTTTTAGTTTTAATTACATATTTTAACTATAATTACACATTCATATTTTCTGATTCAATATTATATAATTTATATTATAACTAATAATATTAGGTATCATTTCAATATTGATCTAGTTGGCTACTTATAGTTGATTTTTTCTTTAATTTACTCTTTAAACCCTGCTTTGATGTCAAGAAAGAATACTGGGATGATTAATTGATCAATTGAAGATTTCTTTGAAAATGTGGTGATTTATCATAGTAATAATACTATGACTTAATTTATAAATTCAATATATAATCTAAAACCTCTTAATATTAGTTTTCATTGACAGGTCTAGGTCTTTTAGTTTTTTTTTAACAAATGTTTAATTCTCTTTTCAATTATTGTGTTTTGAGAAAAGAGGACAGGGGAGTGGAATGGGAGAAAAATGAGGACAGGGGTGGGAATAAAGTAAGTTTTCATGGTTGATTTCTCATAATACTACTTACTTAATATTGACTTACAAAATTATTTGATGTAGATAAATTTCAACTGATTTTTTCTTCTTGGTAATTGACAAATTGGTTTAAAATTTTCATTTTTCTTTTTGTATTTTAGAAATTTTTAAATTTCGGTTTTCTTTGATTTTTCAAAAGTAAGGAAGGAGTTTAGAAAAATATGATCTCAAATTGTATTGTGACTTAATTTATAAATTCAATATGTATATAAAATTCAAATTCGTTAAGAGTTTAAAAAAAAAACTAAAAGATAAAAAGAGAACATTTTCCTGTCACACCTTACACAAAATATTTTTCTTTAACTTGTTAGAAATTAATTTAAAAATAAACTTGAAAATTTTATTTGAACAGCAATTGGAAAAATTAGATTTGGAGGTGTTCATTTAAATTGTCATATTTGCATTGTCTGTATACATCATCAATAAATTACTTCGTTCAAAATGAAAGCAAGAACCCTTTTATTTTTTGGATTTTTGTGTAAGTCAAAAGTAAACAACTACCAGGCTGCCAGTGATATTCTAAATAAATAAGTTATCAGGAGCTTTTGGTTGTTGTTTAATTTGTACTTTGTATTGAATGTAGCTGACAATTATTGTTTTTTTTCAAAGTCAACATTACTGTCCTTCTTTCTCTCTATCTCCCTCTCCCCCTTTTTTAAAAAGCTAATAAAAGAGAAGAAATTAAAAAATTTTTAAAGACAAATAATAATAATAAAAATTTCAAAAACAAATCTATCAATTACAAACAAAAGAGGCTGTTTGAAGGTTTACATCAATTAATATTTTCAGTCAATATCAGTTAATATTATGACTAGAAAAATCCCACAAAACCTTGAAAACTTATAAATTCCCCCTCCTCTCCCATTTTCTCAAAACAAAAGAAGAAATTGAATTATAAATAATACTAAAAGTTTGCAACAACAACAAAAAAGACTTAACAATAAAAAGATGTTTTAGATTCCACTTTGAATTTATAAATTATGATAAATCCCTTTTCAAATCCAAAGAATCTTCAATTGATTAATTAGTCATCTCAATATTCTATCATGACATCAAAACAGTGCTTAAATTTAGAGTAAATTAAAGAGCAAATGGAATATACATCGATGTTCAATTACGTTAACATAGAATGTCTTTTTTTTTTTAATTTCTAGACTATACTTATGACATTTAGATTTTTAAAATTTTTTTATATAAATATTGTGAATAAAAATGTCTCATTTTTTGATTGACTGGTGTGGTTTAATGCAATAGTCTGGAGTTTATAGTCCACACATCACACCCAGTTTTGTGACTTCCAAAGCGCCCAAATTCTTATGAATTCCTGAGCTGTAAAGTCATTTATTACTTATAAATTTGTTTTGTAAAAATAAAATGTATTTAAATATAATTAATTCACAATATATTATTAAAACACTTACTTAAAAACTGCTGTTTAAAACATTTTAATATATATGTTACTGGCAAAGTGTGAAAAACAGGCATCATATTTTTAATTTTTACATACTTTCCCTAGACATTTGACAAAATACTTAGGCATTATAAAGAATGATAAATAGTTTTTTTTTGGCAAAGTATGAAAAAGGCTTTTATTAAAAAAAATACATGTGAAAATATAAGAAATACAAAATAGCAGATACAGGATTTTTCTGTATAAAGAGAAAAAGACTAGTGCTGAATTACAAGGTAGACTGGAATAGCATTATGAATTGCACTTAACTATCTTTTTATATAAAAATACTTCAAAGAATATTGCAAAACGTCACCACCCTGTTTTTGACTCATCCTTCATTATGGTTTTGTATTTGAACCATATATATTTTGTTAAGTCTAGTCCAAACGAAAATTAATTCCAAAAAGAGAAAACATTTAATGAAGCAAAAATATAATCCCCCCCCCCCCGCTCTTTTTTTTTTTTTTAATCTCTAATTTCAATATCCGCTATTTCAGTTATCCATGATTGGAAAAAAATATTAAATAAAATAATAATTAGAAATTAATAAAAAAAAATTAAATTTTTCTACATTTAAAATTTTTGTTCATTGTGTATTTGCATTGTGTATAACACACACACACATATATATATTAACGTTTAGCAGCTACCTCAAAACTGTTGAGGCATTCCAACTCCAAACGGAAAAAAAAAAGATAATAAAATGAAAGAATAAACGTTATTGTTAAAAATATTTTATACTTTGCCGATTTTCCTTCTAGTATTTTATAGAGTGTGTAGGGTATAGAATATGTGAAAGTGCTTAGGCATTCAATACAATGCCGACGTTCATACTTTGCTGGTAACAAAAATCCAGCAAAAATACAGTTTTAGTAAACGGGGGGGGGGACTTTCGCTTATAACTCATATCTAGAACTTCTTAATTAAACATGTAATTTATTTGTTGTATTGTCGTTTTTAAGTTTCATCTAACTTTATTAAATTAATTTAGTAGCTTCATATCACAATACAACTTTACTGTGGTCTTATTAAGATTCCAGTATTAGAGTGTTTTGAATTAAAAGAATTAAATCCCCATATTTCAATGACGAGTTAACATATTCTTTTATCAGTTGTCAAACCAATTTATAGACGATTAATGGTGGCATTGATAATAATTTTTATTCATTTAATCCATAAAATTCTCTATATTATCAATTATTAATTGATTTAATTCAAAATAAAGCAATTTATAAAATTTCTTATATGAGGAAAGTATTTTGTTAGTTTATTTAATTCTGATTAAATACTCTATAAATAATCAAATTTTACAAGTTTATGTTTTGAAGAAAATCTCTCTCTCACTCACACTTTTTTAAAATTTTATCTAAAGAGTACATAAACTTTAAATTGTAAATAAATAATTAAATATAATCTATTAAAATTTGAATAATGTGCTATTATTTTCAGTAAATGACTTAGTTTTTCTTCCTCATCTATCTGGAATAATGCAAAAATTATTTTAATTTATTCCTTTTTCAGAGTTAAAGAACCTTGTTACACTGATTAATATTTTAACATCCATCACCATCACTTGTCATTTTCTATCACCAGACTCCTAAGAGGTTTCTTCTAGAGCTCTGATTTTATTAATCTCTATCTAGTCAGTAAATGATTTGACAAGGTTAATATGATTTATTAATTTATAGAAAGAAAAATGTTTTTGCTTTTGTCATTTTTTTTTTTTTTAAACTTAACTTTTACATAAAAAATTCATGAGGTTAAATAGTGATAAACATGTAAAATGAGTTACCAATTAATAGTAATAAACATAAAAATCGTATAAAAATATGCTTCATATAAAAAGTACCCAGTGATTAATAATGAATGTATACGTCTGTGTGTATATATATAATCACGTAATTATTTGTTCATGAAATAATATATTTTAACACTTAAGTGACAAATCGAATATAACAATTCTATTTAAAAAAAACACACTGAGATATCTTTTTTAATTGGTTGAAAATCAATTCGTGAATTTTTAGTTTTTAAAGCCTGTTACTATGCTTCATATAAAAAGTACCCAGTGATTAATAATGAATTTATACGTCTGTGTATATATATAATCACGTAATTATTTGTTCATGAAACAATATATTTTAACACTTAAGTGACAAATTGAATGTAACAATTCTATTTAAAAAAACACACTGAAATATCTTTTTTTAATTGGTTGAAAATCAATTCGTGAATCTTTAGTTTTTAAAGCCTGTTATTCTACTATTGTGCTAAATCTTACAGAACATATATATAATAAAATGGAAGATTTTCATAGGTAACAGATATAAAAGGAATAGTAGCCAGTTTCATTTGCATATAATTAATAGTGCTAAATTGCATATGTCATCTGGGTAAATAATATTTAAAAAAAAAATGTTGAGGCATGGCAAATAACACATGAAACAAAATGAAAGTTCTGCCAGTAACAATAAAAATAAAGTAAAAATGTGGTGTATATATGGCAAAAATTCATTAATCTAAACGGGCTCTAAATTTTTTTCTAAATGAGAACTAGTTATTGGTAAATTTTAATCTCTTTTAAGAATCTTGATTGCCTCTCTAATTTTTTTTTTTTTTTTTGGTGTTCTAGTATCACATCTGGATAAAATCCTACAGTTTCTGAATAAAATCTGGATCTTAGAAGTCTATATTTATAAACATGATCTATGGAGAATGTTGTCAACAAGTATTCTTTATCCATATTATGGCAGTTTCAATTCAGATAAAAGATTGGCACAATAATATTGTTAATTATACATAAATAAAAACAGATAATATATATTATATATAATTTTTTTAAATATTTAAACCATAGTAAAAAAAATCACATTCTTTAAAGGTGTTCTTACAATTAATAAATAAGTCTGGCTTTAATAAAGATGCTTTGCACTGAAAGCCTGGCTTAGCAATCTTTTGATGTTTATTACTATATCATTGATTATTTATACACTGTTACAGAAAAACATTTTTAATAAATTAGAAATGAATTGGTTATAATTAGATATCAATGATGATGTGAAACTTTTCATTTTTAACAACAATAACTAATTAAAATCTTGACACAAATACCATTTTCTCACAATTGTTAATTATTAATGGTGTCTAAAACAACTTATGTAGGCCTTTATCTGATATATCTATTTAATTATAAATGAAATAAGGAACATATTTCAGTTGGTTCAAAAAAAAATTGATGCATTCAGAAGCTCATTATTTCAAATAAAACATAACTAAAAATAATATTAATCAAAATATTTAATTTTGTAAATAATAATAATAATAAAAAACAACAACAATAATAATGATAATAACAACAACAAGATTTCCAATGGATGATGCAGTCCTTTGGCTAAGTCATGTTTTTTTCCATCAATTCTTCTCAAGGATACCCCTGCACCTATTCCAGATAACAATTACAAATTCGAAATTTAACTGATTCCTATCCAAATTCTCAACCAAGAGGCAACTTTATGTTTATTAATTCATGATCTGAAACCTCAATGCTATGCCAGTGATGAGAGGGGTTGCCTTGCAACTCAGTGCTTCAAACTACCAGCCCCCCCCCTTCATCAACAACTATCCCTAAAACAAATTTGCAAGCTATCAACACCAATTAGAATCTGGACACTCCAAAGATGGGGCCTGCAAAGACAGACAGCCTAATAAATCAACAACCTCCTGGCTAACCCCCCATCCCACCCTAGATGTACAATTCATCCACACTCAGACCAGAACAAATGCTTCAGTCTATCCCATTGTGTATGCATAGTCAAGTTTGCATCCACAATCTAGTTGATCTGTTTACCCCTTCCTAATGCAACAAGAATGCCAGTCTATAGCATGAATGCTTAGCCTCCTCTTGACATGGACCCATATCAAAACATAGCACAGAATCAAGTAAATATCATACTATGAATTGCACCATGCATAACACCCATACTACTTCCCCCCTCTACACCCAACTTCTAATGAAAGCAAAAAAAAATATGTATAGCTTAAGAAAAATCAACAAAAAAATGATACAGACCATCTATCACTTACCAGTGAGATTAATGACAACCTCCACAACATCATGCAAAACACCACTTCACTGTACCATTCTGATCTCTCACCTGGCTTACCTTCCAAAAGAAAAACATTATACCAATGTGATCCTCTGCAGACACACTGATCAATCACCCTCAATACCAATTGATCAACAAACAATTGCATCCACTGATAATCCACATTAACAGAAGCAAATGACATTTCAGTCTCTTGCTTTCAAAAAAATCCCTCTGGCATCTTTAATCTACTGTATAATCCATGAAACTAAAAATAATAAGGATCAATATCCATGGTTTCCATTTATCATCAACACTATACCAATTACAATAGAGGATTACTATCATTCAACCTCATCTTTTTGGATTACAGAAAACCAAAATATATAGAGGTTTTCAAACTGACCCCAACTAACTTCCTCCATAGAGATAACTTCTTTGCTTCACCAAAAATACTTTCTCATCATCAGCAGGCACTGATATTCCCATCGCTTTTAATTGCCCACTAAAATTCTGTATATTGATGGGCACTTACTAATTACTGCTTTTCACCACCATGCAGAAGCATTAAACATATTATTCATTATATCCCTACCCCAGCCCTACAATCATCACATATATCATCCAAACCATCAATTCAGTTCTTATACTAGCACACACCCCACCATATTAATAGATGATTTCAAGCTGGATTACCCAATTGGCTTCATCTCTTAAACTACCCAATAATGAATGCCCAGGGTTTTCTACCACCTGGTTCAATCATATTTTACAATAACCAGCATGTCACACTCATCAACCTATGTTTTTATTCTCCAATGTTGCATCACTCAATAGAACTCAACCTTAACCCCACTTCATTTTCAGACTACTTTGCCCAAACAGTCAACTTAGTCTTAATAAACTCCAGACAACATTCATTCAATTACAAAAATAATCTGCATGATATTTCCCTCATTTACTACTAAGTTCATGTTTTCCAAATCATACATCAAGTTAAACTAGCTACACTAAATGGCTATAGACCCAATTCACAAGTATCTTGCATTCATACCAAAATTATCATATAATATACAACACTTAACATGATAGATCACCTCTGGGTCTTCTAGCATTGATCAATCAGTTATATAAACAAATATGCCACTACCATACCAAACCAACAAAACATAACAACAGTCAAGCTTACCATCATGACTGCAAAAGTCAAAGGACTACCTTGCAATCATAACAACAGTTAATCAGGCTTACTCAAACTTACCATCATGACTGCAAACAGTCAAAGGACCACCTTGCAATCAAAAAAAAATTTCCTAACCCAGAAGCACCCTTCAACAAGAGCATACATATGCTAGGTGCTGAATCACCCATCCTCACCAAAGATCCCTATGGCACTTCAAACTGACATAGGTAAATGTACTGTACAAAATATGATGCACCCTATATACCTGCACTTTAAAAATAAACTTCAAACCCATGATGTACTCACCTGATCAGTACCCTATGCCTTCTAAACCATATAATTTGCTGCCAAACTTGCCACTATTAAAAACTCGTCACCCTGGGCTTCACGGAATTATTGCATTCATCTTGAGTCATCTTAGTGATTTTAAACTATATATTTGTGATCTGATTAATATTCTATCTCAAAGCATATATAGAGTAGAAAGTCTGTATCCAATTGCCATAGTGTCTTTCACTAAAAAATCTCTACATCTATTCTAACCAACCTCTGGCCTATCTTCATGGACCCACTAGTCATTAAAATACTTGAAAAAGTAATTAAGGACCAAATTGAGCCACACATCCTTCCATTATTATCACATCTATAGTTTCTCAAAAAAGGCTATTCCACCAGCAGAGCAGCACTCATACTTTATGACAATTCTAAGCTCAAGTTCAAAAAAAATAAAAAACACAGTCCCATTGTAATCCTGCTTGACATATAAACTGCTTTTGAATCAAGCTCAGTTAACCTACTTATTCAAATTCACACTAATGCCATAATCCTGTCTACTCTGTTATATATAATTACCAATTGAATCATGAGTTGCACATCACTCTTAATGGTAGAAATTCTCCATCCTTCAATTTCATGCAGTCAATATCACAAGGGTCACCCTTAAGCTTATTACTTTTACATAAATCCACTTTTACAACAAATATAAATAAAATTTTGTCAGAATTCAAATTTCTCACATCCAGAAATACATTCCCTGTATAGCCTACATGGATGTCTCTGTTTTCTCAGGAAAAATTCCCTCATATTGCAAACTTTTTTTAATGAGTACACTCCATCCTTAGGCTTTCCTTTTTACTGTCTCTCTTTGTATGAGACTCACAATACAAACCAAGTTAGAAGATTCTGCACTGCAAATTCTTTGCTATGATGAAAATCACATACTATATACTTATCAAATTTTCAAAGATGTTTATTATTCTCATCAACTCCATGTGCAATAAATTGTTGTGGGGCCTCAAGACTACTCAGCCACCAATCCTTGTACAATAGTCTAGGCTTGCGCAGCATTTGAGTATTCTATAAATAAAAAGTCATTAACTTAATAGCAGTTATTATTTACCACGTCCAAATCTTCCGGTACCTGCTGAAAGTAACCCGTATAGATAAATTTTGTCCCATATCTCATAGATCTTATTTGTTCAATCCTAGGTACCACCAACCAGATCAGCCTCTCCCATAATTCTAAGTACACTCTCTGACAAGCATACAACCTGCATTATCTAGACCCTGGCAATGATTAACTCCTCCTAAGGGCACTAGAACGGAAATTTTTTGACTCCTTTTAACAACTTTTTTTCTGCAGTATCATCATCTGTACAAAAATACTGGCCCATTCTGTGAGCTATCCCATGAAGCCAAGGTGCTCAACAATATCTTCTCAATGACTGCTGAGCACTAAACTACATATGACAAATTATGTTAAATGCATACAGGCAGCCCACTATTTCCATCTACCACAGAACACAGTCCTTCCAAAGATTACACATTCATAAAGTGTATGCATCTATATTCACCCTGTTTGACTTCTGGTGTACCCATTGCACCTTTTTATTGGGAAAGCATACATCCACCTTTATCAATAAATTACACCAGCTAAAAGCCAGGATAACAAACATTTCTGTAATGAGCTGATCACTCATTAGAAAGCAGTTCAACTTATAAGCAGCCACAACCACACTAGGCAGTATTAACAACCTTTTTGGACATTTCATCTGCTTCATAATACAACTATTGACATGAAAAACTATTTTCCAGGCACTCATAACAATAGTTGAATATCACAGAAGGCTCTCTTACCAGACCAGTCAAGCTCAAGGCAAATGAACTTTAATTCAAAGGTTATAAACATTTTTTATACACCCAATGCTATACTAAAGAAAAAAAAGTATTATTAACAATAATCATGTATAATTACCAAGGTTCGTATAATTGCAATGGAATCAGCAATGTTAATCAAATTTACATAATAACAAACAATCCTTATACTTGAAATTCCTTTGTAACTATGGCAAATCAACTTGTCAAATATTGGTAAAACCCATGTAACACATCATTTGGTCAGTATATTGTTGAATAATAATAACAACAACAACAATGATATTAACAGCAGCTACTGTCATTCAAGACGTAATATTTTTCCATGAACAAATGGGTTCTCAATCTTAGCTACTTAGTTTATTTTCGCATTCGTAACATTCAAAATCTATATATGTTTGTATAGATAATATTAAAAAATTAAAAATTATCCTTTTAATTCATAGGCTTCGAACAATTTGTTTCTTGTCAAAGATTATTCTAATAAACACAGTGATTTTTCATAAATTTAAATACAAATATCACAATATTTATTAAAAGTCTAATACATTTGAGTATAGTATATTAACAATATATATTTATTAAAAATCTAATACATTGTATAAAATATATGCCCCTAACTGTATTTTAATTTTAATTTATCCATTGTATTATCTCCATGAAAGCTTTTTTAGTAATCAAATTAAAAAATTTATCTAGTGATAGTATATTTCTGTAAAAGAAAATGATTTCTGTAATAACTATTTAAATTTATAACTATTTAAAAATTTTGAGATTACATATTTTTGGCAAGTCCATTGCTATTAAGTCCATCAGACATTGTCAAAAATAGGGCATGTAAGTTCCATAAAGTTAGGATATTTATCTACATTTTAAAGTTATATAGCTGATTCTTTTTATAAAGGTAGGGGAAATATAAAATAATGACATTTAATAAAGAAGAGTGTTCCTCTTATATAAAAATAAAACATATACCTATTGGCTAAAATTAAAAATTGCATTTGGCAATTTCCAATATATACTAATTTCGGGATATAATTTAACAAACAAATATAAGTATAATCATTTATAAATTTTTTGAAAGTTTGTCCACAGTCTTAAGCCATAGTATTAACTTTGCAATAAAATATAAATATACACGTTTGAATATTAGAAAGTAAAGTAGAAAAAAAAAAAGAGTGAAGAATAAAAGGATGTAAAAGAAAAAATCTGAGAAAATTTATTTTTCTGTGATATACTCATTTATAAAACTTTATGTTGAAAATAATTAGTAAAAGTGCAGAATCTACTTGATAAGTAATGAGAGTTGATTGATTATTCACTCTATTTAAAAGTAAAATCAGTATTTTTTCCGACAATGTTCCGTCAGTGAATAAAGCTAACAATTCATCAACTTTAAAAAAAAAATCAATTAAAAAAAAAAAATTTAAATGATAAAATAAACCAAATTTACAACGGGAAAAAAACAATCAATTAGGGGGGGGGGGACACCTAATATTCATATTAAAAATGATCAAAAAAATGAAATATAAATTATTTGTTTAACAACAAAAGTATCGTAACTGGAGGAAAGAAAATTGAGCTAAATAACTAAGAATTAAGAAATCATTACTACATTAAAAATAATTATTTATTAAATGATGCTAAGTTCTAAATTTAACGATGGGAAGATGTAAGCGATGAAAATGAATGCAATAAAGAATTGTAGATGGGGGGGGGGGGTCGGGGGTAGGGTATTACTAAATATATTAAAATAACACTGTAAAAATAATTTTATAAAATCAGAAGATATAATTATGGTAAATGAAAAGACGGCAGCACACAGTGTTCTACAATGAAATATAATTACAGTTGTGGAATAGATTTAAGCCTCATAACATGAACTTGTGTAAAAGCAAATACATTTCCATAAAAAGTCAAAGTATATAGCTAAAACTACAATCAGTAATTTTATTGAACCTAATTTTACTCATCCTTCTTATCATCCGAAATTTATGAGACATCTTAATTAAATCTTAATATCAAATATGCTAAAAAAAATTAACTAAAAAAAAAAAACTTTTGTATGGTAAAAAAATATAATGCCTTGATACATGAATTTATTATAATGTAAACAAATGTAACTTGAATACAAGGAAAACTATTATCTAAACATAAATGGGGGATCTTTTATCTGCCAAATGTGACCATTTGGATATTTATAATATCCATGGGCCATACAAAAACATTAACATATAAATTATCCTGTTATATTTGATTAAACATTTCATTAATTTATCCCTAATCATTAGAGGTGAGCAATATTTTGGATCAATTTCAACTTGCACTTTTTAAATGAGTAACAATTTAATGTGAATTAAATATAAAGTAATACCATTTTTATGATTAATGATTATTGCACATTTAATTACAAGTTTTCTAATTTGCCTTGTAATTATTCTTTGTGACATATTTATATTCTTGAATTTCTTTTTATGTTCTGAAAAGATTAATTCTGCAGCTGCTAGGATGCAGTCATTTATAAACTCCTCTTCAGAAAATGGTTTTGAAGTTTTCACTTTTTTTTTTTTTAAAACAAGTAATTTGCCTTCACAGAATTTTCTGACTTGTTTGAACTTTTTATGAGACATGTTAACCACTTCATGAAGCTTTTTTTCAAGTTTTCTATTTTAATATTCCTTTCCCAACAATTTTGTTGGTATCAGAATGTTTTGTTAAATGTGTTCTTTATTACTTGAAATACTTTCTAGAAGTATCAGACACACCAATTTACTATTTCTTTTTATAAACAAAAATATGTGTTGAACCATTTTTATTGAAACATACAATTTTTTGTATCATTGTTTTTTATTTTAATCAATGTAGTCAACATAATAAAATAAATAAATGCAAAAAAATAATAAAATGAAATAAAATTCTAATTTTATCTTTGTGAATGTACAGTTAGACGGTGAAAATTCCTATAAAACAAAAAAAAAAATACCCTCAGTATCAAAAATTAAATCCATAGTCAGATACATCCCTAAAAATTTGTTGGAATGTTGTATCTCTGATAGAATGAACTAGAACTATTATAAGGGTTGAATATAGTTGAAAAAATAAATTTTTATTTTACTTAATTCTTAATTCAATATTTGAACTGCACATGTTTAAATGGATGTTTTATACAGGGCCATTTTATATACATTTATGAAAATGTCTGAGGGCCTCATTTAGAGCTATCAAGAGCTGGTGTTGGGCTCCAGGTTGGAAATTTCTCCATCTCTGATATAAAGTATTCCATTAAAATTTTTGGAAACTATATTTTAAAATTAAAAAATTAAGAAAATAGAACAATTTTTACAGTAATGATTTCTGGCTAAAATAATGAAACTATGTTGATTTTGAATTGTATGAATCTATGTGTTTTAAATTTAAAAAGTTGATTTATGGATATCAAGCACATTGAAAGCAAGTGCAAAAAATATTATGAATTGGCAATCAAGATCTCTGCTACCCAAGCATCTAACATCTACAAAAATAAAAAAAACTAGAATCACATTATTGCAAATAATCATCAAAACATCTCATTACTTTAAACATTGCCTCTGAAAAATATTATTATCATAATTTTCATTTATTATTAATCCACTTCAAAAAAGGTCTCTCCAAGTTTAATCCATTTTCTTTGATTTCTAGTCTCTGTTTTCCACATTACAATAGTAAACATCTTATAATTAATCTGTTCATCTCATATAAGGTCTCCTTTTAGATCTTGATTATCATCTTTTCTAGAAATATGTCTATCTTAGCTCCAATTCATGTTTTTTTTAATTCTTTTAATGATGTAAGTAATACCTGTTTCTTGTCTTACTCATATATTTAGTTTTTGATCCCTTCTTTCTACTTGTAATACCCATTTTTTCATACTTCATTGAATTCGGTCTGAAGTTTCTGAATTGCTTTTTTTATTGTGTTCAAGTCTCAAGTTCATAAATATAAACTGGTAAAACTATTTTATTAAAAGCCTTTTTTTTTTTCAAAAACATAGTCATATCTCTTTTAAAATTAAAGTACTCCACCCAAATATAATTCTAATATTAATTGTATCCTCATTTTTCTCCTTTTATTTTCTTTGCATTTCTTCATATATTTATATATATTATTTACAATAACTTCCCTCATATATACTTTAATGCACATTTTTTTAATGATTTCTTTAATTTCCTGACAGTTTCGACTGCCTTGCAATCTTCATCATAACTACAATATTGAATGATATAAACATATATCATTCAATATGTTTATATCATTCAATATTGTAACTCTGATGAAAACTGCTGAACAGTCAAAACTGTCAGGAAAATAAAGAAATCATTAAAAAAAAATTGCATTAAAGTGAATATGAGGGGAGTTACTGTAAGCAATATATATTAATTGTATCCATTATGTTTGTATCTGTATTAATAATCTAACCAAGGTGTTTGAAGTTGTTAACTTCTTTTAATTCATCACTATTAATATTTATTTTTATGATTTTTAGAAAATCCATTGAACATTATTTTAGGTTTTTAGCATTTATTTTTAGTCCTACATCTTTACTTTTATCAGATAATTCTTGCAACACTTTCTGAAGCCTAGACCATTATTTGTAAAAACAATCATATCATATATAAAAATATAAATGATCTAAATAATCTTTCTATTACTCCCTTGCTAACTGTTTTAACCCACAAAATATTTTCTTGTAAAACTGCTGTAAAAAGTTTTGAAGATCTGTCATACATCCTTTTCAATGTTAATCTTTCTACTATAACCATGTAATATAATCATTGCTGTTGCATTTTGATGAATATTCCATATTATGATAATAACCTGGTCTATATCTTGATACTTCGCTGTTTTAATCACTATAGAAATGTTTGTATAATCAAAAATCTATTCCTAATCTATAAATCCAAACCATAATGGCAACTCACATTCACTGTTCCTTTTTATAACTTTTTCTAAAGATTGTAACTAATCCACTATGTAAAAACATTTTTAAATGTGGCATGTACTTTTCGTTAGTTAAGTATAGTTTGTTGTAGGTGAGGACTAATTATTTTGAGAAAATTTTTATAAAAAACTGACAAAAAATAGATAGGTTTGTAATTTCTAATATCTTTAGTACCATTCTTAAATATCAATATTACTACTGCATTCTTCCAAACAACCGGTGCATTTTTATCATTTAAATATTTATATATAACTTTGCAAACAATTTTTTAATTTTTCACTTTATTCTTTTAATATATCTAATTGCAACTCTATCATTAAGCTTTTCTCTTCTTTGTACAATTTATTACATGTTTCACTTCTTCCTTTAAAATGCTGGGCAATTCAGGATATGTAATAATTGTATGGGATATTTTTTCTTGTTCTACATTGCTGTCATCTGTTTTTTTTATTAATAATTCAATGTCTTATTATTATTTCAGAAATAAGTTTCTTACCAATACCAATATTTTTTTTTATAACTTTCTTTGATAATTCACCATTATATTTTTGTATATCTTATTACTAATTATTTTTCATACCATTATAAAAAGCTCTAAATATTCAATTCTTCCTAATAACTATTTTTATATGTTTCAGATTTCTTCTTTTCTTCACATGTTGTTTTGTCTCAGTAGAAAATTTACTGGCTAATGGCTGCTTTTTTGTATTGGCTTTTTTTTCTTGAAGTCCTTAATAGGGTATCAGTTATATACCTATTGATTTTATTCAAATCTGAAATCTCTTTAAAATCTTTTAATATTTTATAATAATTTCCAACATCTATTTTAAATTTACTGAAAATTTTTTTTTTTTAAATAATTTTTTCTCTCTAATGATCACTTTGTTTATTGAATTTATTAAGAATATTATAATTTTGAAATACATATTTTTTGTTAGGCAAAATATAATCCAATTCTTCTAGACTTTCATTTGGGTTTTTTCATATCCATTTCCATTTGGCATTTTTCTCAAAGGTTTCTTTTTTCCTGGAAATTCCACACATCTGTGTCCTCTCTCATTTCTATAACTATAAGTTACCCACAACACTTTCATCTTTCAATTATTTATCAATTCTTCCATGATAATTTTAAATACTATTTGGTGTAATCAAATGTTTTTTGTACATCCATATAAAAATCTACCATTTTATCATAATGAGAAATTTGTTGAAGCATTAACCTAAATTATGTGGTATTTGATTTTTTTCTCCCATTAAATTGAATTAATTAATCTAGCTACACTATTTGATACTCCATCAATCTCCATAATGTTCTCACTTTTTATTCATAATGACTCCCAATCCCCTTGGGTTTTTAATATTTATGCCTTGTAGTATAATACATGTCTACAATAAATAAACCAAAAAAAAAAAAAAAAAGGAAAATAAATTATTTTGAATGCCAATGTAAAACTTCAATGAAAGATATCAATTTTGCTGTATTCAATAAAAATTAAAATGGAAAAAACTAAATTATACAAATATAGTACAGAAAATTATCAAATTAAATGAACTTCAAACTGAAGATATCAATAGAATCTAATATTTAAGAAAATATTCATATTGCATGTTTTTCACAAGTTACAATTAAAAATCACAGTATTAAATATTAAAAAAAGTTAAATATTTCAGATTCTTAAATGATCTCACTAATGTTATATATGTATGAAGACACTATAATAGGAAGTATAAAAAATTAATTTAAATAAACCAAATATACTTTCAACTCATTATTATAATAACCATAGTCATAAAAACAACAACACTATTTTACTATCAAAAATATAAAGAAATTCATTTTTTTGCTTATTTGAATGCTATGATTCTTTGATTTGCCATGTTGTCCATTTTGAAAAATGACAAACCACTTTCATATCCATATTCTTTTTCATAACTATGATATACAGATGCAATTATTAAATCAGTTCAAGCTTTTTTAATACACAAATGATGGTTGTATCATTCTTTTCTCAAATTTTCTTAGTTTTGCCATAGTATGTAAATATCAAATCCAGTTGGTTACACCCTACAGCATATAAGATCATTCCAATATATCTACTTCACCTTTTGTAATATTAATTAACTTATTTATATTTCTAAGTGTCCTAAAGCCAATATTAAACTTATCTACACTCATTCCAATTTTATTTCCACTAATCATTACACATAGTAATAGCATCTAATTATTGTCATTTCTAATGTTCCTGATCTTATACATATTTCTTTTTAAATATTACTTCTTATTTATAATAAAAAAAATAGTCACAATTTCTGTGAGTTGACAGAAAAATGTTTATTGCTGATTTTATTAGAATTGAATTTTAAACTTAAGTCAAATGTAAATGTACCATATTCTACTAATGGTCTATTTATTTATCATAAAAGTTATGAGATTTTGATTGTTACTTTTGTGTGATTGATGATAAGTTCAAATTAATGTTGCATTTATATTTGGATTAAGTTTAAAATTAACTCCTAAATCCATGATTTCTTCAAAAATCAAGACTTAAATAAAATCTGACATTCTGCAAATAAGTAGTATCATTTTTGTTCAGAGATTTTCTGGTGAAGAAAGTAGATGTATGCATTTATATTTGACATTTCACAGTTTGTCTTCTATTCTTCTATTAAAATATATGTTTAATTCCAAGTGTATTATATATATATATACTGTACACATTTAATTGTGCCTTGTGCATTAATTAAAATAGTTAGATGCACAAAGCAGTAAAAATTTTAAATTTCAATTCAGTAATATACTTTGTAACCTTTTAAAACTACAGCAATTGCACTTAAAACTACCTTATATAATTTTATTAATACATTGAGTAATATTTAAAGTGCATATTAATAGTCTGTTATAAGTACACATTTTAATAATACTGTTGTTTAAAGTATAAATAATGTACTAATATTTATTAAAATAATGCAATTTTTATTGAAAGTAATTAATAACGTGAAAGCTAAACACCTTCAAACAGATACACTTTAAAAATGCTTATGTGACAGCCAATCAGGTGGAATAATGGCATCACATGGGACTCTAAATTCTAAAACACAAGCCAGAACTATTAGAAAAAGATGGGACCCATCTTAATCTATGCCTCAATTATATTTAAATAAGCCAGACTAAAGCATTTTGAACTAAGAGTGTGAAGCTCAAAATGCTTTAGTCTGGCTTATTTAAATATAATTGAGGCATATATTAAGAATTTAGAGTCCCATGTGATGCCATTATTCCATCTGATTGGCTGTCACATAAGCATTTTTAAAGCGTATCTGTTTGAAGGTGTTTAGCTTTCACGTTATTATATATTATCTGTTTATGCTTAAATTTAATATATTTACATTGAAAGTAATTCTAAATTTCAATGGTTATCAATTAAATCTATAAAATTAATTAACTTATTATTTAGTAAGGCAAAGCATTATCCAATGAAAGCATTTCTATGTGTTTCTGTCTTTGTGCTTACTTGCATGTATGTTATTTTGCAATATTTAATTTGCTAACCACAATTTTTATTTTAAGTAAAAGTAATAAAGAATTGACTTATATTTAATATTTAATAAATACTAAATAGATATGAGAAATAATTTATTTCATGCAATGTCTATTTAATAATATTTAGTTTATTAAATAATTATATTAAAAAAGTATTTATTACAAATTTAAATATTACATAAGTTAAATTGCTATTATTAGAATTTTTTTTTTTCTATTATTAGAATATTTTTTTTTCTGTCATTCCTTAATTAAATCTAAAAATAGAACTTAAACTTTGTGATTGGAAATCGATTTTATTGGATGAATGATTTTAGTAGTCAGCTGATCAATTGAGGTTGGCTATATAAGAGAGGGAGAACAAGTGTGCTAAACAATTTAAAATATTTTTTTTGCTAAAAGAAACAGTTAATATTTTTGTTTTAAAAAAAATGTGTTTCAAATTTTATCCTTATTTAAACCAAAGTTAATATGAAATAAAAAGGTAACCAGTCAACTCTCTAAGGAGAAAAAAAGGCCAAATTGGTATTTAACTTATTGGAGCAATTGGAGAAAAGAAAAATACATGAATGGCTTGAACCACAATATTACTGGAATTTCCACTTTAATCTATGGCAAAAGGTGACCTTATAAAAACAATGGACCATGCAATAGTGTATTATGCAAGAATTTGTTTATCGTATTATAGAAATATTTTTCTATTTGTGTACAAACTTTTATATGATTGTAAAATAACATAATATTAACTCCTGAATTGAACTATTTAATCTGCTTTAGTGTTTAATTGTGGAACTGTTATTTTATTTATTTTTTCCCTAGTAATATTGTAAATATTTTTAATGACTTACAATATAAAAAGACATTTAAAACTTGAATTACTAATTTATTCATCTAATATGTTATGATATTATATAACAGAACTGCTAAAATATGTTATATTTAAACCAATACTTATTATAACAGTGTATCACTCTGTTATTTTTAAAAGAGAAAAAAAATACTGAAATTTATCTTAAAATTATATATGAGAAATAAAATATTTCATGATTTAATCTAGCTTGCTGCACTAAAGCTAAAGATTATAATCCATATTTATTCTAATTGGAACTACTTATAAAAGGAAAGTTTTCATTTTACCATGTTTTAAAGTCTTTTTCTTAAATATTAAAGGAACTGTAATATTACAAGAATATGCAAGTGGACAATTAATTAACTTTATCTAAGAGAAATGATTTTTGCCATTTCTAATTTTCAAGCTTATTGTCTTCATTGTCTATAGATGGAAAAAAAAAAGATTTTAATAAGTGAATTAACTGTTCAAATTTCTGTTTAAACTTACATTTCAGGATGTGTTTTGGTAAAAGAAAATTAACTTTTATTAATTTATTTTTTGGGATTGTCATATTTAAAGAAATTTATATTTGATGTTTTATATTTATCATTTTGAATTTTACCAGATATTATATATGTGGGTATACTATAATTTAGTATATATAATAGAGTTATCTATATTTTAAGCTATGTTGAAAGTGTGGTAAATGATGGTTTATTTTTATATTCATGAAACCTTGCTGGACAAGTGTTATTGAATTATAACATTTATTGTTAATTTTATTGTTTTTTTATTATATGCTTATTTAGTTTGCTTAATACTATTCTGTTTCAAATTTAGAAGAAGTAAAAAAAAAACATAGAGTGTTTTGTTCTGAAAAAATATTCCTCATATCTTGAAAATTGCTATTTTAGAGTTATAATGAATATATGCTTCTGAATGAAAGATGTTTATTTAGGAATTAATTATTGGGGTGGTTACAATTTTTATATTTTAGATAATGAATTATTTTATGAAACCATTATTTACATGTGTTAATTTTTCTTTGCTCTGTGTGTATGCTATTAGCAATCAAATTATGCTAGTGCATTCGGATGTTAGAATGTATTGTCCTACTATTGGGCATTTATTAATTTTTGTGGTGGAATTTTATATTTTAGTTCTGATGAACATATCAGCGGTTATTATAAAATGTATTAAGATGTCATATTTTCAGTTTACAGCTTGGATGTGCTTATGATGTTTAAACCTAAGGATTTCTTGTCAAATGGAACTGTTTGGGTTCACATGGGTATTCATTCTTTGTGTTTTATTCCTGTAGTGCATAGTGTAAGTTGTATGGAGAACACAGGTCATATAGTCATAAATTCTGATGGGCCATTTGATATAATTCTTATGAAATTCTTATATCTGGATTATTAAAAGTGCTTCTATAAAGAACCTGGTTACAGACATCACATCTAATATAGTCTTTGAAAATCTTGAAAAAAGTTATTACATTCACATAAGCTTGTACATGTTTACATAGATACAAAACCTAGAATTTATGATGTCTATGAGTATAAGGTTGTTAGTATTATGAATGTTAGTTAGCATCACACCTAAGCAAAATTTAATAATAAATATTTAAATATTTCCAAGTGCACAATCATGATTTTGCTAAATAATCCTGAGAGCAATGGAAACAGATAATTAAATTGCAAATAATTTTTGAAAGATGTTTAATAATTGCTATTTTAAGAAAAAATAGAATTTGTTAGAAATTCCTATATGCCAATTTTAAACCTGTATGTTAATGTGAGATACGACTTAGGCTATGCTTTAGTTCAAAATACTTGTTTATGTATATGAAATAGTATTTTAAAATTTATAATTTAAAAAGTTAAATTATTGCCAAGTAATTAGTAGCCAATTAAAATAGCATATATGTTTAATTATTTTCTGGTTAACTCAATGAAGTAACTATAAATTATTATGAAAAAGTAAATAGTAATTCATAGAATCATCAAAGATATAACAATATTTTATATTGTTTGTTTTGCTTTATTTAAAGTAAAAGGGGGAAATATAATATGATAATTTAAATTATACAGGAGGTAATTCAAATATATGCCCACTTTGAAATATATAGTTTATTAAGAAATAATTATAGTCTTATTACAAAAGGTAAAGTAAATTCATTTGGATAGATAGATATATTACCAAACTGATAACTTGTTCATTGTATTTGAAAATTTGTAACTATAAAATTATTTTATTGGAATTTATAAATAGTCACATTAATAAAAAATTACTTATATTCTGTGTGTTATAAAATAAAATTTAGATATTGATTTGTAAATTCTAAATATTGTCTTGTAAATAAATTGATTTTTGTAGAATTTAAAATTGTGTAGTTTGATATTATTAATGTTTCTATATTTCTATTTATTGTTCACTCCAAACACTGATTAAATTCAATATTTATTTTACTGTACACTTATAATAAATCATCCTATTTAATATATGTATTATACTTAGGAAAATGATTATTTTTGTCAAGAAGTATATGATAACTGGTTCATAAATTATCATAGATTCAGAAAACATATTGAATAAATCCAAATTTATTTAATCATGCACAAGAGTTATCATCTTCAATGGTCACATATGTTCATTACGTAGTAAACTTAAGAAATTTTTATTGTTTGTTTCAAACTAATAACAATCATTACTATTATTATTAGACTTATTTTGCATTCAAATACAGAACTTATTATTTTAAGGTGAGTAAGCAGAACTATATTTGGATATCCATATGCCAATTACTTTATTCAAGAAAATTATAAACTTTGTTTAAATATTTGCATTATAAGATTAGTTATACTATATTTATAGTATTAAAGGTTAGTATCATGAGAGATGATTCCTGAGTATTTTAATAATCCAAATTATATTTTATTAGATTTCTTAAATTATAATAGAGATTTTTCTTAAATTAATTCAAAACTCTGTAAGACCTAAAGTAACTATTTTTACAGTTTAATTATCATATTGCAAAGCAAAGTTGCTATAGTTTGTTTAATATTATTATTTTCTATTTTTCTAAATTTTGTTTTTGGATTATTGGATTTCCATAAAATTACCCTTTGTTATCCAATATCCTATGCTTTGTTTCTTCTGTAATATGATATCCCTAAGATAAAGATTAAAATACAATAAAGATTTAAATCAAGATTTACTTCAAATTAAAATTATAATATAAATTTATTCTTATAATAAATTTTAATATTATTCTTAAATATTTAATTGGAATATTGGTTTAGCTTTATTTAAATAGGATTATTATAGTTATCATAGAGATATGATTGTAATTCTTAAAGGATTGGAATTCAATGGTATTTCTATGCATCAAGTATTTGTCTTTGATATTTATTTGACTTTAAGGCAGTCTGTACACCTTCATATAGGAACACAGTCCCATGAGTCAATTTATTATTATTGCTATTATTATTCTGAGCTAGGAAATTATTAATTAATAAGTATTTATTTATTAAAGCAGTTTAAGATTAGTGGTTATTATTATTTATATTATTTGATTATTGTTTTCACATTTTTTGGTGTCTCGATTACTTTCGATTGTGCCCATCGCTGCAGTTACAATATATATATATTAAAATTAAAAATTTTCATGAGTAACACATATAAATGGCATACTAACCACATTCATCAACGTATAAATGACATACTAACTATGATCATCAATATAAAATTAATAATATTATCATACTATCTTTTTGGCTTGGCCTTTCACTCGATAGTGATAGTTATTATAAAAAAATATTATAGAGGCCTCATAAAAGAACCATACATATAACAAGATTAAAGTGTCAACAAATAAAAAATAAAAACAGAAAATTTTATGGGGATGATAATAAATGAGAAAATTGGTATAGATATTCCAATTAATAGGCTTTAATTATTTTCTAAATGAAATATAATTTACATGTATCACCACATTTTTAGATACAATTTAGTTTCATAGGAATGTTAATCAATTTTCTAATTTTTCTTTGGTGGAAAGTGTTACATCTAGATAGAGTGCTGATATTGAAAGACTTATATAATGACCAATATCTATAGAAAGGAGTGAAAATGCCAATGATGGTAGGTGGCTCTTGATTGCATTAGCATATTCATCTCTCCTAAAAATGATTGACATTTACTCATGCCCATATAAGAGACTCTATAAACTTCACATGGAATTTTATCATCTCCCTGTTCAGATCTTTTCTGCAACAAAAATCTTTTTTGCTAGAATATTGAACCTCTCAAATATGGCATATCTAGGAAAGAAAAAATTATTTAAGCAATAACTTGAGAGTTAATAATAATATTAATGAAATCACAAATAAATCCTTAATTCAGACTCAAAATAGTTGTAATAAAAAAGCAACTATTATAGCTTATAATCTTAATAGAAGGTACTTCAGAAAATTTTAAATGGTTTTGAAATGCTACAACACAAGAACTAATAAAAATTTTATTCAAGCTTAATAAATTGATTCTTTGTGATGTCCAAGAGTTTATGAAATTTCATATGAAGTTTGTGTAGCCTATTATTGCAGATATAAATAATTATATATATTGTAGGAGAGGTGAACATGCTATTGCAATTAAGTAGCAATAGGTTATCATAGATATTCTCACTTCAAGATTTGGACACTAGTCACAAAATAGGTTTTTTTTAACCATCAGGATTCTATCCAGGTGGGTCAATCACCAATGAAGAAGAAATGGAAATGCCTTTGAAATATATAAGCAACCAGATTATATTGATAAAGATGATAATACATGCACTTTTTTCCATTAAAAAATTAAAGCTTATTAATCAGAATACCCATTAATTTCTTATCAATTTTTTTATCTACTATTATATCAAATTTCATATTTTATATGTAGTGTCTTTGTGTTTAATAGCTTATTCTTTAATTTTGAGATATGTATTCTTATTTGTAGTGACCGTACAATTTTATTTAAATAATATGCATTACACATATATTGCAACATACAAATCTGAAAATAGTATCACACTTGTATAAAATCTAACAAGCGCATTTCTCTTGTATAATGACAATGATATTTTGAACAGGTGGATGAATACTTTAATTATGTTTTGAATAATGTTACAAGAATTGAGATGACAAGTTTTGATGATATACCCATTTATCTATTCATTTAGATTTGGACAAAGATATCCAGCTTAATAAAATCAATTCAGTTATTTATAATCTTAAAAATAGAAAGACTGCAGGTTCTGATATATATCTGTAGAAGTTCTAACATATGGTAGCTTCAAAAATATTAGACTGTTTTAGGAATATCTGAACCCATGAAGTTGTGCCAGCTGATCTTAAGGATTCTTTCATTGTGCCAATTTTTAAAAACAAAGGAAATAAACAAGATTGCAATAAACAACATGGAATGTCATTATTATTTATTACAGCAAAAGTTCTTCCAAGAATTTTGTTGAATGGGCTTCTTACAATTGTAGATGAATGATTATCAAAGACCTTTTATGTTTTTAGAAAATAAAAAAGCATAGTTGATATGATTTTTGTTGCCAGGAAAATGCTAGAAAAAATGTCTGGAACGGAGAAGCGATTTATGTATTGCTTTATTGATTTGTTCTAAGGACTTGATTATCTTAATTTGATACATCTATGGCATTGTTTGAAATTAGTTAGTTTATCCACCCAAAATTATTTATAGCATACAAATTTTACATGATAAAATGAGAGATATTTTTATTACTGCAGGAGGAAAATCTGTGGCATTTAAAAAGAAAATTAGTAATAAACTAAAGTTATTGCTTGCTCCACTATTGTTTTCAATTTTTATGACAGTAGTCTTTAAAATTGGTGATACAGATTAGATAGTGAAATTTTTAATCTGAGTCAATTACAAACAAGAACTTCATTTTTGGATTGTGGATTTACAATGTGCTGATGGTTGTTTATTTTAGTTCAAAAGACAACTTTCACAATGTTCTTAATGCTTTGAATGCACTTATATAAGGTCTTGATTTATTAATTAATGTTCAAAAAAATCAAGTTCTCTGTCAGACAATGATAGAAGTAATTGATTCAAAGCAAATAGATGAGCTAAAAATGAGCAAATACAACTTCAAAAACAAACAATGGATTAAATCATAGATGATGAATAAGCTTATTGCTTTTAAAGTCAGAGATTGAATCAAAAATAACTTGAAATAGAACAGGTTCAAATAAAAAAACAAACATCAGAAGTCTATTTGATTACCACAAGTACATGATAATGAACTAAAACTACTGAGGAAAATTGAAGCAAACAAGAATTATTTAAATAAAACATCCAAATATATAGAATCTGAGCCTAAATGCCTTTAACAAAAATCGTATCAAAAAAGAATATGATGTACTGCATTTAATGCAGTTGGATAAACAAATACAAATGAAAACAGAGCAGAATTTAGTACATCCCCAAAATAAAGTCTCCATTAACACACATATTGAGTGAAGACTTGCCTCCCATACTGATCAATCTATTAGATAAAGACATCCAACAGCATAAATTATGTATTAAATCTATGCATACAAAACCTTTTAATATATTTAGTATGCATATGGATGTATTGTATTTAGATAAAGTAATGCAGAAAAAGAATTTCATTGAACATCAACTTTAATTACAACAGGGGAAAAAATCAAACACAATTTTCTCCCATACCAATTGCTTCTCCAGAATTGCCATGAAAGAAACAGCCTCCAGACAGACTTTAATATTTGACTATGGCTGAACAATCTTACTTTATTGATCAATGGCCGAATAAAGAGCTTATAAAATTCCACTGGTCATGAAATGAAGTTATATAAATAAGTACAATAAATTTTTTTGTTATGTTTGTTTAGTTTTCAAGTTTGAGAAATTGAAATAAATGATCTTTTATTCATTTCAATAAAGGAAAAAAATATTTTGGTTTCTCTTCTAAGCAATCAAAGTGGTATGCAAATTTTTTTTTTTTTTTTTAAAAAAGAGCTGAAATGAGTTGTTAAAAAAAAAAGAAGTTTTATATAAAATCAGTTTTTCTTTTCTTATTCAATCAGACTGGATTCTTTCTACATTCAGACATATCAAATTTTTCACTAGGTTTAGTGAGTAGAAAGAAAACAAAAGAACAACACCAGCTAGCTATACATCTATCCTAAATTTATCTCTGCTGATTAATGACATCTAGCAGAGTAAAAATATATGGCCTTTTGTTACAATGGAAAGTTGTACCACTTTAATAGAATACCCTTTGGGTTGAAGAATATATGAAGCAGCATTATTAAAATGCTTGTACCATGTATTAAAGAAATAAAATAAATGACTTGGTAATCATATACATGGATGATGTTATAATTGTGTCAAAAGACAGGGAAGAACATGTACAGCACCTGAAGTTATTTCTGCAAGAATGTTAGGATAAAAACATTAGGATTAATCTGCAGAAAAGCCGGATAGTGGCTACAGAAGTGAATTTTTAGGGCACTTGGTCAGTGGTAGAGGCATTAAATCACATACAGAAAAAATCCAGGTCATTAGAGACTTTCCCATACCAGTAATAAAAAACTAGTCAGATCATTCCTGGGTATATGCACATTCTATAGTAAATTCTATGAGAATTTTGCCACAGACATGGACCACTAATACAATTATTACAGAAAATACGTCAGGCAAATGGGAAAAAAACCAAGAAACAGGTTTTTGGAGAGCCAAAGATAATGTTTTCAGTGAGGTCATGTTTGTACATCCAGATTTCTGTAAACCATTCATCATACAGGTAGCAGATACAGGCTGGGAGCCACCTTGATCTTAGAGCAGGAAGATAGTAGATATGTAGAGTATTGTATTTTAGCAGTCGTCCACCATGAGGTCCAGAAAAAAATATTCAGTAACTGAGAAAGAGTCCCTTGCTGTTGTTTGGGCATTTCAGAAATTTAGGCAAATTTTTTGTTGGGTCAGAGGTGATTGTGGGATCAGATCATAATAGTCTGAGTTCTTGAACTACAATTACCTCTCAAGTGGTTTATTAATACAATGGAGCCTCTTCCTGCAAGAGCTTAATTACTCCATACAGTATTGCAGAGGGACAGAAAATGTGGTAGTGGATGTGTTGAGCAGGAACCCAGGTACCTCATTATCAAACCATTTACAGGTTGATGATTTAATTATAGCAACAATGGGGAGGATGAATCTGTAGAAGACTTAAGACATTTAAAGGAGTGACAGAGATAAGATGTGACCTAAAAGTACATTATAGATAGGCTACAGAAACAGGAACACAACAAAGGGGGATCAGGGAAGAAAATAAAGAAGAAACAGGATACATGATTCTATTTGAGCAAAGGGATATTATGGTACTTGGCAGATGTAAAAGAAGACAAGAGGATAATAATAGTACCCAAGGAACTCCAAGAAAAATTAATTAGCTATACACATTGTATATATGGACACTATGGGATAGGTAAGGTAGAACATTTGTTAAAGACATGGTTCTACTGGGTGGTCATGAGACCAAAGATGACATGGGTAACAAAGGGGTATGAAACCTATGAGAATACAAAACTTCCAAACAGATCTTATGAAGGACCCCATTAAGCTATTATTCCTCAGAGACCAAATGACCTTGTTGCAGTAGGTACCAAAGAATGAGATATATCCTGGTAGTTTATAATGTATTCTCCAAATAAGTAACTGCATACCCAATAGCCTGAGCCAATGCGAAGATTGTTATTAGAGTATTAGAAACCCAGTACTTTAAGAAGGTAGTAAGACCTAAGGCCATATTGTCCAATCATGGTATAATCTTTGTATCTGCATAATGGCAAGGCTTGCCAGAAAATATTGGAGTATGGCATGTCTTATCATCTATCAGAAACTCTCAGTCTAACCCATGAGAACAGGTTATGAGAGAATTGGGAAGGCTCATCAGGATTTACACTTTAACAGACCATAAGAGGTGGGTGAGACAACTGCCCAGAATTGTGAATTATATGAATTGGATGAACAGTGAATCAACAGGTTTTTCTCCTATTCGGTTCCATTTTGGTCAACCTGTGCCAGTATTATACAAGTCAAGATTACCAGTTGCTCCAGAGCAAATCGACCAGGAGACAGACTGGAAGAGAGCACAAGAATGACTGGAACATTGTGTGGACATAAGTACATGAAGACAAGGCATAGGAACAACTAGGTTTAGAGTTGAGGATCAAGTAAGGGTCAGAAAAAACCTAGTCAGTCATGCAGACACATTTTCAAGAAATTTCAAAATATATGTGAAGGCCCATATCACATACTAAAAGAAAATAAGCTGAATGCTTTTATACTGGCAAATGATAAAGGGGAAAGGGCACATATAATGCAAGAACTTTAAAGCCATATAATCTAAGACAGTGAACAAAGATGGGGGGAATGGTAATTAGTAAACAGAAGTATACTATAAACATTAAGTAGAATAAACTAGCCAAAATACCTAGTTTATTCCCATGATTAACTGTGGGAGGACCAGACAAGATGTGTTGGCAGTTGAATTAGAAGATTTTGCTGAGAATGGAATATAAGAAAATAAAATAAAAGTAGGTTAGATGGATTTGTATTTATATAAAATATATAATAGTTGATTGAAATTAGAAAATTTATTTTCTTTGAGGCAGTACACATTGTATTGATAAAAGTTCTATGAAGTGTGACATCGGCAATTAAATATCACCACAGGCATTACAAAAAAAGGAACTTTGAAAGCAAAATCCAATGAAAGATAAAAAGTTTGAAAAAGGAATTCAGGAGGTGTTCACTATACACATGCGTAAAGGGTTTTTCAAAGACATATAAAAGGGATAGACATGAAAAAAGTTTTTTTTCCTGTATATACACCACAATGCAGTATTACCTCAAGATAGTTGCCGATATTCAGATGGGCAGCTAGAACGCCTATACATCATTGATCTTCCTTTCCCTCAAAACATCCATATAATGATTTAAAAGAAATCATCACCTGCCTGAAATGGAAGCATCCATATAATGATTTAGAAAAATGAAGTCATCACTTGCCTGAAATGGAAGTCTCACATCGAAGTTAAACCTATCTTGTGAATCATCGAGAAAAAAACTGGGGATCATATTTATTAAAAAAAAAAAGACTAATCTATGGAAAAACCTTACTGGTAAGAAATCAACTTTGAACTTTATAATACAGGTTTATTATATACCTGTATCAATATATGTAATATATACAGTATATGAGCACAGAGTTTCACATGACCCACCACTCTATCTCATAACACTGATATACTTGAATACATGTATGTTGAAAAGCAAAATAATCACCAACATAATTATTTCATGCTAAGCCAGCAATCATCGGTTGGTCCAGATTATCATCTCTACACATATATGCAATAAGTGCTCAGATATATATTAAGATAGCCAATCTTCATACTTTAAAGGACAGGCTTCAATCCACTCCACACTCCAACTCTTCAACCATCATCCAATTGAAAATCTGATGATGGAATGCTTAAAGCTGACCCTGAAGCCAAGATTCTTATCACACCAATATCTGACCCCTCATGTAACACAATCCATTTAATACACATACAAGGGAAGGGCAGACATCTCTACTATGTAATAACTGAAATACGGACTTATTACATACCTGTATCAATATATGTAATATATAGAGTATATGATCACAGACTTTCATATGATCCACCACCCTCCACTCTATCTTATAACACTGATACCCTTGAACACATATATGCCAAAAGATAAATAATCACCAATATGCATTTCATGCTAAACCAGCAATCATCACTTGCTCAGATATATATTAAGATAGCCAATCTTCATACTTTAATGAGCAGGCTTCAATCCATTTCACACTCCAACTCTTCAACCATCCATCTAATTGAAAATCTGATGATGGAATTCTCAAAGGCCGTCCTGAAGCCGAGATTCTCATCACACCCATGTTGACCTAAACTCAATCTGACCTCTCATATACAGGATGTAATCCATTTAATACATATGTGAGGGATGGGCAGACATCTCTACTATGTAATAACTGAGATACAGGCTTATTATATACTGAAACGGTTGTCTTCAAGTCCCTCACCGTTTCACCAACCATCCTAATAACCCACTCGTCTGTGCTAAGTTCAAACCTGTTTAATAAGTCTAAATTAAGATTTGTAAGCTAAAAATTGCAATCACGGCTATATAAACAGCATTATATACGCACATACGAAAGAACGCTATAAGTGAATAGTATTGCCAGAGTTATAGCGTATAATTTTATCGCATAACATTTTAAAACAGTAATAATGTAGCGTCAATTTATTAATTTATTACTTAAATTCGTATGTGGGAATATAATCCACCTATATTGAATATACATATATAGCATAGTGGCGTGATTAAAATATTTATTAAATTTTAAGTTTCATTTTTATTATAAACCAATTTAATGTAAAAACACATTGAAAGGGTGATTGATTGCAAATGCGCTGACAAGTTTCTTTTTAAAAAAAGAAAAAAGATTTTTTTTTCTAAAAATAAAAGTATTTTCGGAGAATTAAAAGTTTAGTAAAGTTTTTGCTGTAAACAATTGTATCAGTATATGCCACACCTGCCTTAGGGTTCTAAAAAGAAAAGCCAATTTTAAAATAATCTAGCTAATTGATTCTAAATTATTTTGGAGACCTCGCTAATAAAAAATATGTTTACAGCAGGGATTTTACACATAAATTATAAAATCAGAACAAAATTCCTGACTAATTAAAAATAAAATCTAATATCGGATTAAACTGATTAAAATTCGATTTAATTAAAAGTTGATAATCAGAGAAAAGTTATAACACCTAAAAGGAATGTCAGCATGTTTGAAGTCAACCACTAATTTCATAAGCAAATTAAAAATTTTGTAATCTTGATGGAGATGAAATTCCAAGGTGTGTGGGCTGATAAGGCGATCATTTAAAAAGGCCATGTAAAAGTGGAGGAGCCATCTTAGATCTTTACTTTTTTTGAAACCTTGACAGCTTGAATGCTACATCTGTGAAGTTTTGCCCTCTTTGATCATCGTTAAGCTTTGGAATCCAGCGTGTATCCTGAACCAAAAGCAATCGTGAACATTTTGACATCCAGTTAAGACAATAATTTTTATATCTGTGCGAGAGAAAATGTCGGGCTAAAACAGGCAGCCTTGGCTAAGCTCCAGAGTGAAGGCGACGGGACTTTACTTCCATCAAAAAAACCACCATCACCAGTATGCCGCCATAACATCTCCGCTCTAACCATGGGAAGAAGATGATGCCACAAGCCGCCACAAAGACTCCCGTAACTCCAGCTCAAGTACTACAAGATGACCGGTAACCTCACCATTTGTAACTGCAGTTCAATATATTAATTTTCCTTTAAGTCTAGACTTATAAAATGTATTTTAATTCTAAAATCTTGAATTCAAGTAAATTGCTAAATGTCAAATTTTATTCTTAAAGTTAATTATATAATTCTGACCTACTTTCTAATGTTTCCTAACTAAATGATTTTAATAATTTTATTTTCAATTTTCTCACTGCAGTTGTGACTATGGTTTCTTTATTTTTTATTTTAAAATATAAATTATATGCTAATGCCTCGAAACAGTGAGCATTTAATATTAATAATAAAGAGAAGAGAGAATGACCCCTCTTCATTTAATAATTATTTATCGTAGCTTAATGCACGCTGTTTCGAAACCCTCTTAAATAACTGTTAAGAATTGGCTATGTGCGGATTATTATTTTGACCTTGATTATTTAATTATTTGTTGGCAATTTTAAAATGGGAATCTTGTTTTAACCCAAAGTAAATTTCAATTTAATTTTCACTAAGCAATATCCAAGCCTTGAATAAGTATATTTGTTATCTATTTCATTTTGTAAAAGCCCTACAAATATACTTTTTTCCCCTTTTTTGTTTTTATTAATTAATCGCGTAATCAAATGTGTTATTTGAGATTGGAACTAGAAAGCAAAGAATATTTAAAAGTACGCCCACGTATAGCATATGATATTAAAAATGCTATATTAGAGTTGGCGCTAATGATTCCACTGATTAGCTATCGTTCTCGTGGCTAAATATTAAATGATTTCAACTCTTTTGCTTGGCGGATGTGATAATTTTATTATACATTTAAACTTTCTCGTTATGTTGCATGTTTCTTTAAGATGGGACTCGGAACGGCCATCCCTCTTACACTCCTTGGGTCGCACACGAATAAGACCTGACGTCAAATTCCAGGCAATAGTGTTAGCTACCCCAACCCTCTTTAGCAGCATGGCGATCGGTCATAGGGCTCCGGTGTTGATCACAAAACCCTAAATATTAATCCATCCGCAGAGCAACATTTATTATAACTGTTTACCAGCGCTATAGCGCATTGGTTCTTTTGGTGGCCAACTCTTCCTCCCTTAAATTAAGTTTCAGCCATTGTCTGACATATTCAAAAGCTAGTTTCGGTCTCATGTACAATAGTTTGAAATAATAATATTATAGATAAAATTGACTTTAAATGTTTCACATATATGAGAAAACAAGGCTTCGTCTGATTGCTTAGCTGAAAACCATGGAATAAGAGGGATTAGCATAATCTGCCCCATAGCTACAATGCAGTGACTGATCAATAAGATAATAAAGCCAATGATGAAAACAATATTTAACTTCATCAAATAAAATAACAAATGTAAAATAATTTTAATTGTAAGGAGAGAAGGTTAAAGCGCTCTCCAAAATGTTAGATGCTACGCGCATTTTAATTGTAAAATGCAAGAATAATATAGATAAAATCGTCAAATTTAATCTGCAAAAATAAACATACAATTTAATAAATTACTCTGATCTCGATCTTATTTATTTCAATCCAATTCAAAATTCTCTATATTATATATGTGATTTCCGATGCATTAATTAGTTTTAAATATATACAGTTAATAAATTCCATTTTTTTTTGTTATGAGTCTCATTTGCTTCTCCGTGACCTATGTCGGCCGTGTGGAAAGAGGTATACTACGTGTAAGTTCAAGGTGGTCATTCGTAGGGTCTTGAGTCTTGGAATCCTGGCTTACGAGTTGAAGTGCGGTCGGACTCGGGATGTTACAGTCCTAGCCTGGTCAGCTTCGGTCTCTTTTGCTGGGATTCTGAATTCTGTTACGCGAATGTACATACTTGACCGTTACAATACGTGTATCAATATATGTAAACCAGCACTCATCACTTGGTCCAGATTATCATCTCTGCACATATATACAATAAATGCTCAAATGTATATTAAGATAGCAAATCTTCATACTTTAATGAGCAGACTTCAATCTACTCCAACCTCCAACTCTTCTGCCATCCATATCATTGAAAATCTGATGAGATAATCAAAACTTTTTTTAAAAAAGGTGAATGTCTGAATTATGTAAAAAGAAACAAAAAACAATTAATTATAACACTAATAAAATGATTATAATGTAAATCTTGGTAGTTCAATGAAATTGTTTTAATAAAAAAAATGGTAATCTTATCAAAAAGAAAAATATCATCATAAAATAAATAGATTTCTATAATAAATTATATTTTAATAGAAAGAAAGAGAAGAAAATTATTTTACAATTATGATATCTACAATTCCATGTATTTTAAATTAAACAAAGAGACATACAATTAAATATGTGAAATTGTAAAAAATCTCTAGAATATGATAAAATTATTATAGATATGTTTAAAAAATGGAAAAATTAAAAAAAATTGGAAAATGTCTAAATGATAAATATATGCCAAATGATAGAAGAAACATAATAGTAATATTTATAAATGATAATAAAATTATAGGCCTATCAGTTTTTTTGGCATTCCTATATAAAATTTTTATCAAAATAATTATTATATGTCTGCAGAATACTTTGAACTCAGACAACCAAAAGAATAAGTTAGATTTCAAAATGTTATAGGTCAGTAGATCATATTCAAGTATTAAAAGAAAGGAGAAGAAAATCAATAAAAACAAGATGTCATGATTTAAATCTGTAGTTTATTAAATGCATTTTCTTGCATAATTATTTTGTTGATGGATAAAGCTTTGGAACAGCAACATAACGTCAAATTGTGAAAAATATCAAAATGCAACAGTAGGGATCAAATTACATTGTAATACTAAGATGATTGGGATTGATATAGATGTCCTACAAAGTCATTTCATTTCTTTAATATCTTTTTTATCAGTTTTACAAAAAATATTGTATTAACTCAAATAAAGAGCTAAACAAATGAAATAGAAAATTCAAGTTTTTTAGATTTCGTAGATTACATGATATTTTTGCAAATAATGCTTCAAAATTTTGAAAAAATGTTAGAAATGCTGTTGAATTGAAAAGAAAAATAATAGGACTAAAGATAAAAGCTAAAAAAAATCAATGTTTAATAAAAGTAAAGATTGATAAGAATACATTAAAAAAAGTGAACAACTGCAAATATTTTAGTCAAATTATTATTGCATTTGGCAACACAAAAAAATAAAATTAATCATAAAGTAAACTTGAATAGAATAATTTTAATGAAAATAACTTAATCTTAATTTTATACAAGATAAATGGATATTGCAAGGATTCTTGATATAAAAGTGAAAACATAAATTCGAGATACTGAATTAGATTTGAGAGTTTTCCATGATACATTGGATAACTGATAATGATTGAAAGTAATACTGATGTTTTTGAAAATAAATAACAGTAGTACTTAATGAAAATTAAACTGTAATGAAAGTTACAGTGTATTACTTACCATTGTTAAACATTTTAACATTAAATAAAATGAAAATTATTAAAACATATAGTAGGGGCCATTTCTCTTCTCTATTATTATTAAAATGTCTTATTCTTTAAAAAACTAAGATGGATTTGATTTTGTTTGCATGAAGTTATTCACTGTCTGTCATAAATTAAAAGTCTTAATCTCATTATATTAAAAAAACAAATCCAGCTTTAATCCACATTCATAATTTCAAAAAATGTCTCCAGGAATAATCCAAAGTCCCTAAATTATTATGAGAGATAATACACATTTGATAATATTGACAAATGCTTAGCACAATTAAGATCATGGTTTCACCTCTTTTTTAAGAACATTGAAATTGCTACAAAAGATGGATATAATTTTAAATAGATTTCAAATATATGTTTAACATTTTCCATGCTATTGTTTTAAAGAAAAAGTTGCTAAATCAAAGATTTAATCTTAAACTTTATATAAGTATGTGAAAACATCAATATATAACACTAACTTTGTTTAATGGTTGTAAAGAATTTTAACTAAGACAAAATGTTTTCAAAACATTCAATATTATCTTCAAATAATAAGCAAATTAAATTCACAGTGATGTATCTCTACAAGATTAATAAAAATATTATTTATCCTGTTTAATCTACTATTGTAAAAATATATTTTTATTTGGGCAAATAAAACAAATGAATTGTAACTAACTTTTAAAAATATATTATAGTAAATATCTGCATTGTTTTCATAGAAGAAGTAATCCTCATTTTTGTTATAAATATTATCTCAAAAACATTCTAAAGAAGATATTTTAATTTGAAATTGATTTCTATAAAATATTGCTATATACTCTGAAAATTTGAAATACAGTTCAGAATTTATGATAAAATGTGCAATTTCTTAGATTATAATATGATTTTTTTACAGTACAGGCTTTTTCATACCTGCACTTACATATGTAATATATAGGGAGTTTGAACTCAGACTTTCACATGAGCCAAAACCATCCATGCTATCTCATACCACAGATACACTTGATCACACATATGTCAAAAAGACAAATAATCACCCATATATTTCATGCTAGACCAACTGATGAGTGCTGGTTTAGCATGAAATATGATACATGTGATTATTTATCTTTTCGACATAAGTATGATCAAGTGTATCAGTGGTATGAGATAGCATGGATGATTTTTGGCTCATGTGAAAGTCTGAGTTCAAACCCCTATATATTAGATTATTATAGCAAAATTATTCAACCATTTTATGAATTATATTATTTCAATTCAGAGAAGTTAAAAAAATATTGGAAATTTTGATATAAGTATTGCTTAAATAATAGGTATATAATAAGTAGTTAATTTTATTACTTATTAGGATGTGATGTAGAATCGTGGCAAAATTATATATAAAATCTTTTTTCTATTTATTAAAATTACTTATCAAATAGTGATTATCAACACAATATAATTAATTAAACTTCATAAATATTTTGCATTTTGTTAAAATTGTATCATTAAAAAAAATTGACAATAAAAAAAAATTTGAAAACAAATCCATATATTTTAGATATATCTTATCTTTTTAACAACATGTACATTAGAAACCTATTTAATAATGCATATAAATTACATGAATTAAAATTTGAGAGTTAGTTGAAATTAAATCCAATCATTTATAGTAATTATAAATTAAATATTTATTTACAGTAAAACTAATTTGTCAGTTTTCTTAAGTTTATTCATAGATAAGCACTTTGAGATGACAACTATTAAATACATTGGATTATAATTATTTAGTTTAATTCCTTTAATATGTAGAAAGAGAGTAAGAACAATGCAAATATGATATAGTTTTAAATTAGCAAACCAAGTGTTAGATTACATTTATGTGAAGTATTGTGTAATTTTAAACTGAATATATCAACATTTTTAACTCTATGATTTTTTAATATAAATAATTTAATTTCTGAGTGAAATTTTAGAATGATTATGATTATATATCAAAGAATTATTTCTTACTAAGCATGGATTCTATAAATTCTTATATCAATAAGCTCTGGGACTTACCCAAAAAAAATTCTTAAAACAGATCATATCTTTCAGAATTCTTTTTTTAATAAGATAAACCTCAATTTTTTATTACATTTTACAATCTAGCTTCATAAATATTTTATACCTGAATTCCAAAAAACAAATTAGTAATAACTGTTGGAATAACTAATTTATAAATATAAATTTAATAATGCACATTGAAAATTTTATTTTCATCAAAAATAAGCTCAATAATTCTACTTCATATAAAAATAGTATTAATAATGTGTGTTGGAAACAAACTATTACTCATCAATGAAACTTCCAAATAAATCTCTTAATTCTTAAAAAATAACAGAATAAATGAAAAAAGACAAATAAGGTTATGTTATAACATAGAGCAATAAATAATTTCTTGACCTTAGCAATTATCTGATCAGTTTTTATAGTAAATATGACTTTTTCAATCATATCACATAAGTGACCAATCCTATGAAATAAAATTATATCATCAGCAAAGTTGTAATATATCATAGTTACTGACAATCTGATGTATATCAAAGTAAATCTTTTAATACAAAATATTATTTTAAATTACATCTAATATTTCAATGCAAGTATAAATAAAAAAGTAAATCCAAGAATACTTCTTTGAAAGACTATTTCTGTAACAGCAAATCCCCCTTTCTTCAAATTGGTTCCAAATAAAAGAAATCTATATAATACTATTGAAATAGTAAAATATTTATTTATAGCATTAACTATATAAACATACCTTATAATAACATTTATTTCTAGTGAACGTCATGGGGAAAAATCACGTTGAAAACTGGGTATATACCTTATTTGAAAAACAAACAATTATATTATATGTCTTTAAAATTTTTGATAAACTATTTATCAATGATCTCTGTCTGTACTTATTAGGATTATTTTTACAATTCTTTCAAATTGTAATAACTCTAAATATTCTACTACTTATATAAAATAGATTTTTGCAAAGACAATAAAAAAAATTTGGTCTAGTACAAAAGAAATGAACTCTGCATGAGTGTTAAGATTAAAAACAGGAATATAATTATGAGGAAATGACACTTTATTTTTATATCTTAAATAACAAAGATTGCCTCATCCTTTGACATTTAAATTAGTTGAATAATACCTCTAAATTAATGATGTTTTATAGCTGATGAAATATAGTTTTATTGTTATGTTATTGGACTATTTCCACTATGTAATATTAAGTACTGAATGTCTTTAGAAAACTTTAATCTTATTTAAAATTTCCAATTATATTCAGCTGTTAGAAATTGCACACAAATTAGTATATGCATAACATTTTGAGTGGTATTTTTCTTGCACTTTTTCAGGAATTGCTGACATGACCAGTGGCAGTACTAGCATGAAAATTAAACCCTGACATGTAGATTCTTCTAACTAACTGAGACATCCTGTTCAAATTTGAATCATGTTTAGAAACTGTTAATATTTGAAAATGATTTGCAAGTTTTAATTTAAATTTACTGGAATATTTTTGAAGATTAGGAATATCAATTATGAATACTGTTTTTCTTAATAATTGTTATCCCTCTAGATTTTCATCAACACATATCTTACATCTCACTTATTAATGATCACTTTATGTGTTGAATTTATTAAGAACTGTGTTAAATTTATTAAGAACATTGCATTCTTAAAAGTCATATTTTCCATTAGTCAAAATATAATCCAATTCTGTTGTATCTTTATTTGGATATTCTTAGCATTTTTCTCAAAAAAAAAAATTCATAATATAAAGTTTCTCTCTTTTTTTTTGCAACTACACAAGTATATGTCCTCTCTCATTTCTATCATCATAACCAAATTTACACTTAGCACTTTCCTCTTTCAGTTGTTTACCAATTCTAGTGCTAAAGTCTCATGACAATTTTAAAATGTGGTTGGGTGTGATCAAAAATCTTTTGTACATCTATAAAATTGTCATTTTTCATCACAATAATAACTCTATGAGATATAAACCAAAATTATCTACATTTGCATTATGCTGAATAACAATTCTTACTACTGTCTGATACATTATCAATCTTCATTATGTTGTTATTACCTTTTTATTTATAATGAATCCTACTTCACTTGTGCTTGCAATGTTTGTGTCTTTGCTGTAGAGTACATGTCCATTTTTAAAATTCAATTGTCTTTTTCATTTTTCTTTTAACTTAACAAAGTCTAACAATGTTTCATTTAATATTAGGCAGTATGTCTTCCAATTCTTAATGATCTAAATAAAAAGTCATCATCAAATAGTATCCTAGGTCTACAATCAAGAGATACTTAGCACCATCAACATATAAGTCCACATTTCTATTTATAAAATTACAAATATATTTTAACCCGGTTTACATTTTAAAACCGATAATCATCCAAGCAAAAATTAACAGAGAATTTTTATTTCTTCACTGACTCTTAAAGAACATGAATTTTTGAATATTAATTAATAAACCAATTTCTTTATTTGATTTATTCAAAATTATTAAAATCATTCTCTAAATCATTTTTGAACAGGAGAAAATAGCACAATCATCAGAAAACTATAAATTAAGAATGCAAGAAGAAAAGATTCTTATTTTCCCATTTAATTGATTCAAATTAAAAATTTCACAGTGAAACATGCATAATATCTTAATCTCTGTTTGAATAAATCATCTATAAACAATTTCAAAGACCACTGTCATAAAAATGAAAACAATGTTGTAACCATGTACACATTCTTATTTAACACCGGTTTTCATTTCAAATACTTCATTTTGAATACTTCATTTTCCACTTGTAGTAATAACATTTCCTTTTATTTCATAATAGTAATATTAGCGATTAAGCCAGTGTACATGCGCTTTAAAGATAAATTATAAATGAATACTCAATTTTTCCAGACACAAGATATAGTATTTTAGAAAGAATGGAATGGATCCACCCATTCTTTCGACCCAAATGTTTATGAATGGGAAAATCTTAAGTGTGTGGAAATAAGAGCGTGAAGGTGTTACATGATCACTTTAAATTACATTTGTTATTTTTGAATGAATGACACTTGTGAAATCTTTACAATTTATGAACCATCATTCTTCATGCTCTTATTTCCACACACTTAAGATTTGCCTATTCATAAATGTTTGGGTCGAAAGAATGGGTGGATTCATTCTATTCTTTCTAAAATACTATATCTCGTGTCTGGAAAAATTGAGTATTCATTTATAATTTATCTTTAAAGCACATGTGCATTGGCTTAATCACTAATATTACTATTACATAAAAAACATAGCGCTATATAAAATAATATCTCATTTTATTCCATAATGTAAAAGCTGTGCAATACAGTTAAGTTTTAATGGATAACTTAACTAATTTTAAACAATGCAATATACCTGCCATGATAGCTAAATTAAATGTCTTGACCAAACCTATGAAAGCAATATATAAAATGTTTTCTTGTTGCTGACATTTTTTCCATTTGCCTGGAAACAAAAACTATGTTTATGGTGCTTCTTTAAGCCATATTAGTCTGTAGGAACAATTCATCTACAACTAAAAATACTGCAGCTATAGTTGATAATAATGATATTCCATAATAATTTTTGAAATATTATTTATTCTTTTTATTTTTAAAAAATTGAGACAGCTATATGAGTTTATATGTTTTTACATAATTTCAATATCTTTGAATCCAACATATTACCACCATATTTTAAAAGTTCTCCATATATTTTATCAAGACTGTAGTCTTTATATTTCAAAATTGCAAGAGGCTTTTTGACATTACTAAACTGGATATTTTTGCTCAAATCTAAATAAATAGTTAAAATGAATACATCATTAAAAGTTTTCATCTCAATTATTATGTCATTATTCAAAATATGACAAAATACTACTTCCATTTGTTCAAAATATCTTAGCCATTATATAAGAAAATGCTAATATTGAATCTAAAATGATTATGATGCCAGTTTTTCAGTCAATATGTTGTTTCAATAAAAATCTAGAATAGTCACAATGAGTGAATGTATCTTATTTATAATTTTAATCCTTCAATCATTTTTTAAATCACCTTTTCAATGTTTGGCTTTTGCTTTCAGATTTTTCATATATATTATAAAGTTTTACATTTAATCTATTATTCTTCCAATCAAAAATTGCCAACATTACATTTTAATCAAATCGCTAATAACAAGAGCATTATTGTAAAACGAGTCAAGATTCTTCTCTATAATAAATCCAAAAGATTTATTTGTATCTATATTAAACTCATTATAACACTATGCTTCAATAATGTAACAGTTCTGAACAGAAGATACATATAACAATTTTAAATTAATAGCTGTTGAAACTTAATACATGTAGTAGATTCTTCTGAAAAACAAACTTCCATTTTCTTATGAATATAGTTAGAATAAAAACTATAATTTTAATTTTTGAGAATACTAATCTATGATCTGTCCAACAAACTGTGTTAGTAAGTACTCATATAATATGAATTTCTTTTGTATTTTGACTCCTATCTAAATAGTTTGTTATAGTTAACACATATATTGTGCAAAAAATCAATAATAACAAATCATTTGAATTTACAACATCAATACCATTATTTCCAATACCTTTTGGCTAATTTCAACTATTTTTATTAACACATGCGCTGAAGTCTCCAAGAAAAAAAATGCCATCTTTTAATTATATTACTGTAATAATGCTAAACAACTAGAAATAAAAGCTGTCCTTTGAATTCTCTGATTATAATATTTATAAGCACTAATAGAATGGATATTAGTGCCATTATGCAAGATGAGTTTAAACACTATTAGTCTTTTACTGATACAATGAGAAATTCCAGCAATAAAAGATACTAAATTAGACATACTGCAAATCCAACACTATATATTCTTTTTTTTTTTTATTGAATCAAGGGTTTTTCAAAAAAATTATTTCTTCAATGTGTTCTATTAAAATTCCTTTCTTTAAAAAATGAGGTTCATTATGAACAGTTATATTCATTTTCTATTTTGAAATCTCGTTAGCCATCTGTGTACTCTTTCAACCTGGTTTTGAAATGTTTGTATTAAGTAAAGTTTACACATTTTATGTATTAGAAAAAAATTCATACATTTCATGTACCAATATCCCCCCCCCCCCAATAGATTTATAATACTTAATCTTTGTATTATCACTGCCTCTTGGTTTATCATTATCACTAATATTATTATCACTATTGGCATTATTTCTGTTGTTGTAATGAGTAATTTTCCAGATGTGACAATAGCTAGATTGTGTGTGACATGCAAATTTTAGATCACACTTTCTAAGCCCTATTACTTTTATTGGTTGGCACAAGCAATCTCTAAATAGAGCTTCCTAAGCATATAATTCTTGCAAACTGATTCTTGCCTCACTGAAATTCAGTTCCACTTCCTCAAGCAAAGATCATAATTAATACTGACTTGTTAGCTTGAATCCTTTATTGCTTTCTTAATTTTTGAGATATTGAACTAATAAAACCAAACAAAAAGAAAATTGGTGTCAGAAATTCTGTGCATATAGTTAAAGTTTGGAAATGTTGTTGCACTAATGCACAATCCCATTGGTATAATTAGTTTAAAGAAATGTTTAATATCATGAGAAACTTATGAATACCAGGCTTATAATAATCAAAGTAACTGAAGAAGTTAAACATCGAAAAGAAGATTGTTGTATCAAAAATACTAACTTTTGATGAAACAATATTCTATCCTACAGAGCAGCAGAAAGTATTGGTCAGCACAATTTATTTGTCATTCATATTTGGTCTTCACATCTAAAGATGATTCCACTAGCTGCCACTTGTAGAGCACGTTGGTATCCTAAGCATTGCACCTGATTATACTTTATACATGTATCATAATTATGTGATTATGTTATTACAAAAATCTCAGAAATTGTATAATAACATGTCAAAAAAAAATAATTGGAAAAAATACAATTTTAAAAATAATTTATATGGAAATAATACATGGATATTTTAATTTCCATATTAATAACACAATGCTATTACTTTTACCGTAATAAAAAAGTTGCATTTATTCAGGTGTTAAGATATACTTTATTTTAAAAAACAGGTTTTACACAGCAAAAAGCAATACTAAATGAGCATTATTTAGCAGGATTATTATTAATTTGGTAGTAGAAGTTTCTTTTATTATTATCTAGCGATGATTAGCAACATATGACTTACCAATCATACTAGATAACTAGATGAGTGTGATAAATATTTCACTGTGAGCATTTAATTTACAATGATTTTATAATATAATCACATTTAGCTATTTGAATAATTGTGAGAAAATGCAGATTAACCCTTTAAAATCTTTTAATTGAAATTTGTCTAATTTTTTTTCTTTAAATGGCCTTACTTATATATTTATCTAAGACAGTGAAGTGCATTGAAGTGATTAAGAAAACTGTGTTTTTAAATTTAAATAGTATCTAAACTTATTTAAACTTATAGATCAGTTTCTGTGGGACCAAGAGAAAATATGAGTTCATTCAATAGATTATTCAATTTACTACCAATATTCCAAAACTTCCATAATACCAATCATTTTCTTCTTTTAAAAAATTTGCTATTTTATTTTGGTCAAATAAATTTTTATTTAAGTGTTTATGGAAGTATTGTAATATAAATAGTGAAATGTTATGGATCAAATTTTGAAAAGACAATAAAGAGCGTTAATATATATTAATGTAGATACTTTAAATGATTAAATTTCAATATTAAAATTTAAAAAAAAATTAATTTTAATATTAATGTAAATTTAATGAGATCATTCAAATATGTAATATACCACAATACCTTCATAATTAACAACTGAAAAAATGAATTCAAAGCAAAAATAACTTTACTGTTTTAATTTTGGTGCTACATTTGTTAAAATTACAAAATGTATCATTTAATAAACATTATAAGAAATTCAATGTATCATTTTTATTTAAAATGTATATATTTTACACTACTCATTATTGCAAAACCTTATTCATATATCATGCATACAAACTTTCAAATCTCAGTTAAGAACAATTTGGAATTTGTTTTAAGCCCCAATTAATCTTAGGATGTTTTTTTCAAGAAATCTACTCAGCAAACCTATGTAATTCTCCATTATTGAGTGCAAAATGGTATTTAGATATTCATATCTAGAGAATAATCAAAGATATAAAAATTTTCAAACCCTAATCAAACAATAATTGGAAAGTTCATATAGAGAGGGGTCTATGGAAAGGTTTTAATGCTATAATGAGCTATTTAGAAACTCTTTTCTTAATTATTTTACAGTTTTACTCTTATTACTAATAACAGTATATCATTTGACAGTACGTTCATTAAAATTAAAACGTTTAAGGGTTTTCTAGCTCCCATTGTTAATTTTTTTTTTTTTTTTTCAGATAGTCGTATAACATATTTAAAAATTTCTTCGTTTTGTTAAAAAAAATATTGGGAGTTATTTATGAAAACACTCTTATAGATTCAATAATTATTTGAGCATATTCTGCTAATTTGATGGTTTAAAAAAATGACATAATTAATAGAATCTCCCTTTATTAAAATTGTTAATAGGGTCTGACTATTGGCATATCATACAAATATATGTATATATAAGACATTTATAAAATGGTAACTATAAATCGAACATTTATGAAATAATATTTTAAACTCAATAGCATATAAATTTAATTTATATTAAATAAAATATTTAAATTTTAAAGTAAGATAATTAATTGGTTATTTTATTTATTTAAGCTTAAGAGATTTAATAAGAAATTATAAGAACAAACTATAAACATGTTTTGCTTTCTCTGATGATTTTATATTAATAAGCAGTTTTTTACTTCTTTTATTTTGTTATGTTATTAAATAAGGTGAAAAACAAACATTTAATTAAATCATCTTAACATAAACAAACTCAGTATTCGTTATTATTTGTTTATAAATATTAATGAGTTTTTGAGAATATTTTACACTTTATTTATAAATATTGTCGGAAATTTTTTTATAGTTAATTAAAAATCTTTTTCTGACAAAAAATGTATATATATATACAAAATTATAACATACATACACTTTAAATCCCGGATTACAAATTAGTTTTCTAATTCAAAATAATGACCTTTATTATTATCAAAAGTCAATTTTAACGTTCCATTTTCCATATATTTTTAACGTTTAATATACATGTATATTAATAAGTGAATTCATTAAAGTTTATGGATATACTATAGAATAAATTATAATGAAATTACAATAAAATTATACATTATTAGAGCTGCTTTTCACTTCAAATGAAAACAACAATCATTATTTCTTGAGCTTTTAATAGTTTTTTTGTACAGAGTGCCCTTTTCAAAAGACAGTCATTAAATGTGGTGAAGGAAATAATATATTCTAGATTTTAATTTATTAAGATAAAAAAACAATAATGATAAAAAATATTCATCTAAGAAAAAAAATTTGGATAGTTCTTGTTTTACTTTAAGAACAGCAACATAAAAAAAAATGGGTACAGAAAGGATCTAACATTAATTTAAAGCACGAATTAATAATGATAAGAGCAGAAGTGCTTATAAAAAATATCCCAAATTGTGTAGATGAAGAAATATGAAGATTCAGTTTGCTTATACGTTTGTTATGGAGATTTTAAAAAAAACATTAATAAGAAGAATAAAGCAGCTTGCGTATCTACATAATAAAGCTAAAAAGAATACTAACAATGTCATCCATATTTTTAGAGTATGTAAAACTATAGGATTATGTCTTCATCATAGTAATGTGAAGATAAATTGAAGCAAACATGATGATGGAAAACATAAAATAAATGAGATATGAATGCAATTTGGAAGATTGCACAAATAAGATTATTTTCATTAGAGGTACAGTTTTTCTTAGTTTTAAAGCATATTTTATTACAAATAAAAGATTATATTATATTACATAATACATATTTAAATGTGCTATGCAGACATTAGGTCATTACATTATGCGTTTTCCTGTCCTAAAGCAAGATTGGGAAATTTCTGACTCCTGGCCCAACTCTGGCCTCTGAAAACTATCAATCTGGCACCAAACATTTTCAAATCTGTATGTAAAGTAACTATGTATAAATTTTCCATTTAAATACATGCAGTGTAAATATTGAATTAAGGGTTAAGTAAAATAAAATATATATTTTCTCAACTACATTTTTTCTCTCTCTAACTTTTATAATAATTCTAGTTTTATTCTATCCAAGGTGCAAATTCTCTATATTCTATGCCTATCTGACTATGGACTCAATCTATAATACTGAGGGTGTTTTATTTGTTTTTCTAGTGATTTTCACGGATAAATACTTACTATCAAAAATAAAATTCAAATTTAACTACATTTTATTATTATTAAAACATCATATAATCACCATTTATTATGCTTATATAAATAAGCTGTTAAAACAGTTAGTAGTGCAACCCAAAATGGCACTACTGTATACAGAGAATTGCTACTGTTTTATTATTATTTTGACATTTGTATACTATAATTTTCAAGAGATTACAGTTTGATGCTATTCATGCTAAGAATATTTAATTATAATAGAAATTAAAGAATGAGAACATAATTAATTGTTATTATTTATTTTATAGAAAGTAGTTAGTCATGCCTACAAATATTTAGTATGAGATAACCATTATTAACATTAGTTACTATTATTTATATTTATATCTTTAAAACATTGCCATAGTTATTTTAGGATATAGTTTAGTACAATAAAATATCATTAGTTATTTAGCTATATCAATTTTAAAGTTTATTCATAATTAACAATTATTTATAAAAACTTTGAGAAATCATTATTTTCATTTATTTATAATTAATCTACATTTTAAAATCCTGAGATAATTCGTTAGCTATGTATTACAATTTGACTATAACATCCTTCTCCTGCTCACACTAATTATTTTGATAGTCACAATTGGTGACCAATGTGTTAGTTATTTTTGATGATTATCTTACTATCAAAATAATTAGAAGAAAGATGATCATTAAGAATTGCTAATACATAAGAAACCAATTGTAACTATCAAAATAATTAGAGGTGAGCAGAAGAACATTGTACATCAAAGTGTAAATATCACTAACAAATTATCTCAGTTTTACAATATAGATAAATAATTATAAATAAATAAAAATAATGATATTTCAGGATATTAATAAATGTCTTAGATCCTTAAATTTGGATTAAGATATGTTGAACTCTGCAATTTCTCATCTAAGATCTTCAGATTCATGTTTAATATTCACTTGAAAATCTTTCTTTGTTTTATCTATTTTATGCATTTCTTTGTCAAACTTCTAAAACTTGGTATGTGACCTTTCCAATTTAATTTTCAACTCATTAAACCTAGCCTCAAAATTAGCTTGAGACTCATCAAATCTAATTTTTTAAACTCTTCTGTTGTATCTTCTAATCAGCATTTAACTCAGCTCTAACCTCATTCAATCTAATTTGAGATTCTTTGAACTCAAATTTTAATTCATTAATTGCCTCAGACTTTAGCACAAGCAGTGTTTTGTTAAAATCAGCATTACAGGTATTAAATTTAGCATCTAACTTAACTAGTAAATCAGCTTTAAATATATTAAAATTAGCTTTTGGATGCATTTAATTCACTCAACATCTTCCCAATATGTTGTATAAAATTTTTGTGTTCACAATTTCATTTGCAGACTTGCTTGATAAAGCAGTATTAGTATTATCTATTATAAACTATCTTAACTAAACAAGCAACAGCAAAATATTAGTATGAACAATTATATAATCTAAACAGACAATTTGTCCCAAAGCATCAGCACTTGTCCTAAAAGAAAATAAACAACTTACCAAGTGATATTACTTATTAATGAGAATGCTTTATGTTTTTAAATATTTATTGAATTCTAATTATCTTGTAATATAATCACCGAAATTTCCAAAACAATATTTAAATGCAAGATAACTTTTTATCAGAGGGATTATAAAAAAGTACCATCATCATATAGGGTTACATCAAAATAAACAAAATTTTAAAACTGACAACATTAGCCACATTATTTATACTGATATTAAAATGAGTGTTATTAAGTCACTATGATATGGTCACCAATTGTCAATACCAAAATGATTAGAGGAAAGATAATAATCAAAAATGGTTAACACATTGGATGTCAATTGTAAGTATAAAAATAATTATATATTTTTGATGCTTCTATCTGTTTAGAGATTTTAAGTTGATACAATTATTATCCTGATCCATTGCTGCTCTATTTCATACAAATCCAAAAAATGATCCAATAATTTATTTTTTAAAATAAAACAGTTGTGCAGATGTTTGCACAATAGGTTATATCCAAAATAAGTTGCTTTTTTTTAATCAATTAAATTGTGCAAGCAGAAAATAATAGCATTCCTTTAGGCATTTTAACAGATTTAAAGTTTTAAAACATTTTCATTCCATTAGTTTGTGCATCTTTATTTGTTTGAATGTTTTAATATTTGTTTAATATTAAAGTATGTTATTTGAAGATAAAATTAAATATTTGGATGTACAAATTCTCTTAAGTAATGATAAAACTATATTAAAATATTTTATTAAAAAAGATTAATTAAAAAAAATTATATCTATAGATTCACAATAAGCATCCCTACAGATGATGGCAGTTATCACAAATTTTAAACCTAGAAGTGATAACTATAATGCAGATAAAAATGTAGCTACTTTACAAAAGAAACAATTTAATGAATTATAAATTGCTTATATATTGTAACCTCCCCTTCCTTCTCCAGACTACTTTTCCACCTTCCACACATACACACACAATCTGCAGAGCTGATGGCCTTGGAATCAATGGGACAACACATTATGAAATGCCAGGGTGCCTAATTGCAACTCTAATGGACACTTTATATACTACTCTTAGTACCGATTAATAATTGACCTAATTATGTATGTTAATACTCTATGAATGGAATAAACAAATAAAACTTAGTAACTTATTAAATCTATGGGAGAAGAGGAGAGTCTCAACTCATGTCCTCTCCCCAGCCATCTCACATCAAAGTCACAATTAAAATTTGAGTAAACTTAAATTATTTCCTTGCCCATCATCATCATCCCAGTCCATCTCTCTACCACGCTCTCGATCATATTTTAGTTTTGCAAATATTAGTAACAGATAATTATAGACTTTTTTGTTCTACTTTCTTATTAATTCCCATTCTCCAACTCTTTTCTACTCTATGATAGTCTCATCTCAGGGATTCAGAATAGCAATTTGTGAAAACTTAAATACTAACAAGAAATTATTTGCGATCAATGAATACTCTTCCAGTGATTACCATTAGAGTCGACCTTGGCTCAGTTTAGCTAAGCCAATGTCCACTCTCCTTATTTTAAAACAATAAATAAAATTTCAATTATAAATATTTACCTGTAAACAACTTAAACACTTTGAGAATTTAAAATGTGACTAATGAAGTTCACCTGGGAAGGTTTACCTGAGTTTGCAGTATTTAAAATAATTTTCTCTCTTTTAATTTTATAATGAAAGCTTTCTAGGAATCTTAAATATAATAAATTAATCTCTCAAGTTCATTATCATCATGCAATTATAAGTAATTAAAATATAATTAAATTCAAATATTAGTGAAATGATGTATGATTTATGATTGGACTATGATTATGATTTATGATTATGATTGGATTTCTGGAATTTGTATGATCCACAAAACATTGACACATAGATAAGCCTTTTATTTAAAATTATAAAATTTTATTAACAGTGATAATTATAACTTATTTACATTATTTAAACATCTCCATAGCTCTCTATAGCTTTTTCTCTTTTCTTGAACTGTAACAAAATGTAAAATATAAAACATTATCCTATTATTAAGATGGGATTTACATCTGCTATGGAATTATCTTTCTTTTCTAACAGATGACTATACTCTTCTGATTATCAATAAGCTACAGAACATATTTAATACTATAACAAACAACTATTAACTTATTATAATCTATATTTTTTTAAAACTCTGACTTCTTAAATTTTAACTCTATATTATCTTTCTCAGCATATGGTTAATGACACTGGTCATAAAAACTCTTTTTGCTATAAAATAAACTTATAAATTATGTATTAACTCAAACAATTTAATATGTCTTGAAAGACTATTTAAATTTCTGACTACTATAAAGCATTTGCTTAGTCTTACAGCCATAGATAAACTATTCAAGCTTTAGAGAATTATTAGCTCTCATACAGGATACCCTTTCCCATGGTCTAAGCATAGATAATAATCAATGTCTCCAACAGGAGTAACATTTTATTTAACTTACCAATCCAGCAAGGATTTGCTCTGGCAGTATTCCGGAAATTCGATGCACATTGCTTATCACAGCATAAAATACAATTTTATTTTCTAAATTTGAAATTCCAATTCTATAATTTTTATTGGCTCTTAATCAGATATGTAAAGCTAAGCCAGGTGTGATACAGCATTACAATAGATGGTATTTTAATTTTTACATGCCATAAAGAAACAACAAACTGATTCTATGATCCTACCAGCAATATTAACAATATTTACTCCAATATTTTTCAAACAAATATACACTCGTAATAAAAAAAAATTGGAATCAATATAAGTGTCGGCAATGACCCATAAAACTAGAGAGCACCTTTTCATAAGGGCTGAGATATGCTAGAACTCATCACTAGGCATATAAACATGGATGGGTTTGCACAAAGCACTACTACCATTACGACAGAAATCATCTTACGGTATAACATGAACATAGAGTGGGAAATTCATCCACAACTTCTAATTACTTCAAATTTTACTAACTACTTGATGAGTGAGATATGCTCCAGCTCAACTAGCCAGGTGGTGATAACTTAACCTCAGGCTTACAAGGGTTACTAACCAATACACACACATATATGAGAATTTCACTCTAATTTCTACACAGAGAATATCCACTAATGTATTAGCCAATAATTTTACAAGCTTAAATACGCTTACACATAAATCAATTTATATCTTTAATAACTAGAAATAAGAAATGCTCATCGTTCATATAATAATTTTTTCTCAACTTAAGCAAATGGCTTATAGAAGCAAATAACAGTTAATAAGCTTATAGTCTCTTTCCCATACAGTTATTCCAAATTCCTTTCCTATTCCTGCAATGGTAATTATCTCTTAATAGTTCTGCGTACACACATTATCCAACAATTAATCCACAGAAGAAAAAAAATTTATTAAGTAATCCACAAGATTTTTATATTTAAGAGTGAAGCACATTTTTCTTTTCCTTATTAGAATTTGTATTACATATGCAGATAACAATCCAGAGGCTCTTGTTTTTAAGGTTCACATCCAATTATAGTATGACGTTTAGTTAGATGAGCAATAATTTTGATTTAATTTCTTTCAGGCAGTGCAGGTTTCTTTAAATAGGATTTCATTTTCCATTATAATATAATTCACCCAGCTTTATCTTAATTTATCCTGGTGACGAATAAGTCTTTCATCCACTGCTGATTATGCTGGCAAAGTCAGATAACTTAAGGTATTTCTTACATAAATTATAGCACTATATTCCTGGAAATTCTCAATGGTTTATGGTATCTCAGTTTCATAAACATTTAAAATATTCTTTCACATAATTACCATTTATTTTCATTGATAGAATCATCTTTTTCAGACATTGATGATGCAGACAACATTTTAGGCAGGATTTAACATATACATTGGTATTTTAGTTCAGTTCCACACTTTCCTTTTGATTATTTTCTTTTTAAATCTTTTGTAACACAAATAGTAAATTTATCATCATTAGAATTGAATAATTAAAATAAACATTCATTAAATTTATGGTTTCCATACTTTTCTCAAAGTAAAATTTTGTCTTTGGGCTGATGTTGCATTACTTTCCAATTAGTTGTGGCGATGATGGTCGTATAAAGAATCATAATAATGATTAATTTCAGGAAGAATTAGTATATGCATGATGTGTGAAGCTTAAACAAATATCATATATTCAGTCAGAGATTGAGCCAGTAAGAACGATAAACTTATTCTATATTGGTTTAAATTAAGGATTTTAAACCTGAACGGAGTTACACTCAAGACAACACTCTAGACAAAATGAAAAGAAGCCACTTCTCAAAAAATGGCTGAGTTTTATAGTCCTGTCCTGCCAATTCATCTCTAAATGACGCCTGTCAATTAAACCATACACCTTAATTTTAATTGGTTATTTACTATTGGTTTCAACTTAATTATTCACATTCAGACAAAAATCACATGGTTTTTGCTAGATCTTTTCCCATTCCTCGTGGAAAACCGCTTGAAAGAAGAAAATGATTTTTTTTTTAAAAAAAATACATAGAAGACTGAATTTGAAGTCAAGATTTTGAATGAGAACTAGCTGCTATGGACATAAAATTAAAATAAAGTAAATACTCTTTCAATTAGCTTTCCAGCGATACCATACATGCCCAATAATAGTTAATAGTTATTTTTATAATTAAAATTCTACATGCATTTAATTCTCGCACCTCACTTACACGCGATTCTGATTGAATAATTTCAACCCTTTTATTAACCCTTGATTTTCTATACAAACTTCATCTAATAAATATTCTACAACTAAATTTTACTTCCCTAACTGATACGATTTTCATCAGCCAATTTCTTATTAACAAAAAATCATATTTACTTTATAAAATATTTATTCCCTCCCCTTCTGATTTATCTAAATTATTAATAATACTTACAAAACAATTTTAACATATCAATTATATTAATTTGACCATTTATGATATTACATTTACATTATAATTAAATGATTTTTATTTCAGGCGTTCAGTAATGAGATTTCATTATGCATCAGATAATTCATGAAAGTTTATTTAAACTTTTATATTAATTTATAATCAATACTCTTTAAATAATTTTATATCAAATTTAACGCATTTTATGAGGAAATTTTTGATCTAAATCAATGTTAACAAAACCAACTTCAAACTAAGAAAGTTTTGGTTAAAACCAAAGGTTTCACTATATAACCCTAAAAATATTTAAACTATACTATTTGTTCATAAAAAAATTAATATTAAGTAACATTTCTATATAAAATCATTATAATGATGGTGGTAACAATACTTGAGAGGATAAATGAATCAAACTTTTATATTATTCTAAAATTTATAATACCGTAATAAAAATTAAAAATTATATTGATAAATATTGGATAGTTCAAATAGTAAAAGTCTAGAAAATTAATCACCACCATCATCAATCTTTATCAATCCACTGCAAGATAAACCCAAAGCTCAATCCATCTTCTCTGACTTCTAATCTCTCTTCTCCCCATCACCCCTGCATACTTTCTTATTTCATTCATCTGTCTCACATGTAGTCTTTTTCTGGGTCTTTTAAATCCCTTGGATCCAGTTAAAGAGTGCAATTGTCTATCAATTATCATCTCTTCTAGCAATATGTCCAGCCCAATTCTACTTCAGTCTTTTAATTTTTTCAACAATAACACCTGTTTGTTCTCTTATCTATGTATTGCATTTTTGATCTCTTCTTGTAACTCCTAACATGCATCCCTCCATAGTATCAACTGGTAAAACACATTTATTAAAAATCTTCCTTTTCAACACATAGGCATATTTCATTTGAAAATTAAGTTATTTCTATCAAAACCATTCCAACCAAGTTTAATTCTACAATTAAGTCAATCCATTATGTTTCCATCTGCTGTAATAATCTGACCAAGGTATTTGTAGTTGTTAGCTTCTGTTAACTCATCATAATCAATCTTTATTTTCATCTTTTGAGAAAATCCAATGAAAAACTACTTTAGTCTTTTTAACATTTACCTTTAGTCCTACTTTCATCTGATAACTCTTGCAACATTTCCTGAAGCTCTGAAGCATATTTCCAAAAATGACTACATCATCTGAAAAATCTCAATAATTTAAATAATCTAGCTTTTACTCCTTTAGCTTCCCATTTTAATCCATAATTTACTTAATTTAATTGTTGCTGTTGCATTTTTATAAATATTCTTCAGAATATGATATTATCCTGGGATACCTTGATGATCTTATGCTTTAATCACTGTAGAGATGCTTATAGAATCAAATGCATTTTCCATATCTACAAGCCCAAAGCATAATGGCAACCCATATTCATTGGTCCTTTCCATAACTTCTCTCAATACTTTGATATGGTCTACTCTACTAAAACCATTTTTAAATCTAGCTTGTTCTTTTGGTTGGTTAAAATCCAATGTTCTTTGTCAATGAGTTGTAATAATATTGATAAATTTTTTTATAAAAGACTGATAGGTCTGTATTTTTTAATATTTTCTTTATCACTTTTTTTAAATATTAATACTGCATTCTTCCAATCATCTGTTACATTTTTATCATTTAGACATTTGGCATATATCTGTGCCCAAAAAAGTTCTATTTCTTCCTCTGCTTCTTTTAATATATCGATTATAATTCCATTATTATCTGGAACTTTTCTCTTCTCGATAAATTTAATTGTTTGTCTCACTTCATCATTTAAAATTCTGGGCAATTCAGAAGATATAATAGCTGTAAAGGTATTTGTTCTTTATTACTATATATTTTTTGATAGAACTCTTCTACCCATTTCAAGATGTCATCTCTGTTTTTAATAATAGTTCCATCTTTTTTCTTAATGCAGATATAAGTTTCATACCAATACCAAAATATTGTTTTACACTGTTGAGATTTTATTATCTTTTACAACTTTCCTTGATAGATCCCAATTATACTTTCACCTATTATTATCAACTCTTTTTCATACCATTTTACAAAATTTGAGATATTCAATCCTTCTTAATGCATTATTTTTATATATCTTAATATTACTTATTTTCTTCATAAATTCTTTAGTCTCAGTAGAAATGTTATTGGTCAATTGCTGTTTTTTTTTTTACCAGCTATCTTTGTTGTACTTTTTAAAGTGCATCTGTTGTTTTTCTATTAATTTCATTCAAATATGAGTCATATTCAAAATCTACTAATACTTGAAAATGATTTGCAATTTCTAATATAAATTCATTAGAATGTTTCTGAAGATTAGGAATATCAACTGTAAATATTGGTTTTCTTAATAATTTTTGTCTCTATAGTTTCACATTAACATTTATCATACATATTACTAATCAGTGATCACTTCCTGTGTTGAATTTATTAACGATATTACAATCTTCAAATATGTATTTGCTGTTAGTCAAAATATAATGCAATTTTGTTGTATCTTCATTTGGATGCTTCCATGTCCATTTTCTTTTAAAATTTTTCTCAAAAAAAAAAAAAGAATTCATAAAATAAAGTTTTTTTTTTTTTTTAAACTCCACAGGTCTATGTCCTCTCTCATTTCTATTACCATAATCAAATTTATCTACAACCCTTTCATCTTTTATTTCTTTAAAGTCTCCCATACCAATTTTAAAATGTTGTTTACTCTGAACAAAAGCCTTTTGTGCATTGATATAAAAATTTTGTGAGAACTTGTTGGGGCATAAACCAGAATTATCTGTATTTGGTATTTGCTATTAAGTTGAATAATTAATTTTGCCACTCTGTCCAATACACCAACAATCTCCACAAGGTTGTTCTTCCACTTTTATTTATAATGATTCCTACTCCACTTGTACTTTCAATATTTGTATCTTTGTAGTAAAGTACATATCCATTTTTAAATCAATTATCTCTTAATCTTCTAACTTCACAAAGTCCAATAATGTCCCATTTAATATGAGACAGTTCTTCCAATCTTTCTTCACTTGAAATTGGTCTGCAGTTGTAAATATCTAAATAAGAAGTCATCATCAAATAGTAACCTGGGTTCACAATCAGGTAATTGTTAGCACTCTCTGCCTTCAGTCACCAACTGCTGTCTTGGCTTGTGATTTTACAGCCTCCTGGGAATAAGGACCATGATTTATTTTTGCCTACCATTATTTTATATACCTATTAGAAAAAAAAATTCATTCACACACACCTTAATTCTGTCTTGTCAGGCAACTGAGATGAAAAACCAAGGTGTTTCTTGATCTTAAAGTTATGAATAAATAGCCAATAAACTCATGATGCTAGTGAGCAGTCCATTCATATTTGTATACTATATGAATAATCATGTAGTAATAACAGCTGCAATGATGAGAACATATGGAGTGGATATTAATAATTTACCCTGCTCATTTTCTTTAAGACAACCAAGAGGAATCAAAGAGTCTTCTTTCAGGTAACAGAAAACTCATTCTGCAGCCATAAAAATTAATATGTAATTTTCAATTAAGAGTTGATATTAAATACAAATATGAATTGTATATAAAATTAATTGTGACCATTGTAACATGATTTACTACGAACATATGGAGAAATATTGAATTTAAAAAGTCAAAGAACATAATGCAATTAATTGGTGAAATGATAAATCTGCTTTATACATTTACTACTTAACATATGGGAATAAAATAGGTGTCACAAAAAGTATTGAACATTTAAATTGCATTAAAGATCCAAAAAAATCACAAATATATGAAACATATTATATTAAGAATTAACTTAAATAATTGTATGAATATTTCCAAAACTTCAATAAATTTAATTAATAATTGGTCAAATAAAAATGAATGGAAAATTATATAAGGAAGTATATATATAAAAATTTAACGGTAAATACAATATTATAGTTTAAATTCTTTTGTAGTGCTTTTGATTACATGGTAATCCTCATCAGCTTTAACTGAATTTCAAATTTTTTAAACTTAATGTTACGTACATTTCCATAAGCTGTGTATGGCGTATTTGCATCTTACCTATTTATAACATCATCCTTATATTTATCAATCAAAATTGCCTCTTTATTTTTCCTCTTTTTATGATTTCTTTCTTCCATATTGGTGATTGATTTTGGTGGATTATTTATGTATAAAACAGCTAAATATATTGGTAAATTGTTACAAGATATGTTGGGTTTTGGAAGATATACAATTGCATCTTATGAATTTGTTGATAGAATTAAAAATATAAAAATAGATGATAATGATCTGTTAGCTTCATTGGATGTAACAGAATTATATGGTTCAATTGATCATCTTGAATCTATAAATTTAATTGAAATTGAATTAATTAATATGTCTGTAAATAAACATTTAATAAATTTTATTACTGAATCACTAAAATTTATAATTGATAATATTAGTGCAACATATAATGATAGGTGTTATAAAATGGGTAAAGGATGGCCAATGGGATTACCTATGGTAGCACAAATTTGTAATTTTACATTTTCAAAATATGAAAGATATTATATTTAATTCTTAAAATTTTGAAGATATTAAAATTTATACTAGATACATTGATGATGTTTTTGTTTGTGGTCCTAAAGACATTATTGATGTTCTTTTATATAATCTGTATAATTTAAACAATTTAAAATGGACTATTGAGAATGAACAAAATGGAAAAATAAAATTTTTGGATTTACAAATATTTAGAGATGCTACTGATTTAAATTATAAATTAATTTTTAAACCTATTGGAGAAAGAGGATATATTCATTTTAAATCAATGATGCATAAAATAGCAAGTCTGAATTATTATTTTTATGTAAATATGAAAGTGATAAAATTTTAAATATTGAACTCTTTGCTAATGAACTTTTAAAGGTTGGTTATGATAAAAACTAAATCTTGTGTACAGTAAATTTATTTAATAATAAGAGCGTTTGCAGTGTTACTTTAGATAATAAAAAAGGGATATCTATGCCGTTTATAAATAACATGCAATCTAAATTAATTAAGAATATATTTAAAGAAAAGTATAATATTTCATTTTGTGTTCCTCCGAATGTTAATCGATTGATTAATAATTCTAAGAGTATAATTCCTAAATTGCAAAGAAGTAATATAATTTATCAGATTTCATGTGGATGTCAGAAATTATATATAAGTGAATCCAGATGTTCTGTGGAGAAAAGATTGAAGGAGCATCAATTATTATATAATCAAATTTAAAAAAATGTAAATAGTCAATTTAATACAGCTTCAGTATTCTTTGACCATGAAAAGACTTGTAATTATAGATTTACATTTGATAGTAGTGAAATAGAAATATTAATGGAAGAAAGAAATTTTAAAAAGAGGAAAATTAAAGAGGCAATTTTGATTGATAAATATAAGGATGCTGTTATTAATAGGCAAGTTGCAAATATGGCCATACACAGCTTATGGAAATATATGTAACATTAAATTTTAAAAATATGAAATTCAGTTAAAGCTGATGAGGATTACCACCAGGTAATCAAAAGCGTTACAAAAGAATTTAAACTATAATATTGTATTTACCATTAATTTTTTTTTTTATATATATATTTTATAACAGGTATTGTATTTTACATATATACATATAAACATTACAAGCATAAAGTTTTGATTATATATATATATATCAAAACTACCTTAAATCCAAAATTAAACCAGACCAGTATAAAAATAATATTAAAACACAACCTAAGGTTTCACTGCTACGAGCATACTTCTCAAGTGTAAAGAACTACAAAAAACTACACAATATATATATATAATATTAAAAACTACCCACAAATCCATTCACTTCCCATCCACCCTTAATATTAAAAGAACTCTTAAATAAGTTAATTGCTTCAGAATAATAAATTTTCAATAATAAAGACTCTTTAATTCTTCTTTTGATTTCATTCCTCTCAAAGAAGACAACCTTAGCTTCATCAAAATTAATAGTGTGGCCTGTATCTTTTTCATGGACATACAAAGCAGAACTAAGATATCTATTTTTAACTTTACTTTTATGAACCTTTATTCTTTTATTTAAACTCAAACTACTCTGACCTAAGTAAACCTTTTTACAAATAAACAATGGATAAAATATACTACACCAGGAATAGTCTTTCTATCAAAAACTTCTTTTGTATTATTTAATAAATTATTCAATGTAACACCCCTATTCCAAGCAATTTTCTTATTTCCAAACAATTTACTATTTCTACACACAATTTTATAAGAAGACAATTTAAATGGCAAAGAAATAAAATCATTTTTTTTTTAACCTTTACATCCTTACAAACATTACTATTAAATAAAATACTTTTAACAAATTTATCAGAGTATCCAACACTCAAATAATCTTTATAAAATTGATATTTCTGAAACAAAGCTACCCCACTAGAATTATTTAATTTAATATTCCTATGACAATAATTCCTTAAAGCAGCTACTTTATAAGATACAGACTGATAGCTATCAGGTTTAACTATAGATCTTAATTCTTTACTTTTAACTAAATGACTGCACAATAAAATTAAGGTAATTAAAGATTTGCTTTTGTTATTGGAAGATTCTATGTATTTTACTTATAAAGATAATTTTTATAAGATTAAGGAAGGGTGGATAATAGGTTATATTATTTCTCCTTTAGTATGTTCAGTTTATATTAGTTATATGGAAGAGGAAATTACTATTAAAAAGAATTGTTTATATGAAAAGTTATTTGTCAGATATGTTGATGATTGTTTATTTGTAATTGAGAATGATAAATTGAAGGAATTTGTAAATGGGTTTAATTGTTTTGATCCTTCTATAAAATTTGTGTTAGAAGGAGGAGGGTTAGATTTTGGTAAGTAAAAATTTTTAGATCTTTTGGTGATTAGAAATGTAGAAACTAATTGTTTATTGTGCAGTCATTTAGTTAAAAGTAAAGAATTAAGATCTATAGTTAAACCTGGTAGCTATCAGTCTGTATCTCATAAAGTAGCTGCTTTAAGGAATTATTGTCATAGGAATATTAAATTAAATAATTCTAGTGGGGTAGCTTTGTTTCAGAAATATCAATTTTATAAAGATTATTTGAGTGTTGGATACTCTGATAAATTTGTTAAAAGTATTTTATTTAATAGTAATATTTGTATGGATGTAAAAGTTAAAAAAATATGATTTTATTTCTTTGCCATTTAAATTGTCTTCTTATAAAATTGTGTGTAGAAATAGTAAATTGTTTGGAAATAAGAAAATTGCTTGGAAAAGGGGTGTTACATTGAATAATTTATTAAATAATACAAAAGAAGTTTTTGATAGAAAGACTATTCCTGGTGTAGTATATTTTATCCCTTGATTATTTGTAAGAAGGTTTACATAGGTCAGAGTAGTTTGAGTTTAAATGAAAGAATAAAGGTTCATAAAAGTAAAGTTAAAAATAGATATCTTAGTTCTGCTTTGTATGTCCATGAAAAAGATACAGACCACACTATTAATTTTGATGAAGCTAAGGTTGTCTTCTTTGAGAGAAATGAAATCAAAAGAATTAAAGAGTCTTTATTATTGAAAATTTATTATTCTGAAGCAATTAACTTATTTAAGAGTTCTTTTAATATTAAGGGTGGATGGGAAGTGAATGGATTTGTGGGTAGTTTTTAATATATATATATATATATATATATATATATATATATATATATATATATATATATTGTGTAGTTTTTGTAGTTCTTTACATTTGAGAAGTCTGCTTGTAGCAGTGAAACCTTAGATTGTGTTTTAATATTATTTTTATGCTGGTCTGGTTTAATTTTGGATTTCAGGTATTTTGATTTTATATTGACTAGTTTAGCTTTATGCTTGTAATGTTTATATATATAATGTGTGTGGGAATTTTTTTCTTTTTTTAATAGATATTTACAATCATGATAGTCAAAAATAAATCATGGTCTTTATTTCCAGGAGGCTGTCAAGTCAGCAGTCAAGACAATGTTTCGTGGCTGATGGCAGAAGGTGTTAAGAACCTCTTGAATGTGGACCCAGGCTGCCACTTGATGAGAACATTTTATTTAGGTACTTACAACTGTAGATCCCTTTCAAGTGAAAGAAGATTGCATGACTTGGAAGAACTGTTTCATATTAAATGGCACATTATTGGACTTTGTGAAGTTAAAAGAAAAAGCAAAAAGGCAATTGATTTAAAAAGTGGACAGAGTGGCAAGATTAGATATTCAACTTAATAACAGATATCAAATTCAAATAATTCAGATTTATGTTCCAATAAGTTTTTATAATGTTAAAGAAGTAGAGAATTTTTATATTGATGTACAAAAAGCTTTTGATCAGACCAAATAAATTTTTTTAAATTGTCATGGAAGTATTTCATGCTAGAATTGGTAAATAATTAAAGTGTTGTAGGTAAATTTAGTTATGGTGATATAAATGAGAGAGAACATAAACTGGTGGAATTTGCAGTAAAAGAGCATTCTTTTTTGATAAAAATGTTAAAAACAAATGTGTATGGAAACATACAAATGAATGTACAGCAAAATTGAATTACATTTTGACTAACAGTAAATATGAATTTCAAGGTTGTAATGTTCTTGATAATTCAACACAGGAGATGAACATCATTTAAAATGATGTAAAACTAAAGAGGAAAAATTTAGAAAAATAATATTCACAGTTGATATTTCTAATCTTCAGAAACATTCCAATGAATTTAAATTAGAACTTGCAAATTGCTTTCAAATATTAACAGATTTTGAACATGATTCAAATTCGAATTAATTCAACAGGAAGATAAATGATACACTTTTAAAAACTAAATGATACACTTTTAAAAACTACAACAAAGATAGCTGAAACAAAAAAGCAACAATTGAACAATTAAATTTCTTCTGACAAAACAATTTATGAATAAAGAAGGAAATATGGAAATATATAAAACTGATGTATTAAGAAGGGTTCAATATCTCGAATTTTGTAAAGTGGCGCGAAAAAGAGTTGTTAAAGATTTAATAAGATATAATTGTGAACTAGTAAGGAAAGCTATAGAAGAGAATAAAATTTTCAAGAGTGTGAAACAACTTTCCAAATACAAACAACTTGTTAGTAATAACACACAAATAGACAATACAGGTTAGTTTTGAGTAGTATTATTCTCCACTCTTCTTTAGGTGTTGCTGGCCTATATGCACAGTGACAATATTCGCTTAGAAGTTGAAGCCTATGACAGAATAGCTCAGTTGGTAGAGCACTTACCATAAATTTAATATTCAAGAATCTAAAGGTGCGAGTTCAACTTCTAAGTGAATATTGTCACTGTGCATGTAGGCCAGCAACACCTGAAGAAGAGTGGAAAATAATAATACTCGAAACATTGTGTAATTACTAACCTATATTGTCTATTTGTGTGTTATTACTAACAAGTTGTTTGTATTTGGAAAGTTTAAATAAAGTTTAAAATTTTCTATACATTCAACATTCACTCATAAATGATGGAAATAGTCCAACATATCACATCTTATAATATACCATCATCACAAACCTTCAGACAAATGTAAAACAACATCTTGATGTTGGTAGAAAACTTAATCATGCAATAAAAAGATGAAACTTTTATTAAAAAGAGAGATGATATTATGAAATATGTCAAAGAGTTCTATCAAGAATTATGTAGCAATAAAAAACAAGGAAAGTACAACCTACAACTACTATATCATCTGAATTGTCCAGGATTTTAAATGAAGTGAGACATGCAATTAAATTTATAAAGAAGGAAAAAACTCCAGGTAATGATAGAATTATAATTGATATCTTAAAAGGAAAATAGAAAATTTGTTCACAAAGTTATATATCAAATGTCTAAATTATAAAGATTTGTCTGATGATTGGAAGAATGTAGTATTAATATCAATATTTAAAAAAGGTAAAACAAAATAGTAAAATCACAGACCTATCAGTCTTTTATTAGTTTTATACAAAATTTTTACCAAAATAATTACAACTCGGCTACAGTGAAGTTTGGATTTTAACCAACCAAAAAAACAAGCTGGATTTAAAAATGGTTTTAGTATAGTGGATCACATCCAAGAATAAAGAGAAGTTAAAGAAAAGACCAATGAATATAAATTGCCATTATGATTGGTATTTGTAGATTATGAAAATTCATTTGAATCTATAAGCATTATTTCAGTGATTAAAGCATTAGATCATCAAGGTAGAGTTGCCATTATGCATTGGATTTGTAGATTATGAAAAGGAATTTGACTCTATAAGCATTGTTTTAGTGATTAAAACATTACATCATCAAGGTTTAAATCCAGGATATTGTCAGATTTTGAAGAATATTTATAAAAATGCAATAGCAACAATTAGATTACATAATGATACTATAAAATATTAATGTTAAAAATGATGTGTAACAGAGTGATTCCATATCCCCAAAACTTTTTGCAGAAGTTTTGCAAAAAGTATTTTGTGAATTAAAATGAAAAGCCAAGGGAGTAAAAGTAAATGGAAATTATTTAACCCATCTAGATTTTGCAGATAATGTAATTGTTTTTGCAAATAATGGTTTAGAGCTTCAAGAAATGTTGTAAGAGTTATCAGATGAAAGTAAGAGAATAGAATTAAAAATAAGTGCTAAAGTAATGTTCAATGAATTTGCTCAAAAGATGGAAATAAAGATTGATAATGATGAGTTATAAGTTAAGAACTACAAATACCTTGATCAAATATTACTACAGATGGAAACATAATGGATGAAATTAATCATATAAACTTGGTTGCAGTACTTTTGGTAGAAATAACTTAATATTAAAAGAAAATATGCCTATGTGTTTGAAAAATAAGGTTTTTAATAAATGGGTTTTACCAGTTTTATGGATCTGAGACTTGGACACTTAACAAGAGAGCAATACAGAGACTTCAGACTGCTCAAAGAAGTACAGAGGGATTCATGTTAGGAGAGAGACCAAACAGGTGTTGGCAACATTGGACGAATTAAGAGACTGAAGTAGATTTGGGCTGGACATATTCCTAGAAGATGTGATAATAAATAGACAGTTGAAATCTTAAACTGGATTCAAAGATATTGTAAAAGATCTACAAAAAGATGCGAGATGGATAGATGAAATAAGAAAGTTTGCTGGGATGAAGTGGAGAAGAGAGATTAGAGATTGAAGAAAATGGATTAAACTTAGAGTCCTTCATCCAGCAGTTGATTGATAATGGTTGAAAATTATGATGGTGGTGATGATGATGATATAAAGTTATATAGGATACATTATTATTTATGCTGTATATTATTATATTATACTATAGTTAATTGTTTCAACTTTTATTGTATCTCTAAATTATAATTTTAGTTTATTTTAATTTATTATTGTTGTTTATTTTTCTATTATGTAACACTAGATAGCATTCTATATGCAATAATAAGTTACCATTAAAATAGATGTTTTGCATTTGATAAGGGCATAAAACTATGTGCTAAAACAGTCTTTTTATATATAATTATTAATATATATATATATTGAAATTAACAATCTATTATTCATTTCAATAAAAAAAAATTTTTTTCTCTCTTCTAAGCAAAAAAAAAAGAATTGAAATGAAATTTACAAAAAGGAAAGTAACTTTTCTTTTTATAATATACGTTTTTCTTGTCTTGACCAGATTGGGATTTACTTCACTCAAATCCTAAGGATTTGTTGTTTTAAAATAAATTTATTAAACATAGTAACATAGTAATATACAGTTAAACTTTATAAAAAATTACATAGCATTCAGAATGAAACTTGAAAAAGTCAATGCAGAGAAAAGGGTATCTTAATAAGATTAAGAGGAAAATAAAACGTTCACCCAAGTATCATCATGTAAATTCACAGGTGAAAGCAGAGAGTCTCGCTGCTTGACTTGGTCAAGGAGCTTGATAAAGACAGTTAGAGCCAAGTTCTGAGAATGACCAAAGATGAACCTGCAATGTGTCAACCATAAAGAAAATGTTATAAAGATATATAATCTTATTGCTGCAAAAGATCCCTTTTTGAGAGTATTAGAAACAGAAAGAGCATCCCTAAGATCCAGAGAGACATTCGCAACAATAAAGTCCCTAATCGACTTAAGAGCAGGACAAATATAGAAAATATGGAGTATTGTCTCATCATATAATCTACACAACTGACACTGAGATGAAATTTAAATGAAGCCTCTGCTGGTCACTACAAAATTACTTGTTGGGAAAGCATTTAAATTCAGTTTAAGTACAAAATCAACATGTCTTGCTTCAATGAAAAGAAGTTTCATTTTACACAAGAGAACTTTATTTGAAACACCTAATGAAGTCAAAAGAGGAGTATAATGTGGAAATTTTAATTTATAAACATCCTAGAATGTCAATTTCCCATCAAGCACAACTTGAACTGAGGGTATCGACTAAATCAGCAATCAAATAACTTGAAAATGGAGGTGGCATATCTGTAGGATCAATAACCAAAGGAAGAGATAACTGAGCAAGCTTTAAACAAGTTACATGAAGAAAAGATATAGATCTCTGGAGATATAGAGTTGAGACTGAGTGCAAACCTAGACCATTTAAAAGCTTTGGCATTTGAATTTTAGCAATACTGATGGCTACGACATTGTTTTTCCAAAATAATTTTGAACAAAGCGAATTTATAGCCCTCTCAAAATGCTTCATTGGCCTAATAATTGGTAAATAAAACTAAGCCTTGAATAGACCAAAGAGTTCAAGAGTGTAACCTTACCCATAAGTGAAATGTTTATATTGACAAGTGATGCAACTATCCTTTTTGTTTTATCAAGAATAATATTTTAAATCTGCCTTGTAATTACTGGAGATAAAACTATTGGAAAGCCAAGGAAAGACTGAGGCTTGGCTGTAAAAGTTGAAATAATTGACAAACCAAATTTAATTTTCCACATTGCGGATTTTGTAACATTAATATGAAGATTAAAAGTATTAGAAAAAGAGTCCAATATTTGCAACAAAGCCAGAAGAAAAGATTTATCTGGAAGAAAATCAGAGACATCATCAACATAAGAAATATGATGAATAGTCTGTTTAAGAGCAGAAACATAGATACCAGGCAGTTTAGATTCTATCTGTAAAAGTAAATGGATTTAAATATGTAATAAAACATAATAAAACATAATGTGGCAAGAGGAGATCTCTGTGGCACTGAGAGATGCAGATAAAAACCATCTGCAAGTTTACTATCCAATGAAGTAAAGATGGACCTGTTAAGTAGAAGATTGGCTATAATACGGACATATGGAGTAGGAACCTGATAATTCAGAAGAGTTTGAAACAAAACAGAAGGCAGAACACAATCAAAGGCTGATGTGAAGTCCAGCTGAACGACCACAGGTTTTGATTTATTATGATGCCTAATATGCTGAACAGCTTCAGTTGTTGAATGGCCCTTCTTTGCAAATTGAAATTTTGATAAATGAAGATATGATCTTTAACAATAGATTCAATAGTCTTTATTAAAAGAGGTGTCATAGAAATAGGATGAATATTAGATAACGGAGAGGGAGTTAATTTCTTCTTAAGAAAAGGGACCATTGCCACCGGATAGAGATCAGGATTCACAAAATCATTTGCTAGAATATCAACCATATTACAAACTACTGGAGCTGTAAAGAATGAAAGATGAAGAAGGACAAACCTGGGGATACCATGAATTCCAGGATGTATATTGTCTGGAAACGAATTTAATTTTTGAATAATCATAGTTTCAGTTATATTATGACTAGAATCAAGCTCAGATTCATTCCAGATGGCACCAATTCTAAAAGGAAACATTTGAAGTTTATTTTTGAAATGATTACATAGTTCAAGCAACATAATAGAGCCAGAACATGCTTTATTTCCAGTGTCAATCATTAATGGAGTAGGTCTAGAATAAGCACTTAAAGCCCACCTAATATAACTTCGTGTCCAGTTATGACGATTTTGAAAAAAAATTTTAGACCGTTTAATAGCCACATAATGAGAAAGAGATTTTTGTATATCGTGGTAATTCATGATACTGCACTTTAAGTTGTATAATATTTTCTATGGTAGAATCAAAAGAAGAAAGATTAGAAAGTTTGGATGAAATATCATCCAATTGTTTAAGTAAAAACTTTGGACCTTTAGTCTTTCTAGTATAAGAATTAATAATAGAACTGAGAATACCAACAAAAAAAGACCATGCCGATATAGCAGGTAATGAAAGAATATCCACTTTTCTAAAAAGAATATATGCCTCTGAAAAAATTGAAGCAGGAGCTGTTAATCTATTTAAGAGCCTTATTGTAAGAGAACTATGAGACTGAGCAACAAAAGAAGTATCAATCAACAACACAACATGCATAGCCAAATGATCCAAGAAAGGAACAGCCTGAAGCTTTGCTGAAATGTCAAGGTGAAGTTCAGGAGAATAGTAAAGAAGATCAATTAAAGAAGTGGTTTGACAAGTATAAAAGGAAAATGCATTAAGAGGAAAACATCCTTTACCAGATAAAAATACTCTAAATACTCTATTAAAAAAATGTAGAAATTTATTATTAAAATGCATGTAACACATATTGAAATCACCAAGAAATGTAGTTGGGTAAGAATTTGAAGACAAAAAAAGAATTAATTTTATTAAATATAGAATGAGCAAAGAGGAACTCACTCTTAACATATAAATAAATGATATTCAGAGTAAAACTTCCAAATGTAATATTGGTCATCAAAAAATCATGATCCAAGTGCATGATTTTGATATCATTAAAAGCAAGATGCTTACTGACAAGCAATGTGACACTGGATGAAGCAGATATATTAGGAACATAATAAAATGAACCAAGATTTTGCATTTAAATCACAAATTCAATAACTGGAATGATTATGTAGCTTCGTCTCTCCGAAGTATGCAATATGAAAATTGCATTTCTGAAGCCAATGCATTATAGCATAAACTCTGGAAATAGAATTTAAACCTCTAACATTAACAGCAATAACATTAAGCAACATAATAATATATATATATAAATGAGAAAATATTAATGCAAATCATCTGTGAAGAATTCATGTATAAGATTAATTTGTGAATTGGGAACAGAAGTATGAGATATTGGAGATGAAGGACCATTATTTAAAGTAAAAATCGAATCATTTTGAGGAGAAAGTGACAGGGAAAGATCTAACTGCTGAGAACTTTTATCTCCCCATCACTTACTTTTTTTAATGTTCTTTTTCCTAGAACTCCAAACGTCTAGTCAACTTAGTTTTCACAACAGAGGGTGCAGTATCAGAATCAGGATTTTCACTATGCTTTGACAATAAAAAGGAAGGACACTACTAGCTGTTAACTAATTCTAATCTGGAATGCTTTTGAATGATACTTTGAATGGTTTTGAATGATACTTTGAATAACTTCAGCTGAAATGAAGAAATAGGCTTATTTAAATGACAGCTAAAATTACAAGACAATATTATCATCATAAGTGAACTTTTAACATTTGTCAGAAAAGAAAAGAAGTAAATGACATTTATTTTGTTTTGATGTCTTATATTAAATATTGATTTGTACTTTATTTTAAATAGTTTGAATTTGTAAATAATGTTTCTTATCCAGATATTATTTTAAAAGAAACTGACAGTTTAAAAAAGAAAGAAAGAAATGAATTTGTAATAACTTGTCTTTACTTGTTAAAATATTTTTTTTTAAAAAAAATTATTACATATATATGCTAAGCTTATGAATTTTCTATAAGTTATTAATAAGAGAAAAAGGTAAAGAAATGATGATAATTACATATATGCAATGCACACATATAAATTGCATAAATCTCAAATAACCATAGTTAATGATGTAATTATTTCTATTAGCCAAATTCAATGCTTAATAATTTACATGTAGTAGAATCCATATGGTAGAATACATCCCTATCAATTTAATGAGTTAGGGATCAATCTCAGAATGGATCATCCCTATATAAATTGTAGTTGTATTAAATTATCTTTAGAATCAAAAAGCCACACATTATAATGATCATATAGTTAAGATTTTACTTCATTAACGCTTAAATAAATTAATATATATATGTGCTCTGCGCACAGTTAATGAAGCTATTAATAAATTGTCAAAATTTTTACTGCCAAGTGCTTTCGGGACAGTCTACAGTCCCATATTCATGGCGAGTTATTCTGTTAATAACTGTAAAACTATGCAAATTTAATGCAAATTTATATGCAGATGTTACATGGACCATTTACGAGATAGGAAATAGCAGGCCTCTCTTCTGTTGATTGCCGATGGGTCAGCTGCAATGAAGTAAGCTTCCCTAACTTTACGTTTGCTGTCGTTTGTTTCAGAGCAAACGACACTGGCTGTGGTAGGTAGAAAAGCATGTCCAGAGTTTCTTTCGTGTTCGACAAAAATCGAATTACCTTCATACTTTGTTTTGGTTTTATTGTAAAGGTATCGGTGTTGAGCTACTCTAGTGGCAATGTTAGTTTTGATCTCTCCATAATATGTTGTCATGCAATTTCTTTGGGGGCAGGTAATTTTGTACACAACTTGAGGGGTGAGTTCAGGTTTGATCCTGTCTTTGGTATTATTTATCAGTCTATTGGTGTTGGGAGGTGAATGGAAAGCGACTTCAAAGTCACATGATAGTTGATTGATAAGGCTTTTAGCTGTAGAGTGAACGTATGGGATTAAGATTCTTGGTTTGTTTTCTTTCTTGTGGTTGTGGTTTATTTTATAGAAAAATTTGTTGACTTTTCTGTTGATAAGTGTGTCCAATTTTCCTTAAATCAGTTATATAATTGATGAGATTTTTTCTTTTATCTGCCTCATATTTGCACAAGTTATGGTTCCTAAACATGAATGAGGAGAGGGCTGCAAGTTTGTGTGAGTGAGGCACGTAAGAATTGGGGTTTGTCAAGCCTCTTACTTCCAAAGGTTTGACTACCATTTGGTAGTCCAGCTTATCTATGTTTTTGCTAACACGCTTGGCAGAAAAAATTTTGACAATTTATTAATAGCTTAATTAACTGTGCGCAGAGCACACACATATATATATATATATATATTAATGATCATATAGAAGGTTTATTCAGTTAGGGTTAGAACCAAAAGATCATCCATTTATAGTTTTTTTTATCCCTTTATAGTTGTTATTATATAAATTGTTAAGTTTAAAATTAGGATATAAAAAAAACCATCCCTTATGATTATTGTGATAAAGATAATTCCCACCTATTTTTATTAAATTCAATAGTTTTCCTATACTGTCACACATAAGTAATTGGCATGCATGTGTGTGTGCAATTATATATTATATATTACTTTAAAACCTAAATAAATAAAACTATGAAGGGAAAATAAATTATTAAAAGCTAAGCAATCAATTAGATAAAAGTTAATGTGGATAAACAATAAAGAAAGGATTGAGTAATGAACAATGAGACATTAAAAGATGTAAGAATTGGTGCCTTATTTTAGTATCAGTCGTAAGGATCACTCATATTATTACAGTTCAACAGTTTTAAGGCTTAGACATGTCAAGAAGGTGTTGGAAGTAAAATAAAACAAAAGTCAGGAAATTGACACAGCAGGATGTCTAAGTAGTTATGAAATGAAACACTAATAGAAAAGCACTTAAGGAAAGGAAAATATGTAAATTCATTAAAAATCATCTCATGGAATTTAAAAGCACTCCTAGGCATCTTAAAAGATATATAAACTCGGAAGTGTATTGTTAGGGAGATATATATATATGAAGAGAAAAGAAGAGATATACACGTACATTTTATCATTAATATTGTTAATTAAATATTTTTCATTATCTCATTTGCATGATTCACTCTTACGTATATATGCAATGCATCCAGTGCCTGCTATGTTAGGTCTGTGTGCCCAATGAGTCATCTTTTAAAAATAAATTCTGAATATATGTTATCATTGGGTTAGGTAGAGTTGGTGGATTGGAGCTTCAGGCTGTAAATCCTACTATATAGTACACACATACCCTCATTTTATGATGAGACTTTGGCTAAAAGTAGGAGCACCCCTGGAGCCTAGGTAGAGTTGGTGGATTGGAGCTTCAGGCTGTAAATCCTACTATATAGTACACACATACCCTCATTTTATGATGAGACTTTGGCTAAAAGTAGGAGCACCCCTGGAGCCTGGGTCATCTTCTTTCACTCATGAATTATGCCATCAAGATCACCAAGTCGATCCACATTATCATGATGGCCAGTGAATCCCATACAATGATGTAGTCCTGTGATACTTCAAGATTCGTCTCTTATGTTAAGCTTTCACCTAAGCCTATAACTGTAGCCCTATGTAACCTCTTAGTTAACTCATACACAGTAGTACCCCTATTATTAGTAAATTAAAAGAATCAAAAATATAGTTAATTAGAACCCATAATTTTTTGATTGCTATTAATGTTGATACCTTATGGACTAAATGAGGCACACTACCTTTCTGTCTATTTAGATCACCATCATCCTTGATTATATTTGTAAGGACCAGTAAATTACCTTTAATTCCAATATATAAATATAAAAGCCATCCTGTTCTCAAATGTTATTTGTGATTAATAATTCATTATTATCATCATGTGGGTTGAAACCACATAACTAATAAATACATAAATTGATAGTTAGATGTTAATGCTTAAAAATCAAGAGTCTATGACCATGAGTGGGCAGAGTTGTATAAAAAGAGAAGCTGTGTGATGTCAAGGATGGGGTAGTGATACTCCTAAGCATGGTGGTTGAGAGTTGAGAGTACCTGCTTGGTTGTTTGGTCTTATTAGCAAATTATACATGTGTGCCCATTACAGTATGTGTAAATATTAGGAGAAATACAAGTTAATGCAGTGTTTGTATTTATGGATTCATACATGTGTAGAATTATATTTAAGTTTATTGAAGTCAGTGTGAAAGATACAGTAAATGTGTTATATTATCTATGCATAAATTAATACTATGATGTTTAAACATCAAAGGACTTTGTTAAAGAAGTACATTAACATATCAATTAATGATTATACTTTGTCAATAAATTATTGTTTTGTGAATTGCTAATTTTATTAAAGAAAATAAATTGTACATCTATTAATAATGATACTTGTAAATAATTTATTATTACAAGATTTGTTAGTTTATTTGTGTAAAATTCTGTCTACTCTCATTCATTCTATTGCAAATTTTGTTTTACCCAGTGTAAGGACTTCAATTTTCATCTGCTGTAAACTCACATTTGCCTGAGTTAGATTAATAATATGGCTGACCAGACAATTTTTTTTCTGTATTGTAAAAAAAACAAAACAAGAAAGAACAAAGCAAATTGTGCCATGAAAAAGACATACAAATATGTATGGTGTTCTGGTTTGTTCCAGGGAATGATATAGCAATGTTAGTGGTGTATCCAGTTATAATTCTATTGCACATAAATTCTGAAGATTATTAAATTGGAAAATGAATATAAAAAGGATAAAGAGCAGCAGAAAATATCAGAAGCAAATGCTTATGAAATTAGCTGTGAAGAAGATGGCTTAGAAATTTCAGATATGAACAGTGTCCATCTAGATAGTGATTTATTCAATCAAATAAAGCATAAAGACCTTAATAAAAACAATAATTATAAAAATAATCAAAAGCAAATAATGCAAATAAATCAAACCATGCAAAATTATCAAAAAGCTAATCAGAAACAGATGGAAGATCATCAAAAAAGAAAGATTAAATATTGCAAACCAATCAAATCAGAGAAAAAAATTGATGATTTAAAGCAAGTAGATGATGAGTAAAAAATGAGCAAGTACAAGTTCAAGAAGAAACAATGGATCAAATCATGGACAACGAATAAGCTCAATTGTTTTTAATGTAAGAAAATGAGCCAAAAACATCACACGATCACCATTCTTATGCCTGCTTATAACTGTTATTAAAACAGGAAAAACTCTCTGTACATATTGCCATTCTGGCATCCATTGATTACTCTGACTTACACTGAGTGGCAATATGAATAGAGAGTTTTGCCTGTTTTTAAGTGGCAATATGAATAGAGAGTTTTGCCTGTTTTAATAAAATAAGCCAAAGATATATAAAGAAGTTTTAAATAAATCTGAGCCAAATTATTAGAGGAAAAATACAAAATGAGCACAAACATATTCAAATAAAAGAACAAACTGCAGAAAGTGAACCTGTTGAACTAAACATAGGTAATGAGTGGCAATATGTATAGAGAGTTTTTCCTGTTTTAATAAAATAAACCAAAGATATATAAGGAATTTTTAAATAAATCTGAGCCAAATTATTAGAGGAAAAATACAAAATGAACACAAACATATTCAAATAAAAGAACAAACTGCAGAAAGTGAACATGTTGAATTAAACATAGGTAATGAATTCAAACTACTGATAAAGCAAAGGAGAACTTTTAAAACTAAACATCTGAATACATGAGGTTAAGCTTGAAGGCTCACAACAAATGTTAGATCAAACAAATGCCATGTATTATATCAAGCACCAGCCATAATCCTGTAGCTGGATAAACAATACAAATAAAAGTAGAGCTAAATGTACTCTATCCCCAAAATGAAATAAAATTTCTGCTAACCCAAAAACAAAATGAAGACTTGTCTCTCATACTGATTAATTTGTTTGATAAAGAAATCCAAGGACATCAATCAAAATTAAATCTAAGTGTTATATTGATGCACTGTATTTATACAGAGTTGTGATCATCAGCTTTACTTACAACTGGGATGAAATAAAACACAATTTTCTCCCACACCAATTGCTTCTCCACAATTTCCATGAATCTTATTTTATTGACCAATGGCTTATAAAATACCCAATCGACTTTAAGAGAACCTTTAATACCTACAGATATTTTTGTTCTTAAGTTAAAGAAATTTAACAATTCATTACAATTCAATTTAAAAAAAAAAGATTTTTTTTTCTCTTCTAAGTGATATACAATTTTTTTTTAAAAGGAAATTTAATTCTGCTTCCAGTTGCCTTTCTGGATGGTTTGCTCTTTCTAAGCTCCAGATGGTTCAGATTTTTTTATAGTGCTATGTTAGAATAATTGTCAACAATCGTAATTCTGAGGTAACTTTTTTCTAATTGTTTAAAGTGACTTTTAATAAAGAACTATAAATTTTTAAAGTGACTCTTTTTTAATTCTATATTTGAATATAATTTCATTTTTTTTATCAATCTTGAATAGCATCTATTGTAAAAGACCCTATTGGTAAGAAAACGGGGGGGAAATCCAATCAACATTAAATCTCAACAAAAAAGATTCAGAACAAGTCCATTTCTCACCTTAATTACAGGCGATTTCAATCAATCATACCTTTCCTTCAGTAACAAGTATATAAAATTCCTTAATTTGCCCATGATAAGTGGGGAAAGCCTTTTACCTGAAGGGGCATTCTCGTTTTTTACAAGGCATTCACATTCACTAATAAACCTGGTATTTTTCTCCTGAGATGGTAGGATTGATTGAAGCCCATCTTTGGCTCAATGCCTTTGACCATCTGGCATTGGAAATCTGACTCAATATTTAATACCATAATTCTACAAGATCAAATATTACCACCAAACTAGTCTCTGAGGCCTACATTGCATTCCACCATCTAGGGATCACAGTTGAGGCATGGATGGCCTTTGTTAAAACACTAGGCTATCTAATAAATCAAAGCACCCTTAAAACCCAAGATCCCATCCAGCTATTGGCTGAACTGGACAGATTGCCAGGGTTCTGCACAACTTGACTCTTGAGGAACAGAATATCCTGCACATAATTCACTTGAAAAGCAAAATATAAATCAGCACAGTCTGCACTTGCCGAGTACCTTGTGATTAAGAGGGCCTGTCAATACCTACAACATCAGCATTGCTGGACTAGAGGGTACCTTTATTGGGGCCCTTGGCTCAGGCAAAAGATCTCAGTCCCCAACATCGATTGAGGATCAGGAAAACTGCTACTCTGCTGGCTCTTCCATGTTGGCCAGAATCAGGGATTTTTATTTCCTAAAATTTCAGCTGTGAGGAATAACTAATGACCGAAAAAATTCGCCTTGCGGTGCTGCCCCACACTAGATTACAGAAGGGTGAATTCTACAGAGACTAAGGTCCCTTCACCTTGATCAATGCTACCCCCCACAATATCACAGGATGAATTCTACAGAGACTAAGGTCCCTCCTGGACAAGGCCACAAATGTCTTTTATACCACCTCTGCACATTTATGGTGCTAATTATACTAAACATTATAAATTTCCTTGCTGATGATAGTCAGGAAGCCTTGGGCATATGTCCAATCACTATGGTACCCCTTATTAAGAAACCTGATAGTCCACTGGTTTTTGAGAACCTTCAGCCTATTTCCATGGTTCTGCTTATTATAAAGGTTATCAAGGTCTTTATAAAAAAGACATCCAAGCCAACATCATTGGATGCCTCTCTCCTTATCAATTTGCAAAGAAAGGTTGCTCGACTACCAACACTGTCAGCTGATTTCACCTCATCATTAATCATGTATGCAGGAGAAGGAAATCCAAGCCAGTCATGGTTCAGCTTGACTTTTCTGGAGCCTTCAACTGCATAAGGCTTGACATACTTCTTGGTGTACTGGAGAGACTCAAAATGCCCAAGGTATACCTTCAGACCAAGCCAGTCATTGTTCAGCTTGACTTTGCTGGAGCCTTCAACTGCATAAGACTTGACATACTTCTTGGTGTACTGGAGAGGCTCAAAGTGCCCAAGGCATACCTTCAGATCATAGAGAACCTCCTACAAAATTGGAAGATTTTTCTCTCGTTGGATGGCCGAGTATCTCCAGGATTGCTGCCCTTCCAGGGATATCCATTCCTGTGCTTAAAGGCAGCATGCCCAACATCACCTATATGGATAATGTGATGGTGTTTCTCTCCTCTAGCAGGGAGCTCACAAGAGCTCCTAAACCAGTTTACTCACAAATTTTGTCTGAGGGTCAACTAAGGCAAATTGACAATGTGGTCCATCTTGACAGGAAAACAAATCTCAGGCAGATTCAAAGCAGCTCCCTGGGCTTCTTAGGATTCCATTTTGTATTCCCCTCTCATTCATGAGAAGAAACATGGAGAAGAAGCTACTCTCCAAAATCAAGAAAACAGTTAACCCATTATCTAAAATTTACAAAAATTGAGAAAACAATTAACTCATTATCTAAAATTTACCTTTTCTTTTTGGGCAGGGTTGCCCTACTTAATTCTGTAGTACTTCCCAAAATCACATACTACCTGGCCGGCTTTTCACCCACTAGCACCTTCATTAAAAGTGTCAAGATGCTTTGTAGGAAGCTATGCAGAGGGGGGGGCTGTCATCAGCTTAAATATTTACAGAAGCCTAAACCCCTGAATGGACTGGCCTTACATGCCATAAAGGTTTTTCAAATTCAAAGAACATACAATATTCTGGTGAGGCTATTGAATTTTCTCATTCTGGCATTGAGTGCCCTGTTCCCATAGAAAGGGTTGAACCTACCATTAGACCCCCACTCAGACTGAGAAGACTTTGGATCCAGCAACAGGTGACAGATGTTCTGTCATGGATCAAGACCTCCAGCTGCCTAATTCAGTCAAAAGTTACCTACTGGGACACATACTGACTAATCTTTGAGGAGAAAACTTGTACCCCATCTTGCTCTCAATTTCTATCTCCAGATTTACCAAATGGACACAATTCCTCAGACTTGAGCCCAAGTACGTGGACTTCCTGCTCAAGGTCAACCTTAAGGCCCTTTCCAAGGGTACTTCTTATTCCATCATAGAGGCTATAATATTAATACCTTGTGTCCAATGTATGGAAAGCAGGAAGTGGACCACATTGTATTCCATTGTGATTCATGATCTTCTCTCTGAAGCATCATTCTGAGGAAAATGTCTGTATCTGACCTGGCTTGTGTGATGATTCCTCTGGCCTTATAAAAGGGGCCTTTTGCCAAAATATGGCTGACTTCATTTGTCAACTTCGGGATTTGGACTATATGTTGTAAAGTTTTGTTTGAAAGTGGGATTATCCACCCTTCCAAAGACCTAATAAATTTCATATGGAAGGCTAGGGAAATTGGTAAGAGGACTTGCTCAGACCAGTTGTGATTTAGACATGGGAACAACTAAAAATATGTTTCAAGATGTTCTGTTTCATACTATGTATGATGTCCCTAATCTTATGACTAAATCCTCTCTCCCTATTGCTGTGATGAAAGGGATGGGATGATCTACCTCCTAACCATCCTATCTGAACTGTATTCCTGTAGACCCATTTCAGACAATGCTTGTTAGCAGCAGCTCTAACTATTGCCTGTATACACAATTATGTATCTTGCTGTATATATAAAAAGTTACAACCTTTTTTTAAATTGAAAATAATATGTAATTCTACATGATTCGATTTAACCACAACATTGAAAAAATTCACACTACAATTTTAAAATGATATCCATCAACTAATTTGCTTTTTTTTTGGGGGGGGGGAGACAGTAATTAATCAGAAAGTGGGTTCTTTTTGTTAGTGTGTATATCTAAAAAGGACCGTCATTGAAAAGACTCAATTGAAAAATGATACTTGACTAATTTGCTTTCTTTTTTTGGGGACAGTAATGAATCAGAAAGTGGGTTCTTTTTCTTAGTGTGTCTATATAAAAAGGTACCATTATTTAAATACTAAATTTAAAAATGATAGCTGACTAATTTGCGTTTCTTTTGACAGTAATTAATCATAAATTGGGGTTCTTTTTTTGTAAATCTTGTGTATATATAAAAAATACCGTAATTCAAATACTACATTGAAAAATCCAACCCTGTTAAATTTGCTTTCTTTTTTTTAGACAGTAATTAATCAGTGACTGGGTTGTTTTTGTTAGTGTGTAGATATAAAAACTAATCTTATTTTGAAATAATAAATGTAAAAAAAAATACCCGACTAATTTTCTTTTTTGGACAAGTAATTACTAATAATTAGACACTGGGTTGTTTTTGTTCGTGTGTATATATAGCAAAAGTAACTTGTCACGGATGAATTCTTGCAAAAATGGTACTTTTCACATGATCCTTGAAAGATTTGTCATTTCACACCCTTAAAAGCAATTTTTGAGGGTTACCCATTTGTAATGGAATCTTCAGGACATTATTACGAAACTTACAACAGTAAAGTAAGTTACAACACATTAAAAAAATATATGTCATCAAATTTTAAAAAACTACGACTGGCTCAAATACACAAACTCTCATACGAAACTACAAAGAAAATGGATATTCTACTATTACAATAAAATAATTAACAAAATCAACTACTATGGCAGCCAATAAAGGTATTTATTTTTCTGTGCTTTTAGCATAGAAAAAGAAAAGCCATAACTGGCAGCCATCGGGAACTTTTTCTGTGTTTTATCATGGAAAGAAGTCTCTTTGTGTTGGCTTCTGTCACCACTGCAGACCAACACAATATGAGGACTCTTTTATGCATTTAAAATGTAGAAAATTTCCTCTTTTGTTGGGTGAATGCCGGTGAAACTGTATATTTCTAGGAATTGACCTAGAAATCACGACATCTCATGGCTAACACCAGGGAATAAAAAATAAATAAATTTTATATAATGTAAAAATAATTAGTCATATTATTTTAGAAAATTATTTTGTAAACAGAAATTTAATTTATATGTAAATTAGTATTTAAAAAAAACTTGGATCAACCAATAAAATCACTGGATAAGATAGGTATAAATAGAGATGTTCAATCAGTCTAGATAGACTAGTTTAATTTTGTGTTGTTTTATTTGTTTAATCTGGTCTTTTTAATTCATTTCAAATGTTTTAATGTTTTATAAAATATTTTTTTATATTAAAGTTAAAAATATAGTTCTAAATAATTATTTAAATGTATCCAATGTTTGGGTAAATGAATTAATTACCTGTCAGTAATATTTTCACATTGAAGCTTAATGAAATCCATGATAATTTTATGAAGATCAATAGTTGTCATGGAATCATCAGCCTAAAGCCTAGCAAAAGCCATAAGAATTTCAACCAAATAATCAAGAAATCCTAAGAATTCATAAAAACTTTATATTTAATATTTTAGTATGTGTGAAGTGAAAGGACATTTATATTTAACAATTATAATGAATCCTCATAAATTTAAACTGTTGAGAAATTTCTCTTTTATTTTGTTGAAGATATTTGTTGAAAGCTATTTAACAAGTTTATATGTGCTTTAGAAGGAAGAAAAGGAAGAAAAAAAGTGATATTATGCAAGTGAATTAGATATGTATGATGGAATTTTAATATTGTGAATATATTTTATATTATCTATGAATGCATTTGTAAATATATATTTTACTACTAGTTTGTTTAAAAGAGAGTGGCCTGAATGAACATTATATATTTTTAAAATTGTGTGTATCAAGATGAAGAGAAAATGTTTTTTTGAACTTTATATTTTCAAAAGATTTTCCTGTTTAAATGAAAGATGAATGAGCTTTATATTTTAAATGATTTTCTTATTTAAAGAGAGATGAATTTTAATATCATTTTAAAATTATGGTTATATCTTTTATAAAACATTATCTGAATGAAGAGACCATACAATATTGCAAGAAATTATTTAATTAATATGTGCATGTTTCAAAAGATAAAAATCTTAAATTTTTAAAAAACATCCTGTGATAAATTATTACCATTTGAATAAGAGCATATAAGTTTTAGAAAAAAATGTGAATGAAAGTTCTCTGTTGAAAAATATCATTAACTGATAAATGGTCTTATTCTTTGGAATGTTTATAAGTACTTCTTGAAGAAATATTAAATCTTGTCATATATTTTACCATAAGTCTGGACTAGCATATATAAAAAATGTTCATACAGGGATTATTACCTAGTATAAAATTATATTAATGAATGTGTTTCTTCTGAAATATCTGTTCTTCTGGAAATGATACGAAAATGGACTTAGATAGACTATTTATCCAGTATGGATAAACAGTATTCGAAAAGATTTTTAAAAAATTAATTTTGTACTTTATGAAGTTTTGTTCAGCATGGCGAGGGAGAGAGAAATTTAGTTCAAACTTTTCTGTAGTCCATAGCAATGGAGTGAGTTGTCCTATTTTTTTATCAATGGTACTAAAAGCATGAAAGCAAACAAGAACTTGGTGTAGCTTTGAATTTTATTACTTTCTATTTTTAGTATTAATATTTATTATTATTATGCATTTTAATGTATATTTTATTTCATTTATCATATTGCTTGAATATTTAAGTCAGATGAATCTTATTTATATGATTATGAATATATTGATTGTTTTCTGAACATAATGTAAAAATAGAAAATATCTTGCAGGTTATCTAAAGGTATTTAAGTAATTATTATGAATGCTTAAATATTCATATTTTTGAAATATAATCAGGAGTTTTCTAAGATATTGTTCTAGACTGTATCTGTTTAGATACAATAAATGAAAATGTTGATCTCTGAATTATCTAATATTATAATATAAGTGAATAAATGTGTGATAATGATGAATATTTTATTGAAATCATTTGTGTATGCAATGTTTTGAACCTTCTTGACATTAATATTAGATATTTATTTTGGAAAAGTAATTTGGAGATTATTTTATGTAATGCAGTTAGAATTTCTTTGTGATGTCAAGAGAAGTCTTCAGAATGTGGAAGATGAAGGATAGTGGTTTGGAAAATTAATTGTAAAATGAAATTTAGGGATATTAAAGAGGAATATTATATTACATGTAAATAATATTGTTATGAATTAAGGAACTAAATACAGATAACAAAGTTTTATATATTTAGTACATGGGCAGTTGTGTTTTTTCCAATAGTTCAGTGACTGCTCAGGTAGAATCCATGATCAGAAATTAGGGAACATGATAAATATGTGACTTTAAGCACTGTAACCATGATATTTCATATTCGTTTGAGTTATTATTATATTCATATCCCTCACCACAGTTACCATTAATCACCACTGGTAGTTTAAAAGTTGGCTAGAATAATAACTGGACTGTAGAAAGTTGTCAATGTTTGTGAATGCAAGAGGAGAACTTTTTTTTTTTTTTTTTATCACAAATGATATTTAATTATTTATTGTTTATAGAGGAAGAGGAATGATTTGATATTCCTAGAGATATATAAATAACAGAGATCATTAAACTCAAATATTTATTGCATATTCAATGCATATTTTGTTTGATTGAGAGAGAGAATGATGAAATGTAACATCTATAATAGATTATAAAATGAATAAATATAGCATATACATACAATATATAATTCTTTAATATAATTTGAATATTTTATAACAATGAACTTATTGAAGAGTAAAGTTATAGGGTTATTTTAAATATTTAAAAAGTAAAATAGTTTTACAAAAATGATGAAAAAAGTTATTTCAGTACCTATATTTTTTTTTATTTAAATTTACATTGAAATGTTAAAATATACCTGAAAAGTAAAGATAAGTAATGTTATATGTTAAATTTTGAATAAGTGTCAATTTTAATTTTAATTTTGTAGTTAATAGGCATTACTATAATTATAATTACTTTTCGAAAATGTGAAGCATATTATTTGTTAAATAAATTGTATTTATTTATTGTTTTCATTGTCATAATTGTAAAAGATAATAGTATTAATACTATAATGTATTATAGTTTATACAGCAAATAGTCAGAGTGAAGGCTATTTAATGTTTATTTATTTTCATGGTGTTTTCTTATGTAAATATTTTAATTTAATTAATTTTTCGTTTGTTATTTTTTTTGTAAATATTTTAAAATTTTATAAATTTATATTGTTGTAAATATAATACATTGTTAAATAATAATAAAATTGTTAATGTTTTGGAATTCATATCATCTCAAGAGTTTCTTTTTTTGATGTGTCAAATGTATATGACTCTTTGTATTCACACATATGTTATACAAATTATTTGGGTCATTATATTACTGCACATGATTAACAAAAATATATCATCATCATCATCATCATTATTATTATTATAGAAGATCTTATTATGGCTCATTATAAAGATTATATAATGCCAATTTTAAAATTATTTAATATTGCAGTTATATTAAGAATATAATATTTTCTGTGAATGCCACATAAGCAATAAAAGATTTTAAAGCATAACATGAGATGAAATGTTTTAAAATTTATTTAAAATATTGTAAATGATTTTTTATAAGAATTTATAATCTTATTTATGTTTATTGAAGAGTAGTAGTTAAGTAGATATATTATTTTAAGAATCTTGAAAATATTTCAGTTGTTCATTGTTGTTTTGTGAGAGTAGTTGAATATATGTAAAATCCCTCATTATATTTAACTACATGATATTAATTTGTCTATTGTTGTTGTTGTTGTTGTTGTTTTTATTATTATTATTATTATTATTATTATTATTATTATTGTTGTTGTTGTTGTTGTTGAGAGATGAACCTGAGATGTTAAATAATTATAAGAATTAGACGAAGCAATAATGGATAAGAATTTTAATTAATGTTAAATATAAATATTATCTTTTATGAAAGAATAGTAATTGATTTATTGTTTATAATAAATTTTATGGATTATTTAATTTGGATTATTTATTTTATGTGTGTTGTGATTAAAGTGTTCAATTCTCAAGATATACATACAGGATATTGTCATATTCTGAGAAATATTTATGAAAATGTAACAGCTATACTAGGAAGATTAACATTGAGAAGGGAGTGCAATAAGGTTACTCCAAATTTCCAAAACATTCTACAATAGTTTTACAAAAAGTATTTTGTGGATTAAAATGTGAAGCAAAGGGATTAAAAGTAAATGGTAATTATTTAATTTATCCAGATTTTCCAGATGATGTAATTGTTCTTGCAAATAATGTTTCAGAGTTCCATGAAATGTTATAAGAATTTATCAAATGAAAGAAAAAAAATAGGACTAAAGATTAATGCTAAAAAAGGTAAAATAATATTCAATGGATTTTCTCAAAAGATAAAAATAATGATTAATAATGATGAGTTACAAAAAGTTAGCAACCACACATCACATATCTTCATCAGTTTATTACTACAAATAGAAACATCATGGATGAAATTCATCATTGAATTAAACTTGGATGGAGTGCTTTTGAAAGAAATAATCAATATTGGAAGGAAATATGTCTGTGTGTTTGAAAAGAAAGTTTTTTAATAAATTTATTTTACCAGTTCTTATTTATGAAGCTGAGCCTAAAACACTTAACAGAAGAGCAATGCAGAGCCTTCAGACCATTCAATAAAGTATGGAGAAATGCATATTATGAGTAACAAGAGGGGATTGGAAATGAAATACTTGGATAAGAAAGTAATCAGATATTATTGACAACAATAAAAAAATTAAGAGACTGAAATGGAGCTGGAGTGAACATATTTATAGAAGAGATGATTATAGACCAGGCATGGCCAACAGATTTTGTCCATGGACCAGAATAGAAAGATCACTTTTTTCATGGACCAGACAAAATATTAAAATTTACAAATGTTAAATATAAAACAATTCATTTAAGTAAACAAAATTTTATTATGTAATTTGTTTATGAATAAATGTAAGTAATTTAGTACAACAAATTAACAAAAAAACTAATGTGATATGTTGAGGCGCTTTGCATCGCCTATTTTTTTTTTTTTAATATCTGGCTCTATACTTGTAGTAGCTCTTCTTAACACAGCCTCTAAATGTAAATCATTCAATCTTGATCTTATTGTACTTTTATTTAGATTCATTAAAGAAAAAGTTTGCTCACAAATATAAATTGAGCTGAAAATTACTAAATATTCCTTGGCAAGTTTTATTGTCCATCATTCAATTGCTTATAAAAATTGCACAAATTTTCTTGTTCTTCTCGATATTTCTCATGTAATAATTCATTACATTGTAAATTAATTATTTGCAATTGTATATCAACAGGAATGTCATTTACATGTACAGAAAATGAATTTCAGATAATAGGTAAAATTTTATCAATTTTCTTGAAGCAATCGAATCGCTGCTCGAAATCTGTCATTAGTGCAAGGATATTGTTATTAAATTCTTGAACCTTTTCTCTTGAAATATTTAATGATATAGTCTCTAATGTTGGAAAATGATCAAATTGGCATTCAGCCAGATTTCTAAAAAAAAAGACTAAGCTTCATTTGAAAAGATTTTAACCTTTGTATTAAATCATGAGCATATAAATTTTTTCCCTGTAAACATACATTAAATTCGTTGAAATGTGTGAGAATATCCAAAGAAAATGCTAAATCACAAATCCAATTTGGTTCTGATAATTCAGGAAAATCCTCATTTTCTTTAAGTGTTAAAAATATTTTTATTTCCTCTTGAAGATCCCACACACGTCTTAAAACTTTTCCCAAGCTTAACCAACAAATTTTATTGTGATATAGTACATCTTCATAACTGGTATTTAGTTCTTCAAGGAATCCAATAAATTGCCTGTACTTTAATCCTTTTTATCAAAGGAAATTCACTAATTTCACAACTACATTTGTAACATGATCGATTTTTAAAATATTTTTGCATAATGGGTGTTGATGAAAAATGCAGTGTATAGGCATAATTTTATGATTTGATCAATTTCATAAATTTTGTCTTCAATTCATTTTATGAGATCAGTATTTTTTCCAATCATATTTGGTGATCCATCTGTTGTTACATTCACCAATTTTTTCCAGTCAATATTGTATTTAAAAAAAAAAAAACATTTTCCAACCTCTCAGAAAATATCTTATTCCTTTGTTGTTTCTTTCATAGGAACAATTGACAAAAGTTCTTCCGAAATTTGAAAATATTCAGTGATAGCTCTGATAAAAATTAATAACTGAGCAGTATCCTTTATTACATTGCAACTTTCATCAAGAGCTATAGCATAAAAACAGGCCAATTCTAAATTATTCAGTAACTGATCATTTAAATTAGCATTCATATCTTCTATTCTTCAGGTAATAGTTTGCCAAGACAGGTGTATATTTTCAATTTTATATTTAGCTTCTGGATGCATTATATCACAAACATCCAATATGCACTTTTCTACAAATTCTTCTTCGGCAAAAGGTTTTCCACATTGAGTAATTCGTTTTGCTGCTAGAAAACTTGCTTCAGTAGCTGATTCTTGTAATCGATTTTGCTGTGTAAATACATTTTGCTGCTGGATCAATTTTACTATGAGATCTGCAGCTTGTTTTTTTTTTGACTTTCTTCATTTAAATTTTGTGCGTAACTTGCATGTTCCATTTAAAATGTTTTCTCAAGTTGTATTCTTTTAAAACAGCTACACTCGAATTGCAAATAAGACAAACCGCCTTATTATAGTAAAAAAAATATTTCTACTCCCATTCATCATTAAATATACGGCATTCAAGATCAATTTTTCATTTTCTGGAAATCATCCCTAGAGTGAAAAAAATTTCTAATATACAATAATATTTTAATAAAAATATAATTACATACTGTATAAATATCCAAACTGTATTGCAATCAATCGAAACAATATTTAATTAATAGAATGAACTTGAAGGGGTTATATCGCAAATAAAACACTTATTTCATTTTACAAACAGCCTGGACACATTTTCAGTTATCAACTGCAGCTATTGTCTATGCTACAATGCCACTTGATTCAGCACACTTAACCACAAAAATAACAAATTGCTTGACCTTGGGTGCATACTGGCAAACTCTGCTTACAAGAATGTGGGCTTCACATCACCACTAAATGTCAAACAGTTCATATCGAGTACAGATGAGTACAAAAGTTGTAAATCTTTATAATGGAATTTTTTTGAAAAATAAAGAAGTATCATGAATCCATTCAAACAATTATTGGAAGTTAATCTTAGATTAGTCACACACGGAATTCTTTTCTGCGTATTACTATCTTCTTAAATATCTCAATTTCCGATAATCAAAGATGTTTCCATTCTGAGTATCTGAGATTTTGATTTTCATTGTTGTACAATGGTTAGATATCGTAGTTTATGTGTAATGATTTAAAAGTACCACTTATTTTATTTCCACAGTGCTTCGTGTGGAGAATATTAAAAATTTAATCATCAGCCACATAAGCTCATTATGCAGGCCTTATGTTGACCATGCCTATTATAGATAGTTAAAATTTTAAATTGGAAACCAAGCATTTGTAAAATATCTAGAAAGAGACCACATGTGAAATGGATGGATGGAATAAGGAAATTTGCTAATGTGATATGGAGAAGAGTGGCTAAAAATCAGAGAAACTGGTTATATGCGTGATATCTGCAACACTATCATCAATACTAATGATAATGATAAGCACATACAAATAATAATATTGATTTACACAGATATCTATTGATATATGACTATGTATACAATGAAAACTGATTACAAACATTCCTGACACTTTATTAATACAAATTATTCCACCAACACAATATTGGACAGCAACTAGATCATATGCAGAATCATCTAGCATTATCAATATACATAATTTAAATAGTTAAAGTATGATTTCAATAAAATAATACTGATGAACTTGTTGTATTTCTCTAGCAATAACAACCCTTACTCATTCTCTTGGACTGACCGTAAAAATATTGTTGATTTGATTAAATCAACTTTATCCATTTTGTGGCAATAAACATTTTTTTGTATCATTTTCTGCATTTTGAAGACTGATTTGTGTAAGCCATTTCCAAAATATTAATCTTCATCTATTAAGTTAACATGCTCTGGTTATAATTTGGAAGCACTGTGAACTCTTCTGTGTATTAGATGATCCAGAATCATATATAAAAGCAAACTGTATGTTATACAAATAAATTAGAAGTTGAATAAAGAATGGACATAACTAATAATATTTAATTTTTAAATAATAAATGAAACTAAAAATAACCTCAAAAATTGAAGCATATTCAAAACATATTACATTACCATACAAACATCTAAAATCACTCTTATTTAGTGGATATATCTACAAATAGACAAATTATTCTTGCATAGTGTGTCTATTTGCATACATCTCTGATGGATTTAGAGTTTTATTTAAACCATCCCGCCCTCATTTAACTTTGTCAAAGATATATATACATACCCAATTCATTTGTTTTTTATATACAAATAGTTTGTGAGCTATTTTATTGAAAATCAAAGCTTAGATTGTGCATATAAATGAAAAATGAAAATGTTCTCAAATTTTACATGGGGGAAAAAATGATAAGAAGTTTTCATAATTTGTCCATAATGTTGCATTCAAATAATTAATAACGAACCCAACACGATTGGAATTAAACAACTATAAAAATAAATAAATATTATTTATTAAACCGGTTTTCACTCTATATTGCAGGGGTGTCCAACAAGTCGATCGTGGTCTACCGGTCGATCGTAAAGCCATTTTTGGTCGATCGCAGGACCAATCTGACAAGAGCTGTCGGGTAACGAGTGAAACAAATTAAGTCAAGATTTTCAAGTTTTTTTGTTATTTTTGTTTTTGTTCTAATTTTTTTTTCAATTCTAGATAGGCGAAGTCCACTAAACCGTATCGTTATTGAAAATAATATTTTTAATCTTGATTTAATGTAGCTAGTTTAAATTAATAAATATTGTTAATAATTACTCATGTTGCTTTAATTTCCACGGACATGAGTTTTTTTGGCATGTTAAAATAATTGTCATTTTTTACTAAGTAGATATATAAAAATAGTATGTATTTCACACTTCCTTCCACTTAGACTACGCCTATGACAACAAGTCAATCGCAACACATTTTAAAAATAAAAAGTAGATTTTATGAACACAAAAGTTGGCCACCCTTGCTATATTGTATAAAAATAATATATATAAAAGAGCGGAAAAAAGAGCGACGGGGAGGGGATATATGTATATAAATAAATGATATAATTATATAAAATGGGTATGTAAAATGAAACGTTAGAGAGAGTCTTGATAGATATGGGTCATATATAAAAAAAATGTGGGTGATTTAGTCTGCAAGTTGGGCAGGAAAGACATACAAAATATTAGGTATCTGTTAATTGAATGTAAATGCCTGAAAGCAGAAAGGGTACAAATAATTAAATTGTGGTAGAATAAATATAAACAAAGTGATTATATAGAAAGTGGGTTTTTGATTTTTGGGAAAAGATAAAGGGGATTTAGATATAAAGGCCAAGGAGTTGACAAAGATTATGTTGTGGAAATGGAATGGAGAAAGATAGAGAAGAATGTGGGAAAAACTTAGGGTGGTGAATGAAAAGGGAAGGTAAAGTGCCTAACAGGTTTCTCTGGGCATAGTGGCTGGGAGATTCCTGACTCTGAAAAAGGAGAAGTCACAGTGCATTGCATCGCATGTATGAGGACAATACAAATGGTCTAGAAATAATATATTTCACACAATAGTAAAGAAAGAGAGAATGAATAAATAAAGTACAGAAAATTAAAGTGTTTGATAATGAAGAGAGAATATGCAATAGTGATCATAATTTCTTTATAATAGAAATGGTTAGTAATGTAATAAAAAATATTAATAAAAGTAGAAAGGATAGTGAAAGATGTAGATGGAGAATGAATGATAAGAAAAAGTTAAAAGAATATAAAATAAAAGTAGATGTCTTTGTTATGGATGAATATAAGAACTGGTGTGGTGAGTAGAAAAAGTAGCAAATAGGGATTTAGGTGAGAATATTCAGAAGAATAAAAGTAATAGAAAAATGAGAATTAGTAAAAGTGTAAAGGAGAGGAAAAAATAATGCAGAGAATATAAATGTGCTATTAAAAATAAAAAAAGTGAAAAAGATGTTAATATTAAATGGGAAAAGTATTTAAAAGAAACAAGTTGGCTAAAATAGATAATTATAGAAAGAACATGAAATTAAATAGTAAATTATTGGAGAATATTAATAAAAGTGGAAAAGATGGGAGAGGAATATATTATTAATAGATGATGAGGAAAAAAAGTATAGCTCTAGAGAAGAATTAGAGATGATCTTAAACAAGCATGTAATGTGTATAGAAAAGATGTTATATATAAAGGACAGAGTGATAACAAACATAGAAGCATATAGTAATGAAAATATGAGGCAGTGAAGAAATTGAAAAGTGGAAAGGCAAACAGTTTAGATGGATGGCAGCAGAGATGATAATGAATTTGGAAAATAAGACAAAATTAAATCTATTATCATGTTTTGTTAAGATGGCACAGAAGAGAGAATTTTTAGATAGCTGGAATAATATAAGAGTATGGCTATTATTTAAAGGAAAGGGTAAGGATCAAAGAAAGTTAAGCAATTATGGAACAATAGTGGTAACATCAGTGTTATATAAAGTTTTTGCATATATAGTGGTTGAAAGAGTCACAAAATGAATGGAAAATAATAAATACAGTGGGAGAAATGCAAGGAGGTTTTGGGCTGAATAGGTACATAGGAGACTTGTAGTCACACAAGTTATAGATATGAATACAGTAAACATACATGGTTTTTATGTAGAGAAGGTGTATGATAAAGTAAACAGAAATAGATTATGGGTAAGTTTAATAAATTTGGAAATGAATGGAGTTTTAGTAAATATTATTAAAAAATTGTATGAAAATAATTATTATATGTATCAATTAGAAAATATAGAATCAGAGTTAAAAACAGAGTGGGATTAAGGCAAGAATGTTCTATATCATCTATTTTGTTTTTGTTATATTTGAGAGAAATGGAGAGATCAATAGAAAAACTAGGAAGAGGGATAGAGGTACCATTAGTAAATTGCAAGGGAGTATATGCATTATCAGGTCTTTTATTTGCTGATATGTTCTTGTGCACAGAAAGTAAGAAAGGTATGGAAGTTATGTTCACGACCTGGACAAATGTGGGTAAAGTGATGGGGATTAAATTTAGTGAAGTTAACTTAAAAGTAACGATAAAAAAAAGAGTCATAATTTTTATTGGGGGATATAAAGTTAAATGTGGTAAATAGGTATAATAATTTGGGAATCGTTTTTAAGTAATCAGAGAAATTGCTTGGATGAATGGGAAAAAAAATTGATAAATGAAGTAAAGAAAAGAAATGAACTGATAAAGAAATTAACAGTGTTTTTATATAATAAATATAACTAGAATTGTATGGAAGGGTGGGCAGTAGCAGGATTAACATATGGTAATGATTCATTATGTGTGTAGTAAAATGGTGTGAGATTACTTAGAAAAAGTACAAAGAGGAGTAGGAAGACATACATTAGGTGCAGATACGTGGACAGTAAAAGAAGCAATTCAAGAAGAAGAGAAATGGTCAAGTTTTTATATGAGAGATGTAAAAAGCAAAATGTAAATATTTGGTAGATTGCAATTTATGGATAATAAGAAAATAGCCCAAATAGTATTTAATTGAGTTATAAGTAAAAAACAGTCAACAAGTTGAGTGAGAAAAGTAGTATGGTATGCATAAGATTTGGATAAAAACTTTATGTCAGTATACTTATATAAAAGATGGGATGATTGTGTTAAGAGAATTGTTGAGTGTTATAGTGGCATGGAGTGGAATAAAAGAATAAATGCATTAATAAAAAAATAGGGAGTTGGAGAATAAAAAGAGTTTACATATATATAGAAGTAAACAGGATATTGGATTTGAGTTATTTTATGATAATAGCAAGGAAAGTAATTTTTAAAGTTTAAACAGGATCATTAGCAACAAGAGAATATACACGTAAATGGAAAAATTATGGGTGATTTAGTCTGCATGTTATGTAAGGAAGGCATAGAAAATATTAGACATCTGTTAATTGAATGTAAATGCCTACAAGTGGAAAGGGTATAAATAATGAAGTTGTAGGAGAATAAATATAAACAAAATGATTATACAGAAAGTAGGTTCTTGATTTTTATACTGGGTTTGGAAAAAATAAAGAGGATTTAGATATAAATGCCATAGAGTTGACAAAGATAATGTTGTAGAAATGGGATGGAGCGGGATAGAGGAGAATATGGGAAAAACTTAAGATGGGGAATGGAAAGGGAAAGTAAAGTGGCTAACAGTTTTTTCTAGGCATGTATAGTGGCTGAGAGATTCATGACTCCAAGGAAAGATAAGCCATAGTGCATCATGTCACATCAACATATAATTGTATTAGAAAAATATATTTCATAAAGTCCTAATGTAAGATGAAAACCTGTTCAATAAAAAATATTTATTTATTTTTATATACTTGCTTAATTTCAATTGCATCGGAATCATTGTTAATTTATCTATTATCAATTAAATGTTAATATTTGAAATATTATAATTAACAATAATTTCAGAATATATAAAAATGTAATTTAAATCAATATAATATAGTAATTCATTAACATATTTTCTATTTTTACTGTGCATAATTTGCTTTTGAGGAATACAATTTTAGGTATATAAAGTCATTCTTTTTAGTTGAAAGTGTTAATTTTTTAAAGCTAATATTTTATATCCATTACTTGCTTAATGTTATTCTTTACAGATCTAATCTTCTTCACAATATCATTTTTATATTGATACACTTTTTAAATTTCAGTTTTCTACAGATATTTGTTTCATAAACAGATTACTGACTAAAAGACACAATTTATCTCATAGGATTTTCAATAGCAAATTATAAGACATTTATAGGATTTTAATCATTTATTTTACTAGTGATTACAATTACATTTTTAGATAGCAATAACAAATCAATTAAGGATGGCAATTAGCAAAACATTTTATTATTTATATCCTTGATGAATGCATTTTTAATAGCTGTAATTGAACAATAATAAATGCTGACTTAATTTTGCTTCACCAAAAATCTCAATATTATCTTCTCGTTTTTTTTTTTCAGTGACTTCTGCTAATTTTTTGTGAAATTACCTTTAAATAATGGTAACCAGTGCATGGATTTCATCTTCAAACGTAACTAACTGAGTATAAATGGAATTAAAGAAAACTAGAGAGAATTAAATAGTATTGTTTTTAATCTTCTTTTATAGTTAAAGTCCTTCCATATTAGAAGATGTATTTGCCGATGTATATACAAAAAAAAAAAAACAATTGTTTTTTGAAAAATATAACGATTTCTTTATTGTATGACATACTTGTTATTTTTATTAATATTTTTGATTAAAGACCTATTTAATTAATAAATTGAATACAAAATAGTTTAAGTATACGATAATTACATTTTTTATTCTCGTATTTAAACAACATTTTAGTTTATAAAAATTGAAGTATAAATAAATTGATGCTTAAATCTCAAAACTATTGTACAGCATATAATTATTATTAAAATAAAGAAAAATAAATTATTTATTTTACAAACAAACAAAAATTCATTTCATTTTTTAAAATATCAATCTATTTCTTAATTTCAATAATATTTAATTAGAAAAAATGACATTTGAAATACTTAGGAATTTTTGTTTACTAATTGACAATTTTAATTTACCAGGAAAAACCCAATGTGATTTATTCTTTTTGCTTTATATATATAGAAAATATTAATCTCACTGAATATTGTTTTATATAATATTTTCATTATCTATTACATTTATTGAGTCAATTTGATTTGAATCCCTAAATTTATTCAAATTATGTGCAACCTCTAGGAAAGTGTTCATTATTAAAACATATCTTTATATATTAGTGTAGGTAAATGACTTTTTCTAATTAATAGCACATATATTTTTAAAAATACTATATAACTGTTAATAGTAGGCTTTTTTATTTTAGAATACAGTATTTCTCAGTTTGGTTGATTGTGTAGTAAGTAAAAAACTATATAAAACAGTTTTAATCAATTGAGAATGTGTTTTTAGTTCTTTTATCCTCCTCACTAATAAATCAATTT